>BCJD01000002.1:1886580-2457441 GCA_001600195.1 Yarrowia keelungensis | reverse complement strand
TTATTAATGTTATAATGAATTGAATTGTATGAGAAAAAAAAAAAAGCTATAGGAAATGTTAGTATTACGTTGACATACATTCGATTATGGGAATTATTACTTATTAATGTTATAATGAATTGAATTGTATGAGAAAAAAAAAAAACTATCTTTAGAATAAAAAAGCTATGAGTAAGATTCATTGAACGCCAATAACCGGCTCTAGGTATATAGCTATAATGCATCTTTAGAATAAAAAAAAAAAAAGCAATTCATTGAACGCCAATAACCGGCTCTAGGTATATAGCTATAATGCATCTTTAGAATAAAAAAAAAAAAAGCTATTCATTGAACGCCAATAACCGGCTCTAGGTATATAGCTATAATGTATCTTTAAAATAAAAAAAAGCTATACATTCGATTATTCAGAACGGTACCTACTTAAGTATTTAGTCAATTGATTGTATGAGAAAAAAAAAAAAACTATAATGTATCTTTAGAATAAAAAAAAAAAAAAAAAAGCGGAAATGTAATGAGAGTGGTATGATTAGATAGCCTAACATTCAAAGGGCTATAGAGTGCTGTTAATTTGCCTTTCCAGCTTATCACCGTGTTGTGAAGGCAGTTTTAAGATTTGATTCAACAAATGTACTTGATATAAACCTTAAATAGTAAGGCCAATTACTTAAGAAATCACTGTAAAAACGGTCTACAAGAACTCCTTCAAAACTGCTCAAATACAACAGAAAACTGCCCCAGAAATTAAGTGCATTTCTATATTCCGTCATTAATTAGCCCACAAGGCTCATGCTCTCAAAAAAGTCTCTAAATACTGCGTAAACAAGTCACGCTAAGTCAGCTACATCATCAGTTGAGATTCACTGCCTATTGCTCGTGTTTTGTCTAAGGTACTTGGCTCATATTGCTCTCTGGACGTGTCTAAACAACTCCCAAATCTCGATCTAATGCCTTGGTTCTTTGGTAGGCGATGTAACACGAGCTACCTTCAATTTCAAACACTCAGATGGGGACTATCTGTGGGGAAGTGATTGACTCTCCTCTGAACGACTTTCCAAAAAAAACGAAGAATCAATTCACTCTAGTCAAGGCTATCACGCATTTTATTCTTTGAGGCTCTTACTTTTGAGTTATTCTTACTGAGTACATAGCTCTTCATCTCATTGTGTACTTGAAGAAAGAGGTTACTTGCTCTGAACCGTGAGACAAAAAGTCTCGCCAGAACAACCCTGATAAAAGTGGCCTGATTCTGACAAGAAATCTACAGCTCCAAGCGGAATTCTAAACATTTTCCCCGAGGCAGATACAGTTCACGAGAAATCCTGGTGGTAAAAAAAAAAGTGCGTCTCTCATGCAGATCGGTCATTTAGGTGCATGCTAGTGCAGGAAGGAGGTGGAAGAAAGAGGCGATATCTGATTGAAAATTTGAACAGGAGAAGTAGCAGCAAAGATTTATCGAGATTTAGCTTTATAATTCTGATCTTTTGTATCTTCAGCTTCATTTCCACGCCACGGAAGCTTTGTACTACTGAATGATCACCCTCTAGCTCTGATCAAGTTACAGATACGAGACCTTATTTCTCGAGACCTTTTGAATTCCACGGAGAGTAAAAGAATATCGCAAAATTATATAAAAAATGCCAGTCTCTTGGCACGAGCCATAGAAACCAATTCACTCAGTTACATTTCAAGTGGCAAAATTGTACCCCTCAGAAACTTCGTGTTTTTACCTCACCTCATCATGACTAAGCAAAAAGGTAGGAGACAGTAAAAGAATACAGTCCACCTGCGAGCTGTGTGGCAAAACAATTGCAGCACCTAGGATTCTCGTATGGTCTCCCACTACAATACTAACTAGGCTCTCTGGTGCTTGACTATGGCTGATCGGACGGGAAGCCGTATTTTCACCAGGATATGGCCGCAACTGGAAGAAAAGGTGGTTGGAACTAGTTAGGGGGATGGCGATGTCACGTGACCGGGAAATGCGATGTACAAAAAGAAGATAAAATTGACAAGAGATTTAGTACCGGTACTGTTGCTAATACTGTCATCCCTATATCTTGTATCCCATAGGGCTACTTGTATATCTAGTTGAGAGTGTATAGATAGAGAAGCGAGAGGACCTTCTAACATAGGACAGACCCAATATATCAGTATCAAACAGTAGATCATACCACAAGTAGTGCTCTAGACCTCTAGTTATAATTGCTCATGTTGTCGATTTGTCATCTCCGTATTCCACTCGAGCTAACCCTGACGAACCCTTCAATCCTCGTATAGAAGCGACGTACGCGACCGTACCGAAGTTGGTCTAGCACACCTCGGAGTCCGCTTCTAGTGTTTCTTCCGAGAAACTCCGATTCCTAGCAGCCGTTAGCGAGTAGCCTCTTTTCAAGCCACTACTCGCATTCTCGAGTGTGCTAACCCGTTTGGTCCGTTTGAGAATCTCCAAAAGGCAGCCAATAGCGATTCTTCGTGTTCTGAAGTAGCTGCTACTTGCTAGCTCGACACAAGCTCTGTGCCAGGCCGTTAGTGTGCTGCTGTGTACTAGCGGTAGCTCCTCTCTATATTTAGAAGCGAGTTCCGTTAGCCGGAGCGCTAGGTCTGTGAGATCGGCTATAGACGTCTATTTTTAGTGTGCCAGCCGTGTGGGTGGCTTGAAATGTAAGATTATGAGAGATTGTAAGATGAATCAATATGATAATGTTAGATTATGATAAATAGCTAGTCTATGTGCTGGCGAGTACCAGTATACAGATTGTTAGTGATGAAGATGAGTGGTGAGTAAGAGGCAGTAAGCTGGTGAGCGACTGTGAAGACACAGAGTGTCGTTTTGTCTCCTATTGCAACGACGGAGTAACGTCTAGGGTATCCACCTCATCTAGATCATATGTCAACTCCTCATGCATCTTTTGGATCTTTGATTCTCGTTCGTCTTCGACTGACTCCTCGGATTCGTAGTCGTCATTGTCGCTGTTCACAAGCGGACCCATTCTCGTCTCCAGAAACACCACATTTTTATAAACAACAGGTTTCCGACATATACTGCATTCTCCTGTGGTTGCCGAGGCTCGAACTCCAGACGACAGCGCTCTAAAGACACAATCTCCACAGTACAGATGGCCGCATTCCGTGACACAAAGACGGTCTGGACTCTCGAGACAAATGGGGCATTTCACGTCACGCAACTTACTGCCGGAATCCCGCGGAGGAGCCGACAGATCAAGCCCGTCGTCGTCGTTACTGTCGTAATCTGACGCATCTGATAAAAGATCGAGATCAATGAAAACTGGATTGTTGGGATCTGGAGCCTCATCTGGGACTGTAATCTGAGTGTCTACCTCGTCTGCTTCATCTCCCGAATCAATGACCACCGGCTGTGACGAGTGATCTGTGTCTGTGTTGTCCATGGTGGCAAATCCATCCACTGACACTCGAGATCCCATTAATCTGAGCAGAACTGTGGTTGGTGCTTATCAGACAGAAATCTCGCTTAGAGTTTATGCTGAAATATGTGAAGATGACTAATCGGAGATGATGAGGTGCAGACAGAAGTGGGGAAAATGGAAAAGATTTCTATATTTTGGGTCTCTCCAGTGTTCACTTTGTCAGGTCACGTGCCTCTATATACCCCATTTTCATTATTAGTCATCTCACTTGTTGAGAGTAAGGTGCTGAATGGAGTAGGTCTAAGGTGGTCTATGAGGAAGAAAAGGTCTCTATTGCACGTGCTTCTACTCTGAAAACCTCTTTGGTAAGTACTCACACCGGTGCATACTCAAACGTAGCCATACGACGTCTTTAGATGATCTTAACAGGTGCATCTACTCTGAGGAGTACTCTGTCACATCTGATCACTCTAAGATATCCAGATAGAGTCGTATTGAGAAAGCTGTATAGCTACACTGGTTTCCCATTATGGTCATAGACAGCTTAATGAAATCACTGTTCTTTGATACGCATGCAGTGAGTGCTCTATTGAACTCCAAGATGACTGATCTGTCTGTTATCAGAAATGTATTACAGTAAAACGCCACACATCTAAAGCTCATAGCTTCTTGTTTACACATCATACAAATAGCGCTTACAGGTTCTACTGTGCTTCCAAATGATCTATAGCCTTCATATACTGGTAGACCTCCTTCTTCACTCTCTGTTCTGTACATAACTAGTGCATACTCCATAGCTTCTCCAGCATGTCTCATGTCTTCAAACCTCATACCATGTCTACAAGATCCACCTCTATCTACTCATAATCGTTATTCATCATATACAGCTCATTCCTTAGTTCATCTTGGAGATGATGTCGTTGGTGACCTGCTCGGTGGAGGCAGATCCGCCGAGATCGGGAGACAGCAGCTTGCCCTCGACCAGGTTGGCGTCCACGGCCTTGTAGATGGAGGCGGCCTCCTCGGGGTAGCCCAGGAACTCGAGCATCAGGGCGGTGGATCGGATGGTGGCGATGGGGTTGGAGATACCCTTGCCCTCGATATCGGGGGCAGAGCCGTGGCAGGGCTCTCCGATCACAAAGTCGTCGCCGACGTTGGCAGAGGGAACGACACCAAGGGAGCCGACAAGAGCAGCAGCTCCGTCAGACAGAATGTCTCCGTACAGGTTGGGGGCGACAACAACGTCGAAGAACTGGGGCTCTCGGAACAGTCGGTAGACCATGGAGTCGACAATCTGCTCGTTGATGATGATGGAGTCAGCGGGGACACCCTCGGCCTTGAGCTCCTTCTCGGCAGAAGCCCGGGCAACCTCTCGGAACAGACCGTCGGAGGTGGACAGCACGTTGGACTTGTGGGTGATGGTGAGAATGGGCTTCTCGTGGAAGGGCTTGCCGCCCTCGAGCTTTCGCACCTGCTCTCGCTGCAGCGCAATCTTGGTGGCGATGGTGGCGATCTTGTCGGTGGCCCGCTCGGTGATTCGCTTGATGGCCTCAGCCACCTTCTGGCCGTCCTGCTCGTAGGCCCGCTCCTCCTTGATGTACAGATCCTCGGTGTTCTCTCGGACAATGACGAGATCGACCTTCTTGTCGGTGGCCTGCACAGCCTTGACGGGTCGCACGTTGGCGTACAGACCCATCTTCTTTCGCAGAGCAACAATGGGAGAAGAGTAGCCGGCCACCTTGGTGGTGGGGGAAGAAACAGCGCCAAAGAGGGCACCGTCGCACTTTCGCAGCTCCTCGACAGTCTCGTCAGGGAGAGCAGTGCCAGTCTGCTTGAACAGCTCGAAACCAGCCTTGAGATCGACAAACTCGAACTTGAGGTTCTTGGAGGGGAGGTTCTCGAGAATCTTTCGTCCGGCAGGAATGACTTCTCGGCCGATACCGTCGCCGGGGATGAGACCTGGGTTAGCGCTGTAGGAGGAGATATGAGGACGTAGTCCGAATGTCTCCGACCATCGTCAGGAGGTAATGCGAGGGCGTAGCCCGAGTGTTACCGACCAACACTTTAGGAGGAGATATGAAGGCGTAGCCTGATGTCTCTGACCCAACAGTGGAAGGTACTATGAAGACATGTCTCAGTGTTACCGATCTGACAATAGGAGAAGATGTGGGAATAGTCTGATGTCTCCGATCCAACATTGGAAGGTACCACTCAGATATGATTCCAGACTACCAACTGGAAGAGTTCAGATCAACTGTCGAGACATGGTCTGAAGTCTCTGACCAATACAATGGGCCAACATTGAGATCTGGTCTTGGGTCTCTACCAGAAGAGATCAGGATTCATTCTGAGTGCTGCTGACCCATCGTTGGGAGACGTGCCTGGTATCTTCGATCAAGTCAAGGAATGACAGTGACACAGTCTGAGTGTCTGGTCAAGAGCTGGTACCAAGACACGACATAGTCCGACCACATCACTGGAGACTTTGGGACTGCTCCTCTGTGCTTTTGGTCAAGACTCAGTGTCAATGTCTAAACTCCCAATTGTGGTAAGGTTGGTGAATGGTCATGATCTGAAAGGCCGGGTCGAATAAGGTGTGTCAAGACGTAAGACGATTGTCATGGCTAGGAGTTGGGACAAGCATTGAGGAAGTCTGATCGGAGATCTGAAGATGGTCTTACGACAAGGCATCTACCAGACAACGAGACAGTCATTACACTCCAGCTGACAGATCTGAGAATAGTGAGTGTCACCAAGGCTCAGTCTGAGTAGCCTTGATCTGAGTAATCAGCATCTAGAGGTGTTACCCAGCCTTCACAGTACCGAAGCTGTCTGCCTGTAAAAGTCATGTCAGCCAGCCTAGAGATCACACTCAGAAGTGAGCATCAGATAAGCCCCAGTACCCTTCCATGCATCAAAGTGATCTGCCTCATGACATTGGGTGATGGATAAGGTCTGCTTTCAGACGACTGAACAGATCTCAATCCTACTCCCAACACATCTGAGAAGACAGAAGGTAGACATAAGGCTGACATGAAGTCATAGTCTAACCACCTTGATCATCAATGATATAGTCAACCAAGGTTAATGTCATCGACTCAGAGAAGATATAGACATAATGCTTGTAATAAATCTCATCGTCTCACCACACCATCTCCATATTCACTTCTCATTGACCTTGATCAGTCATAACCACACCCAACGTTGATCTGATGGCAATGGTCTGATGCCTCTTACGGACAGGATCCATGATCACACCACTACCCATCTCACCATTGTCTTTGTGTCAATCTGATCCATCAATTCGACCAATCAATTCGATCAGTCATTTTCCCATCTTGATCCACAACTTTCATCCACCATTCTGTCAAATCTGGGGTATGAGTCACACCCAAATCCCAATCCACCTTATCATCTTCGTACTCACCAATCTTCAGAGTCTTGGCTCCGGTGGAGTACATTCGGGTCTGGAGTCGCATGGCTCGGTTGGCAAACATTTTCGCAGAGGTTGTCAGAGACGTAAGTGTCGGAAAAGAAAGAGGTCAAAAGTCGATGGTTTCGGTTGTCCATCGGTCAGTCATCATAGAGTTTGATGCACTCCGAGTCGCAGTGCAAGAGTGCATGTAGATGAGCTAAACGCACGTGCAGGAGGTGGCGGAGGCATGGTGAGTGGTTAAATTGGTTAAATGGGTGTAGGGATATTGATTTACCTCTTTATAAGCTTACTAAGACACTACAATACCCCAATCATAGTCCTGTTCTCTCAGCCCTCTTCCTTCACATGTTCTCCCAAGAGCCTATTTCGGACCGTTATTTCAAATTTCAGCCTTGTAAAAAGGATAAAAAATAGCCTTAATTGAGAGGTCGACTGTTCGACTTTGAGAAAGCACTGAATTTCAGTGAATATTTTAAAAGGGCAATTTTACAGTGTCTACAGAAAATGCATTAATAGCGCTCCTCTGCGTACATTTCCCACTGTACAGCATGCCTCCTCTGTGTCACACTGTATACACCACTACAGATCACGTCGTTGACGTTGCTGAAAAACTCTATTAGCCAGGGTGAATTTGGGGACAGTCGAATTTGGACAATTGTATGGTGGATGGAGGTCTAGTCACGTGACAAATCAAAAGTAGTAATCGAAATTAATACCTAGAGTCGACTCTTTCTCAGCCACGTGTTTGGATTTGCATTTATATCGACTTCACAAGTGCATACTTTTTACCCTACCTACGCGTCTTGTCCCGATTGGGAAATGTGATTTGTCGCGTTTTAGATTGAAACACGTCCGTCCTCTTTCTTTTCCATCATTCATCTACACACACAACAACACAATGCTCGAGGCCAAACTGAACGAAGCTGCTCTGCTTAAGAAGGTGAGTACGGATGAGAGGTGGACAAATGGATCATTGAAAGGGATCAATTCAAACCAGTTGAATTGATTAGTTGTACCCCTTACTGTGCGATGGTGGAAAGTGTCTTAGTTCAACGTCGAAGATGGACAAATTGATGAAAGCTTCGAAAATAGACAAATTACAATGGCCAATCAACCCCTCTGGCTACTGCAATTGGTCGATTTCAATAGTGGCAACTTTTCAAGATCCACCACTTACATGGACCCCCCTCTTACTATTTGCAATTCGTCACTCTTCGTTGACAATTAGTTGTACCCCACCCTTATTATTCCAGTTCTTTTTTCTAACCCAGATCATCGACGCCATCAAGGACTCCGTCACGGACGTCAACTTTGAGTGTTCCGAGACCGGAATCGACGTGCAGGCCGTCGACTCGTCACACATTGCGCTGGTGTCGCTCAAGCTGGGATCCGACGGCTTTTCCGACTACCGATGCGACCGAAACATCACTCTGGGCATCAAGGTGGCTTCTCTGGTCAAGATTCTGCGATGTGCCAACGACCGAGACACTCTGACGCTCATGGCCGACGACAACGGCGACCAGCTGAGACTCACCTTTGAGGACCACAAGTCCGAGCGGGTGTCTGAGTTTGTGCTCAAGCTCATGACCATTGACCAGGAGCACCTCGGTATCCCCGACACCAAGTACGAGTCGGACATCACCATGCCCGTGGACGCGTTCCAGAAGATTATGCGGGACATGTTCATGCTGTCCGAGTCGGTCAAGATTTCGTGCGACAAGGAGGGTGTCAAGTTCAGCTGCAAGGGCGATGTTGGAGACGGATCTGTGCTCATCAAGCCTTCTTCGGCCGTGGATGATGACGGATCTTCCACTACCATTGCTGTTGAGACCCCCGTGTCCATGGAGCTCAACCTCAAGTACCTCAACAACTTCTGCAAGGCCTCGGGTCTGGCTCAGAACGTCCATCTGGGCATGTCCTCCGAGGTGCCTATTATGGTCGAGTACCTGCTTCCTAACGGATACCTGCGATTCTACCTCGCTCCCAAGATTGGAGATGACGATGATGAGATTGACGAGGATGATGATTAGGCATAGATTAATTTAATACACGATACAAAGGGAGTGACTGGCCGAAGGTCAGGAACGGACAACATCTGGTTGTTAGTGTAGCTGTAGACATATGTACCGTACGTACTGTAGAACAGATGCCATCTGTGACTGTAGCTGTAGAGCAGAACAGACGACATCTGTGACTGCAGTTTTAGACGTCCTGAAGATCAGACAACATCTACAGTGCTTGTAATTGATGAAGTTGACAGCTTCCACCGTACAGTATCTGTAGTCGTTGGTGTGTAGTATAACAGACATCCAGTGGCTAAAGTGGAACAGTACTTAGACCGAAGCAACTGAAGGTCAGGAACGAACAACATCTAACTGTAGTATGACATCACAGCATTTTAGGGTATCACAACTCCTCAATTGGTGGTATAGAGACACCTGGAGCTACCAAATGCTATTAAGCTGGTGCTAAAATGAGATTAGAGGCTTGTTTGTCGTTGTCCTATATAGCTTGGATGTGGTTATAAAGAGGACGTTGTGTTGGTAGTGCACATCTCCCTTAAGACATTATGGTGAAGAGATACTAGTTGACGTCTGGAAAACAAGTCAGGAGTGGTAATACAGTACAACTCTGAGGAATCCATGGGTATGTTTCTTTAGCCCAAGGCACGTTTGTTGCAGTCTTTTTGAGAGCCTTACAGGAGATTATCTCAATGTCAACTATGATACTTGATCTGCGAAGCTTTACTTGAGAGAATACATGAGAAATGCGGCAGACTAGGATAGCCGTTCGAACGTTTGGGGAACACACTAGACTATATTGAAGGATATCAATGTGTTCAGGAAATGCATCTCATTCTCTTAGTACTTTGATTGATTCAATATCTCATCAAATGGCACTTCCACGAAGGTTCCTGTATTACTCCTGAGAGGACTTCATAAAGGCGACAGTTATTCATCCGCTTTTCTTTGTTTAACGCACCTGCCTATAGTCAGGAAAGCTCAAATCTATTGGGTATAAATGGCGTCTCATATTCCTAAAGATGACGACATACATTGACTTGTTGGAGTAAAGATCAACACCTCAATGGTCTGAAAAAATGATGGTACTTATAATATCACCAACTCTTGATCGCTTACCCTACCCTCCAACTTACACCTCGACCCTGTCTCACTTTAAAACCTCGGGAGTGTGAGACAACGGTAGAAGTATACCCGGTGACTGTAGCCCATAGAAACAACCCATCTTTCTTTCATTGGACACTAAATGAGGCTGCACAATCGTATCGGGCAACTGCGCGTTCTTTTAGCCCGTTTTGACCCTGCCAGTACAGTAGTTAGTGCCACAGAGGACGGGGTATGGGGACTGAGTAGAATGTGGGGGTAAGAAGTTGTGTAGACACAGACAAACTGGATGGGTATATATAGATCTAGATACCGCATCTTTGCTTCTCCTGCTGCAAGTGTACTAAAACTCACCTCAATCACTCTTAATAAGGCTCCCCCTTCTATGTTATGACCGTTCAAACGCCCACAATGCTAACACACCAGTTAGTTCCATGGCGTTAGCGTGCTTTGAGGACACGTATGAGGGGTAGACGAGAAGATGAATCACAAGAATTGTCATACAAATGCAATCGTCAATTTCATGAACCACAATATACCTCACTAAAAGTGGTAACACCATCTTACCACCTCCTCCACCTCAATGTTATTTATCAAACTTAAGGGTCCATAAGTCTTCCCCACTGATCATCCCTCGTATAAGCAGGTTATGTGGGGAGTTAAATGGAAGACGGTGAGGTGAATCACGTGACCAAACAACTAAACTACCACTATTCTGGTGACGTGTCACTGTTGGAAACGCTCATTTCCCTCTATATTCCCTTCCATTCCTCATTCCTCTGCTCCATATACTACCTCTTTTGTTTTCCCCTTCTACCCCCCCTTGTCAACTAAACTTTGGGACTGCAGTGTGGATAGAGTTAAGTATCGAGTCCAAAGATGCGTGACGGCAAACCGGGGTTCCATAAAAGACCAGACTTTGGCATTGTTTCCGAGAGCTGACACGGACTTGATTCTTCCACGTCACCATGACCGTCACGAGTGAGCCGAAGGGCACAAATGATTACACTAGTGACACACACGACACTCAAGAACACTCACATGACTCTCATGACACAGACACTTCTCTCACTGAACGAAACATCAGCACAGGAACTGGAGTCCTTCTAGGTCACTACTGGGGCCGATCCAAGGAGGGATCTGTGATCCCGGGACCCGCCACAGCCACTGTGTCGTCACAACGGCCAAAAATCATCCCCAATGACCTCGACAAGACTGATGTGCGAATCGGGCTTCTTCTGCTCCTCGGTTCGATTCTCGTGCGTTTCTACGACCTTCCCAACCCTCCAGCCACGGTCCACGAGGAGACGGCGGTCGGAGCGTACATCAACAAGTACATTGGACGGGCTTTTTTCCCCACTTCTGAGCCTCCTCTGGCGTTTCTGATGTACTACCTGGTGTCTCTGTTCTTCAATTACGACGGAAACTTTCCCTTCATCAAACAGGACCATATTTACGTCGGATCACGCGTGCCCTATATCGAACTGCGGTCTTTTGCTGCTCTTGCGGGTGTCATTCTGGTGCTGTCTGCTTACTACACCGTCAGACTAGGAGGAGGACACAGACTAGGTGCTCTGATTGCCTCCTTGTTTGTGTTGTTTGACACATCCCTGGCTGCCACGTCACGGTACATCTTTGCCGAACCTCTGTATCTCATGTTTGTGGGTCTTTCCCTGCTCTTCTGGAAACTCTTTGAACGTCAGCAGCCTTTCTCGGCCAAATACTACTTTTGGGGCGTTGCTTTGGCAGTCAACCTCGGCTGCGTTGTATCCACACGCTGGATCGGCGTCCTAACAGTTCTCTATGTTCTCGTAGCGTCCTGTTACAACGTTTTCTGGATCTTCGCTGACCTCAACATTTCCTGGTGGGCATACGTGAAACACATCACTTTCCGAGCTGTGGCGTTCACTGTGATCCCCCTGTTTGTGTACGCCACTGTTCTCCAAGCTCATCTGCTCATTGCCTCTGGTCCTCATGATGGAGACTATCTTCTTGCTCCTGCTCATCAGGACGCTATCAACAAACACAGAAGACCTCCAGTTCATGCAGATATCGTGTCTGGCTCTGTGCTCACTGTCAGACACCTCGATACCCACTCGTATCTGCATTCGCATGACGAATTCTACCCCGTAGGATCCAGACAGCAGCAGATCTCTTTGTACCAACACACGGATCTGAACAACGTGTGGGTGATGGAGAATGCTACTCGGCCGAATTTCGAGGAGAACGACTTTCTCTACAACTTCAAGCACGGCGAGTCTGTCAAACTGCGTCATCTGCAGTCCACCAGAAGACTCCATTCTCACGATGTCAAGGCTCCCGTGTCTGACAACGACTACCAGTTTGAGGTTTCTGCCTACGGAGCTGACGGTTTCCCCGGTGATCTCAACGACATGTGGGCCATTGAGATTGTTGCCCAGTACTCCACTCCTGGTCTTCCTTCTCGACAGATGCGAACTCTGCAGACGGTCTTCAAGCTCAGACACATTATCCAGAAGTGCTACCTCTACGGCCATCGAACGCAGCTGCCTGCATGGGGTTTCGCTCAGCAGGAAGTCACGTGCAACCGCTACCCTGCTGGAACCGGAGCTCTGTGGTACGTGGAGACAAACTACCACCCCTCGTTCCCCAAGGAGGTCAATGTCACCCGAGACATGATCCACTACGGCAACATGACAAGAGTGCAGAAGCTCAAGGACATGCACAACGTCATCAAGGTGTCACGTGAACTGACTCCTGACCAGACGGCCTTCAACACTCCTCCCGTTTCGTGGCCTCTGGGAATGGCCGGTTTGCCCTTCTACAGATCTCACCACCGTCAGATTCTCGTGCTCGCCAACCTCGCCTGCTGGTGGTTTGCCCTGGCTTCTCTGGTTGCCTACGGTCTGTTCAAGGCCGTTGTCTTCCTCAGATGGCAGCGAGGTCTTCAGCCTGTTACCCTGTCTGCCGATTTGATCAGATTCGACCACGAGATGGGCCATGCTCTGATCGCCTGGGCGTGCCACTTTGTGCCTCTGATTCCCGAAACCGAGGCCTACACTTTTGTCACCTACCTGCCTGCCTTCTACATCTCCTGCTTGGCTGCTGGACAAATGTTCTCCATCTTCTTCAAGACGTTTGGACGGTCCAGAATTCTTCAGTTCTTCGTTCTCGTGCTTGTGGTCGGTCTGGCAGGCGGCTTTTACAACGAGTACCGACCTGTGGTCTCTGCCAAACCCTGGACAAGACAGCAGTGCTACAACCACAAGTACGGCCTTATTGACTTTGACTGTGACCACTATTTCGCTACCCAGGAGGAAATCGCTACCTACGACTCCCAGAACATTGTCAACTACGTGAAATTCTCCGAGGAAATGTACCAGAAGCTCGAGGGAGACGCTACTGGCCCTGCTCGACCTCTTCAGACGCTCTTCAAGGCTCGAGAAGATAAGCCGAACCATGACCTGAGCCGTCCTGAGGTCATCAACGCCATCAGACTGCACGAGCTCGAGCGACAGAACAAGCACGAGGAGAAGGCTGCTCTTGAAAAGTCCATTTCTGCCGAAATCAAGAGCAAGGCATACGCCGAGGCTGGAGTTGCTGAAGCATCTGATGAAGAGGACTGGGCTGAAGAGGAGGTTCCTGCTGCTGATAAGAAGCCCACCAAGGCGTACGACGACGAGCTGCAGAAGAAGATTCAGCTCCAGTGGGCCAGAATCACCGATCCTCCTAGTCTGGATCTTCCCGACGAGCTCAAGGCCCACTTCAACATGACCAACTTTGCCAAACCCAAGTTTGAGGAGGTGGATCTGAACGACGAGGACGAGTACGACGATATCATGGCTGCTGGAGAGGATGATGTTCAGCAGCCGATCAAGGGAGAGGATATTGGCCACGAGAGTGTCTACGAGCCTCCCGTGTACGAGGAGATTTTGGATAACAACACTGATTAACATGTAATAATAGAAGGATTTTGAAGAGTTGAGTGGGTGTACTTGTAATCTATGTAACTGTTACTGTTCTATCTTTATACACATAAATTATCTAAATACATACATCAAAAGTTCAAGCCAAAGAAAGACACGTCTGGCTCGTCAAAGTCGCAAATGAAGGGATTCTGAGTGAAATCAATGGCTGGAGTTTCGTCAGGAGACTGGTTCTCAACGACAGTCGTGGGACTCAGGTCTTGGGTATCCTTGGTATCAGAGGTATCCCAGTTCTTTACAGGTTCGGCAACTGTAGTTGTTTCGACGACTGTAGTTGCTTCAACGGGAGAGGAAGTATGGTCAAGTTCTCCTTCAATTTCTTCAATCAGACCTCCGATAGTTTCCTCAGAGAAGTAGTCGTATGAGGATGAGGGAGTTGGTGAGGGGTGTGGTTCTTGAGCTGAGACTTGAGCTTCAACAGGTTTCTGAACTGGCTCTTGGACTTGGACAGGTTTCTGAGCTTCAACAGGTTGCTGAAAAGATTCTTGAGCTGCATCTTGGATCACCTCCTCTACCTCCTTCTCCTTACCCTTGTCTCTATCAACATCACCCTCCATACACCGTCTCTTCAGCTTGAACTGAGTGGAAATGACCTGATTGGCAAGCTCAACGGTGTTGCTCAGAGGAGAAGGAGACCGGGGTTTCATCGGTGAAGCTGTTCGTCTCGAAGGAGACTGAGACCGAGGTGTAGATCTTCCACTTCCAGATCTAGGAGTGGCACTTCCTGAAGGAGTAGAAGAACCACTAGCCGATCTCTTTTTCGAGTTTCTGGGGTTGTTAGGCGTGTGGATCTTGCCTCCTCGCTTCTCCTGCATTTCCTGTCTGAAATGGGCGTCCTGATGACGAAACCAAGTCGTGTACCGTCCTCCAGACTGCTTGTTGAACAGATGGACAAAACTGTTGCATTTCTTGCACCATCCCTTGAGCTTGAGTTCCTTTTCGGCTCGAGGTTTCTTGGATCGATCGGGTTCAATCGATTTCTCGTCCAGAATCACTCCAGTAGGAAAAGGATAGATGCTCTTGGTGACGGCAGAAATCCCATGGACAGAAGACTGATGGTTGGCCCAAGAATGGTTTCTAGTTTTGTGCCAAGACTTGCACAGAGCACAGTACCGCTCTCCACCTTCTCTATCGGTTCCATAGGTGTCGATTCTGTACCACATGGACGAGTAGACGTCATCCTTTCGTCCCCAAGTGTACCTGTACTGCTGAGGCTTCTCCTTATCGGGACTCTCTTCCTGAGCAGCCACATTGAACATGGAAGTGTACGGGTTGGGAAACAAGGAGTAGAGCAGGTTTCTGACGAGTTCGGATTCGCACTGGATCTGGTCAAAGTCGTGCTGAATGTCAGATCGGAACTTCTCCATCTCCTCGGGATTGTCAGGACAAAACTTGAGAGGCACGTAAAAGTTGGTCTTGTGCTTCCAATCCTGGAATCGAGAAGGGGAGACGATGGGATTGGTAGAAGAGTCTTCTTGGGGCTCAGGTTTGACCTCTTCGACCTTTGGTTCGGGAAACTGAGTGGTGTCGTATCTAGCTTCAGCTTGGAGAGTATACGAGTCCTGTTGGTTCAATTGAGGAGCTGGAACAGAAGGGGTTGTTTGGTTGACGTTATGAACCGTGGAATAATCAGGAACTGAAGTCTGTGGCCGACTATCGTCATTGTATCCCCCGTAAGAGTAGTCAAACGTTTGAACAGTCAAGTCCACAGGCTGTTCGAGAAGAAGAGCTGGAGTGACAAAATGATGTTGAGCGGACTGCTGGGGAAACAGTAGATTTGACTGTTTCTCAATGGTCTGATAAGTCTGGCACTCAAAAGGCTGGTTGACAGTTTCAAAGGGGTAGGTTTGAGTAGACTCGAAAGGAAGAGAAGCCTGGTAACTGAGAGCTTGAGGGCTGACTGTTTGAGTATCAGATGTGAAGATTGTATTCACGGGCTGACCAAACGTGTTTTGAGTCACATGAGTATTCCCAGTGTTCAGACTGTTCCAATTGAAGTCGCCATTGTAAGCCTGAACTGCTGCAGGCTCAAGACACATGTTCTGCTCAAAATACATGGGCTCAAGAGCAGGAATCGAGTTGAAAAACTGAAAGTCAACATCTGTAGGACCCAGTAGAGCGGACGACACATCGTCAAACGCTCCAAAGTGGCCATTGGACGTCATGTCGAGGTAATTGAGGGAGTCAGACATGGTGAGTAAGCATGGCTAGAAAGATGGACCCTTGAGAGGTATATATGTCTTTCTGGAGTTCTCCATTTAGATCAAAAAGGTCACAGGATTGGTCCTAATCTGTTCTCTCACTCTAGTCTATGTTCAAACGCATAGGTTATGAAGTCATTTACACCATGGGTGAAAGGGGAGTGTGACAGATAGATAACTGTACAACAGAAAAGACAGAGGAGTTGACTGGAAGACATCATGACTACACATTAGAGATTTTACACCTATCTTATCTCGTCTTCTTCATTTAAAGACCTGTATCTCCTCCCAAGTCATTACCCTCCACCTGCATACCACCATACACTATCTGGCATTATCTCTGTGTGTGACCCCCACCTCACCTTATCGTAAGCTATTCACGTCCAAAAGAGGACTCGGTACCTGAGTCAGCTCTCAATCAGATCTTATACTCTATGCTATTTGACCAAAAGAGAACTGCCCCATAACGACTTTGACAGATTAGGACCAATCCATATCTGTGATATGGCATAATGGGTTGGGTCAGCTGGTACTCAGTGGAATCCTCGTGATCTATGCTTGTTTGGTATCATTCGAATGGGAAAATTTGACTGGATTGAATCGTTTAGGTCCCAGAATTGTTCCGTCATTCCTCATTTAGTTGTGTTGGTTCGAATATTTGTTGTTATTAAGGTCACCTCCTCAAAACCCCGTTGGGACTTTCAACTATCCTGTTTGTGTTACTATAGCTTAATTTATTGGGTAAACAAAACACCTCTTCTTCTTACACTTCACCTTACACAAACCGAAACGTGATACCAGCAGTGAGATATGATGCCCAGTGATACCAGAGAGGTACCATACGGATACCCTAAGGCAGCTGGTGATATGATGATCCTTACTTGTGTCGATGGGTTACATATCTGAATGATTTGAACCGCCACAACACTCTTACTAACACAGAACCCAGTGACATCAGTCAGGACGCTCCATCACAGGGATACCACTCCACCACAGGGATACCATATCCTGCAGCGCTCACCAATCTTCAGGCGCTCCACTTCGCGTAGTGTCCAGCGCACGCCTTCCAGTTCAATGTCTACTTCTAGTATCATAGTGACACCTTGACACTGGACGTGTACCTTGGTATTACATTCACTCTACCGGTACATGTACAGTACATACTATCAACAGCGTACCAGTAGTATTATTTGTAAGCTCATTTCTAATCGTAATAATATCATTATCTATCTATCCTAATGCTTGTTCTTCTTGACGTTTCGGGGCACCAATTTGGCTGCCTTGGCGATATCTGGCGAAAAGTGTTTCTCCAGCAGAACCGTCTCCCAGATGGTGGATGCTTCGGGGTTGGCATGGTCCGGCTGATCGACGTCCATTCGGTACACTCCGTTGGTAATTCTGTCATCAGACGAATACAGAGCCGTCATGACGGTGAACTTTTTGTTGAGTCGATCGAGGATCTTGAGACCGGCCATGCACGACTTTTCAGGCAGTTGGAGACAGATGGTAGCCAGCCGTTTGGCAAAGGCCTGGACTCGCAGCTTGGACACGTGTTTCTGCTGCAGGAAAATACCCTCGAACGATCTCACCACCATCTCCATCTCTGTAGCCACGTTGATTCTCGATTTCTTACTGCTTGAAGACTCGTTGTTGGGGTCATCGAGACGAAGCGATTTGTGCGACAGTTCAATGTCAGGGTTGAGACCCAGAGCGTACAGCGACGAGTAGAAATGGTTGATGAAGAAGGTCAGATCCAGGTTCATGGACTCTCCAACCTGGCCTCCCAGAAGCACAAATGCAGTCACAATACACAACAGCGCTTCTCGAGTAGATGTCTCCAGAAACTCCTGCTTGCCGTCCTCGGTGTACCGGATCTGACGCTCGGTGATGAGCTCTCGCAGCACTTCCAGCAGATCGCCAAAGAAGTCGGCGTTGATGAGATGCGAAAACTTGGCCAGACCTTCCAGAGTGGCGGCCATGAGATGCTGTGGCCGTTCCTTGAGAATGTTAAAGTACAAAACGAAGACGACTTTCAGCGTTTCGCCCTGGATTTTCTCTCGCTCTTCAGTGGAGACGGCCATCTCGGCCTTGAGCATCTCCTCGTCAATCTCCTTCTTTTCCTTAAGCGTCTTTCGCTGTTTTTTCGTCAGATGAACTCGGTCCTTCTTTCGAACCTTGGCTGTGGGTGCTTGTTGCGACTCCACGTGTCTCTGGGAAGCTCTGGCGTCGAGCTCGGTGAGCAGACGCAGTTTGAGCAGCGAATTCAGCAAAGACTCGTCGATTCTGTACTTTTTCGCTCGAATCATCTTCGACAAAGACATGACAATCTCCTTGACTGCAGAACCCTCGAAATCGTCCTCAAACAGCGACTCAATGGTCTGCAGAGCCTTGAAGTAGTTGGCATCGTAGGGCTTCTGACCCACTCGGTTCACCACAATCGCCACGAGATCGGATCGGAAGTTGAAGTACGCTGACGTCTTCAACAGCTCACATGCAGCTACAACACACGAATCTCCAAGGATACGCTTCATGGATCCCTCCGTGGACCCTCGGGCCTTCTTGGCAAACTTGGCAATGTACTCCAGGTACGCCTTGTAGTTTTGCAGCAGCGAGGTTTCAAAGTTTCGCAGTCGCTTGACCTCCTTGCTGACCTTCTCCTTCTTCTCGGCCTCAGTCAACGGTCTGATCTTGTATCCGGGGATGATTGACTGGAAAATGGGCACCAGCGACAGAATTGTCAGCTGCACCACTCGGAACGACTGCTTTCGGCCCATGAGCTCCCGGATCTTCCGCAGACAGTGGATGTTCTCCTCGGCGTCCTCGTTGAGCTGGTCGGCCAGTTCTGCAATCTCTGCCTGCGCTTTTCGGAATCGCGCCTCGCCCGTCACCTCGTCCTCCTCCTCAAAGTCCGAATCGCCGATATCCAGCTCCTCCTCGGCCTCAGCGGCCTCTCTAGCGGCCTGTTCGGCTGCCTGGGCTGCAGCTTCCGCCTCGGCTTCCTCCTCCTCCTCCTGTCTCAGTCGTTCCGCCTCTTCCTCCAGTTTTCGCTTGCTGATCTTGTCGCCCTTCTTGCGCATCACCCGCTTGATTTGGCCATCTTCTCCTCGCACAGGGAGCATTTCACCGAGCGATTCCTCCTCCTTGAAGGCTCGGGGGCCATAATCTTCGTCCTCCTCTTCGTCGTCGTCTTTCAGATGCTGCCAGGCCGAAGCGAGCTTGGAATCCTGCTCGTTACGAGCCTTGGCCCGTTTTTCAAACTTGACTTGGTCCCGGGATCGTTTTACCATGTCAGATGAGGGTATGATCGAGGGTTCAGTGTAGTGGTGATATGTACAAATTATTCGAAATAGAGTTGGGTCTTCAGAAAATAATTTCATGCAGTGCAAGTCTAAAGGTGAAATATAGAGAACATTAGAGGAGAAGACTTGATCACAACTACATCACCAAGATGCCCCGAAAACGACCCAGAAACGTGCTCAAGCGAGAAACGGTCCCTCTGGACCAGGACCCCGAGGATTTCGCCAACAAGAAGAAGCAAAAGTTTACCAAGAAAAAGGGCAAGTTTGCCAAAGACAAGTTTGACGAGAACCACGATGACGATACCCCCAAGAGTTTCAAGCGAATGATGGCGTACCAGGAGCGAAAAGCGCAGTCTCAGGAGGAGGAGCGAGGCCGCAAGAAGCAGAAAAAGGAGCTTTATCCCACAAACAAGCACATTTCGCACGAAAACTCGGACCTGAAAATGAAGCCTGGAGAATCGTGGGCCGACTTTTCTCGAAGAGTAGACGAAGCGCTGCCCAATGCAAAGCCCCGACGGTCGGAAAACGCCAAGGAGCTGACCAAGCTCGACAAGAAGAACATCCAGAAGCAGAAGAACCGAGTGCTGCAGAACGAAATGGACTACAAGAAGGCCGATGAAGCAGCTGAGGAGGGAGACGGAATGGACGAGAAGAGACTCAAGAATGATTTGTTCTTCCCCAAGAAACAAAGAGACAAGTCACCTGACCCCTGGGCCGTGCTGGAAAAGAAGAACAAGAAGGCCAAGTTTGGAGAAGTGGCCGATGCTCCTCCAGTGCTCAATCTGCCCCGAAAGCTGCTTCCTAACGTCCCCAAGTCGTCAGGAGACAATGCTCGACGTCTCATCCTCGAGGCCGAGCGACAGAAGGTCATTGACGAGTACAGAAAGATTTCCCGAAAGGATGACCCGACTTATAACGTGGACTTTTCCAACGCCACTGTGGAGTAAGGGGGAGGAGATGTATGACCTAACTAGATATAATAGATTGCATTTAATGAGTTTGTACGAGTTCTGAGTGGTCTGGTGGAGTATTGTGGTACCAGCTACTGTACTTTATGTTGCCACATGTAAGGGGTGTGAGAAAATAGTGATTTCCTTACCACTTTGTATGTACCGAAAGAAAAATGAGTTGATCATCGTATTATTCTGACTTCTAAGATTCCTCTAATACAGCTCTCATCTCTGTGAGACCTCTGTAACCCTCAGTAATACTCGTTGATATGGCCTTGCTCCTACCACTGTATTCTCCCAACTAAGTCTAAGTAAATTATTCATACTGGCTTTCACAGGAACCACAGATAGTGGCAAATGTCGTATGTACCAATAGAAAACATGTTATCTGATATTTGTTTTCTGGCGTTTCTCATTTATCTGATATACTTCCCATTGCTCTACCACTTCAGGAACACCAAATTTGGACCTCCAGATGAGTTTCTCTCCTAAGTAATTCCCAAGTAATTAAAGGAATACCCCTGATAAGTTTCTCCCAACTGAGGCTGAAGTAAATGACTCTGCTGACTTATGTCAAAAATACAATATTTTGTATGTGCCGATACAAAATAGATTATATCAGATTAGTAAGCTCATTCGTCTGATTCGTTTCGCACCACTCCCATCTCTCCTAGACCTCTGGAACATGCAAAATGAACCCCCAGGTGACTTTCTCCCAAGTAGTTCTTAAGTAATAACACCACACAACCACACTCCACAAGATGTGCTTCAAAAACCTCATAAAACCACCACAAACACTACAGACACTACAAACCATCATTCCCCCTCTCTGCTCATAATAATAATACATTTTATCCTATAAATACCAGCAACCTTCTTACAGTCACACCCTACTGATTGAACAAGGGAACCTCCTCAACCACACCTCTCTCAGACTCCCTTCTCTGTCTCTCGATAGCTCCGTCGAGCTCCCGGTTCTCGAAATCGTACTGTTTCCAGTCGATAGAAGGCACCATGGTGACATACAGAGCCTTGGGAAAGCTCACTTCACCGCCCTTGACTTTATCCAGAAACTGTTCAGGTTGCTCAACCGCTTGTTGACGCATTTGAGACAGCTTGACGAGATCTCGTTTCGACGTCTCCTGCTGACGTGTCAACATGCTCAGAGCAGACGTTAGAGCAATGTAGTCTGTGTTTTGCGATAACGAGTTCTCGGAGGACTCTGAAGAAGGAGTATCCTCTTGATCCTTGGAATCGAGCTCTTCCTGAGCCATCTCTTCCTCCTTGACCGTTGCTGGAGACGACTGGTCAGTTTTATCCTCTTTTTCAGCCTCTTTTCCTCCACTTTGAACCCCTTCAACCTCCTCAGTCTCTCCATCTTCCTTCACTGAAGACTCTTCCTGAACCTCCCGCTCAACGTCCTCGGTTCGAATCTTGTCCTTGGCCGCCTTCTTGGGCTTCTCGACCTTGGATCGTGTCTTCACCATCTGTATCTCGAGTCGCAAACACCGCTGAGCACAAAGATGCAATGGCGTGCATACAGAGCCTCGGAGATGAATTTCAAATGTGTAATTAATGACCAAACCTTATTTGAAGTGGAGAAATGGGAATTCGAATAGAACCACCTAGAGAAGATATTTCGGTGGTTTGAAAGCGTTGACCTACTATTAGATTCCCCCTTATTTACCCCATCTACCTCTTCTATCTCTTCCTCCTTCCAAGCAGTCAAATTTTGCTTCTCAATTTCGCGGTCACGTGATGCATCCCACGCAATGTAGCTCTCCAAAAACCAAAACTTTTAACGTTCTGCCTTCGTGGCCAAGTGGTAAGGCGCAGCACTAGTAATGCTGAGATCATCAGTTCAAATCTGGTCGAAGGCAATTTTTTAGTAATTTTTGTCGCCTCTTTTTTTTTGCTGGGCATATTCTTTTCCACCCACCTCAACCGTAACCCACCTAACTTGGTCTAACGCTCTCCACCGAGCGAAAAAGAGCACTAATAGTGAGACATCGTTGGACCAGTAACTTTATGTTGGAGGCGGAGCTAAGTCATGAGGGTGGAAGTTGTACAGATGTAAATCTACGCCAGTGCTATCAGTGCACTGCCTCCGGTCACATGATCTCGTCTCACGTGACGGATCGAAAATTCGAGACTTTTTGAGCTCAAATTCACCATCTTGCTGTGATCGTCAGGTCACCCAACCTCGCAACCGATCTTGGGACGTCCACCTTTGCCACCAAAGTGATCGACACAACCGTCGAAAGTCGTAAAGCAAGGCAAGCTCAGAGTTGAGGCAAGGGACAACGACATCCCCAACCCAAGAGAGTTCGAGTGTTGGGGAAAATGGGGGAAGTAGGCGAGATGTCTTAGTTGGGATGTATGGGGGAAGAGAGCAGGCTGAGTGTAAACGGTTGTAGAATTTGAAGTAAAACTGCTAAAGACACGGGGAGTTCGATTCTGGAAAGAAACGGCGAGGAAATCGCTGGATTCGAACTTCCTACACCTTCTCGGGCTCTTCTCGGACCCCTAATCAAGCTCCCAGTTACCCCTCTTTTCGACGGCATGAGATCGTCGCGAAACATGTCCATCACTCCTCTATCGAGCGCTAACGGTCCTCCCAGAAGTAGCTTAATGCGCAGGCAGCTGTCTAGGTTGACAGCCAGTTGACTTCGACACTTAGCTGGCTTCTAGCGTCTACCTCAAGCTATAGAGTGCGGTCTAAGCACTACGGGGTACGCTTTCAACGGGTGTGGTGGAGTCAAGTCCGGAAAAAGAGAGGAATGGGAAAAAAAATAAGGGGCAACAGTGTTTTCCTCGTGACTAGGTCGGAAGACTCGTCCAGATTCAGTAACATTACTCGCTGTATGCTGTTACTATGTTATGCGTCGTGTTCGCTTGTGCACACAACACTCCTAGCATGTATATCTGCAGGTACAAATAATAGTGAGATTGGTGTGGATCTGTA
Organism: Yarrowia keelungensis; assembly: GCA_001600195.1. Taxonomy (NCBI): domain Eukaryota; kingdom Fungi; phylum Ascomycota; class Dipodascomycetes; order Dipodascales; genus Yarrowia; species Yarrowia keelungensis. Next base: position 2,434,114 of record BCJD01000002.1, on the reverse strand, counting down.
GGTGTACCGAAGTCGTTATTTGAACAGCCCTTATATGAATTCATGGCGTTGTTATGTTCTATGTATATACTCAGTTACCTGTCTATTGTCCTGGTGTAGCACCCTTCTAAATCCTCACTGGTACATTCCCTCTGTCACCCGACTGGCCACGCTGACACGACGATCGAACCCTCTGAGCACGTCAATCCCCACAGTGAAGGCTGTGTCAAATAGGCGAGCATTTGCAGTTTAGACAGATGTCAAGTCTGGTGAAGCAGCTGAAGCATAAGCAGTCAACACAATTTAGACACACGTTACACCGGCTCACACAGCTTACATACATCCCGCATCCCGTCGGAAGTCCAGCTACTGTCCAAATGACCTAGTTACCGCAAAACTCTATTGAATTTTTCGATTCGCCCGAGATTGATGACACGATTTCTCGTCCGTCAGTGCAGTTTTGATGCTTACCAGAGCTCGATTGGGTCGAAGTTCTCTGCAGATTCCTTCCATTTCGAAGTGCTCTTTCGGGATAAATCATAACAGAGCTGGCCTCTCAAGGGGTGTCAGAACTTGGAGAAGTGGCGAAGTCCTTGGAGGAAGAAACACATCCAAAAGACGTTTATTTGAGCAATAGTAAGTGATATCTCCATACAGGGAGTCCCAAAGGTGTTTAGAACACTCCATACACAAGGATAGTCATTTTGTAGACTTGAATTCAGTAATTTGCATGTTAAATACTTGAAAATGAGTGCCATTAGCGGCATACTAACACATACGAGACGACATAACTTCTATGGCAGTCAAGAGACCTCAAAGAACCATTCCGCGGCATTCTCGGGCATCAGAAGGTGCTCCATACTGTCTCAAAGCAGCGCTCGTGGTATTTTCAGCCTCACGGGCCAAAAACAGACATTCGAGCTCTGTTAGCGAGTCAGTGGTGCTTCCCGATATGATCCCTAGTCCGGTCGTCATGTTCCTATGGCTTGTGATGCCTTGTGGCCTCTGTTTTCGATCGTTTCTGTCGTCTCATTAGCGTGTCGTGGAGGGTGTAAGAGGAAGGCTCAGGTGAAAGTGTACCCCTGATGTTTGCCACAGCATCACACTGTAGAAAATCCATACAGTGTGGATCAAAAGAGATTACATCGAAGCTTTCTTGCATCAAGTATGCGACTTAGTGCAGAATTTCAGCATGCAAGTCCGGCGGATTTTGGAGATGTTAGGGCTGTCCCAAAACGGAGTTAGGTAATCTTTTGGGAGTTAGGTCACTAATTGGGAACACAAAATATTTTTTACGTGAATAGAGTTTTGCGGTAACTAGGTCATTTGGACAGTACGTTGCCGATCTCTACCCCTGTATGTTTTGTTCGGGACCCCTGATTGTCTCAGAGAGGTATGAAACGGCTGGTGGCAGGGGTACCCCCACGAGATCTTCGCGGGTGTTACAGAGAGGGTGAGCGGAGAGCCACACCCAATGTCGCAGTCAATCTTTCTCTCCAGCTGCGTATCTCTCCACTCTTTCTCTTATCGACTCCAACAAACATTCCAAAAAGACCCTGGAGCTTGTTTTGGTGGGCCGTCGATCGTTGGAGGTGGATTGGGAGGGAAGAAATTGGAAATTTTGAAAAAATACAGAAAATTCGGAAAATTCGGAAAAACCGGAAATAAAAGGCTTAAGCACTGCATAGCCTGGTGAGAACCTTCAGCTTCCATTTTTCCACTTCCCACCAGTTTTTTCCGCTTAGTTGCATCAGTTGCGCTAGTCCATGCTCCTTCTGTTGACTGCATTTGTTGAGAAGTGCTGTGTCCTACCAGTATCAGAGATGCACGATTACGCACGGCTATTGAAGGTGCAAAGGTCGTCTACTGGTTTCCAGCGACACAGAGCTGTAGTTTGCTTACCCTAATTGTAGTCAGAGAGAAAAGACGGAGACAGTTGCACTTTGCGAAGCTCTTTGCGGTTAGGCTTTGACGTTATACAACAGTGCAAGTAACAGTGCAAGTATGTTCATCAGTAACGATGTAACCAGGGAATACACACTTGAAACAGGTGTGCGAAGGACTTGTAACATCAAATGTCACATACCTGTGCTTCTACGCTTCATTTCACTATCCGTACTCTCTTCTCTTCTATACCTCTTCTTGTCAATCCTATTACCATCCATTGATATAAATAATGCTGTATAAATACGTTAGTTGCTCTGGGAGCTGTGCAATGACAGAAACTCTGGCCAGAAAACTCTGGGCTTGCTGTCGTTTTGTGTTCTTGGTGTGCTCTGTGCTTTCTTTTGGGGCTCTTTGGGGCGTTTTGGGGCTGTTCATAGTGTACAGTTGCTGTCGTGTCGTTGAAGGTCTTGAGACTTGTCGTTGAGTAGAGTCACTCAGTAAACCTCATAAGCCTTGCTTCGCAAGCCTTACTCGGCCTACTTACTCTCACTCCCATAATAATCATACTCCCAATCATTTTCCTCCTCATAGTCATACTCCTGACCCAACATAACCGCCAACATCCTCTTTCCCACAGCAAACAGCTGCTGAAGAGCCTCACTGGCCTTGTCGATATTGTTCACCTCCTCAACGTCGCATTCACGTGACTCGAGCGGAAACTGGCTCTTCATAAACTGCGAAAACTCCTTGGGGTCAAACTGTTCGTCCTTTGTAGTCTTGGCCAACACGTCAATTCGACCTAGTTTTTCCTGCAGCACCAGGGTCGACGAAAATGCAATCGAGCCGGGCATGACCTCGTAAAAGTGCTCTTTCATGGCGTCAATACATGCCGAGTCGGACTCGAACCGCGAGTACTTGCCCACAAGCCACGCCTTGACTTTTTCCCACTCGATGGGGCTGTCCAAATCTGACGGGTCGGCCGAAAAAGAACCTCTCTGGAGCCGTCTGTGCATCTTTCCAATAATATGGGGCTCCAAAATGCATGCGACGAGCCCGATAGGATCGATGGCGTCCGCGTCCTCGTCTTCTCCCTCGCTCAAAATGTTGTCAATGGCGTCCTCGTATCGAGCCAGAACCACTCTGACGTCATCATATGGACTGGTCGAGTTGAAACCGTTCTTGCCCAAAAGCGACGAGATTTTGTCTGCTGCCGAGTCGACGGCCGACATTTCAGCTCGCGAGGGGCGCTCAGAGGCCTGCAAGTGCAGAGACGGAAGACTTCGAGGCTGGTCTCCTGGAGGCGACGAGTCTCGCTTAATTTTCAGGTCGAGTTTCTGGACCTGCACACGCAAGTCCTGCAGCGTGTCCTCGAGCACAATGGGGCGTGGTGGCTGGAGAATGGTTCCCATGGTGATGTGTATACGTGGGTATGGTTGTTCAACGTCCTTCAAAAGTCCACCCCGTCTCTCTTATATCTCCGGCAAACACTCTTGCATGGGTTTTACGCTCAGGGTTTAGCCCAAAGCCAAAGCCCAATAGCATGGGGTGGGGTACCGTTGTCATGCGCAGCTCAAAAACGAAAATTTTGCGGTAAATAGGGAGCAAGGAAGGAGCGCAAAGTGAAAGTGGAAATGGGAAGCAGAAAAATTGTACAAGTGTAGGCAGTGTAAAATTGAGGGATGTCAAGGTGTCGCCACAAATACAACCACCCATCGTTCATCTTGACCTTGCCCTGTAACCGCGCTACTGTAGACTGCCTGGATATTGATTTTTGGGCCCACTTGCTTGCACTTGTTCACACTTGTTTTTACAAGGAACACCCATGTCACTGCTAAACTGAGACTGCCACTGGTGAGGTGTATCTGAACAACCGGAAATACACCTGTTTCGGAATATTCCCTTTCTCTATGCCCTCCTATGTTGTTTGTCTCAAAAGGCTGCTATTTTTTCCTCTTTTTTTTCGCCGCCTTCTGGCTTCTTTTTCCTCTTCTCTGCTCACCTCACCTGGCCAAGACATGGCAAGGTTCGACGCTAAAGTTCGAGTCTTTGAAACGCTAACCAGCCAAGACCTAGTGGGAGGAATTTGAAGAGGTCGAGAATAATGATATTTTGTATGGAAACAATGGCTGAAAAGCCATTAATCGGTTTAGCCGGGGTCAACAACCATTTTTATTGCTTTCCCTTTTCTCCACCTGCTCTCCTTCAACCACCCGTCTGGTCACTCCACTTACCACCCACCATCCACCTTTTGGAAAACTCAAAGACTGCGATAAGACCAAACGCGGCGTCATAAGCGACAAACGACGACGAGAAAAAACGTTTGTGGCCAGGTGCAGCGGGACAGCAGAAGCACCGGGCTCCTAGTGAGCTGATGAGGGGAATAATGCCTTTGTCTACACGTAATATTGACTTATTGAGTCACCCAGAAACGTCGCTTTGGAGAACCGACCTGTAACATCTAATTTCCCTCCACCAATCAAAAGACCCCATTCAAAGGGTCTCATTTACCATAGCTTAAACGCTTTCCCCGCCATCTGACGTAATGATAGACTCTGGAGAAGTTACCCTGGCTCATTGAAGAGAGCACTCGTAACTTTGCGGAAACCGTGGTTACGTTTTGTGAACCAAAAATTTAAGCTTTGCGGGAGCAAAAAGAATGGCGACATCCGCAGGATTCGAACCTACGCGGGGAAACCCCAAGAGATTTCTAATCTCTCGCCTTAACCGCTCGGCCAGGATGCCAGAATTTAATTTCCGAGAAAATGTGGACACTGGATGGTGAAAGGTGGGATTTTGAAATTTTTTCGAAATTCCAGGTTGTAGCGGTACCATCAGCTAGCCCTACTTGAGGAGAGCACACCTATATGCTCAAAATTTGTTTAGCTAGATTATTAGCTGAGATGTGACACGTTTTACCTCAAAACCTGGTGCTCTGTTATAATAGCTAATCCAATGTCACATATCATCACAGTCAAACCTGCCAACTTCGAAAGCCAAAAAACCACAAACATCGATCGATCGATCTGGAACACACTCCACAACAGTCCCCATCATCTCAGAACCCCCTCAATGTCTTTCATTTTGTCCTATGACGATTCTCTCCTACCACTCCTCAGCTGTGAAACATACAGGAATACGAAGTCCGACAGATAAACTTGGCTGGGTACTCCGCACTGTGGGTGCATGTTCGGACGCATGCACAGAGTGCCTATACGTCACTTTACGCATCTGACACAGTTTAGCGAAATTCTGAGACATGATGAGGAGTCAAGGTGAGAAGATGGTGATGTAGAATAAGAGAAGATGGCGAACAGATAATAGTTCAGGGAGTCTATAGGATGATCTAAGAAACACAGTACCATACCATAGCCAACTTCATCTACTTCCACCACCTCCTCATCTGAGACACGAGGCCATCAACCTATCTGACACAGCGGGGTATACATACATTTTCTGGGAGAATGGTGTGACCGGAAATAACGAGGACAAGTGGGATATATGTTTCAAGGGCCAGAGAGTCTAGAACTGAAGTCCGAGGAGCTCTAGCTCGCTTGCAACGTTCAGGACAAGTGTGTGTTCACGTTCACAGGCACGCTAGCAGCGGGGTACCTTACAGAACTATGGGTATCGAAGAAAACAAAGACTGAAGTTGAAATTGCGTATTCTGTCTGTACGTTGAGTCAGTGACTTTACTCGGGTACATTTTCCGAGTCTTCTTGGCGTAGCAAAACAACACAACTCATGTACATTCTCAATGTCTAAAACTGAGGTCACAAGACAAGATACATGAATCGAAGAGTATTGCGATGGAACAGTCTCATTAGACGGTCCGATGAGGGAGGAAAACGGGTGACTACCGCTAAAATACAATGAAATATTTTTTCAGGCACTTCTGCAACGGTTTAAGGAGCCACTTAATGATAAACCACAAACAATACACCATTACTTATAAGACGGACAAATCCGGAAAGATCCACAGCAGCTTGTCACCTCTCTCTCTTCCATGCTCGTATTCATTCACCATAGAACAAGTGTCTCTCATAGTCTGAACTTTAGCCAGTCTCACTCATCATACCCCTGTTAGGAGGGGTAACAGATTACGGAAGCACCCGATATCGAGACAAAGAGGCGACAGTTATAGTTCAGATAGTGCCTCGGACGTGGATAGTTATCGATCGCGTGAAAAACGTACGATATGTGTTTCAAGATTGATTATGTAATGCAGGGGGGAATTTGTATGGTGAAATTGAAGCAGTCATAGAATATTAACGAGAGGAGAAGAGGACAAACTAACTGCTTTTTCTGAAACTAGAGACTTGAATTACCATATAGCAATACTTCACTTACCTCCATCTACATCAGGGCGCCCAAAAAACCCGTTCAAAATTCGCGGACACGTGACTTGTACTTCCCTTTATATTACTCCAAACAAGGTTCAGATCACTAATCCGCAATAGTTTAGTGGCTAGAATTTCCGCCTGTCAGGTTTACACCAGCACGCGGGGGACCGGAGTTCAATTCTCCGTTGCGGAGGTTTGGTTACGGCCATATCCTGGTGAAAATACGGCTTCCCGTCCGATCAGCCATAGTCAAGCACCAGAGAGCCCAGTTAGTATTGTAGTGGGAGACCATACGAGAATCCTGGGTGCTGTAATCCTTTTTTGCCCAGCTCACGAGCGTCAGCAACTGGGCTGTTTTTTTGCATGCTACTGTATTTAGATATCTCTCTCTGAGTAATCATCACCAGTTCACGATACACTCAAACTCCACTTTTTTGTAGTATAAGCAGTAGATATTTTGGTACCGTTGGATTCATCAGGAGTTTCTGAGGCGATTTATGTAGCTGAAAGTATTGCTTGCCACAGAATATCTCGAGATATGAGTGTTTTAAACTTGTAGTATTAGGAACCCATGTTAGGAGGATATACGTGTGAAGGGGATATGGTGGAACTATGTAGACTTCTTTTTTAGGTAACACGATAGTCACAGACTGCTCAGGGACATTCACTGAGGTTCTAGCTACTCTTAATTCTGAACTATACCTCCTTGATCTGAACTGACTATCACTTGGAAGATTCCTGGTTCTATGAATTCTTATTCATTATACGCAACATCATATTTCAGTCCTCCTGATAACCTAGAGCACCAAGATACTTCTCTTAGCTCTTCTTGAACTCTCAAACACCCTCTATCTACTTATGCACAAGTTCCTCCTTATTAGACACCACGTTCTCAGACACCTCCTTATCTCCTTCCCTATACTTCCTCAAGACCCACGAAGTAAACGAGTCCCACAGTTGCTTATCACCCCCTCGTTTCCAAATAATTGCATCTGCTTTAATCAGAAATTCATGCTCTTCTTTCTCCTCAATGGTTTCACGTCTCAGCTTAGCTCTCTTGTACTTTCTGCTCCACATGTCCCCCCTGATAACAACGACCAAACCATCTCCTTCGCTATGTGGAATATCATTGTCAGTGAGAATCTTCTCAAACACTTTCGTATCATACTCTCCATTGATCCTCTCATGTTTCAAGTTCTGATGGAAAGTCCAAGCTATGAACCATCGAACAGTCTTTCCCGGTCTTCTAGACACCACAGAATGATAAACACCCTCATCCTTCAGCTCCTGACACACCTTTTCCATCGTATCCTTCTTTCCAATCATAGAAGTGAACCACAACACGTCCTTGTGCTTCTTAGAGTCTTCAATCATCCTCCCAAGAAACTCTAGCTCTCCTCCTTCAGTAATCAACTCAGTCTGTGCAGCTTTCAACTCTCCAGAAGGTCCACTTTTCTTTTTAGCCATACTTTCCTCCATCTCCTTTTCAGACGAGTAAAACGGAGGATTGCACATTGAGAACGTCAAAGTCTTGTCAGTGACGTCAAAAAAGTCACCCTTACTATCCACAAGCTTTACATCAATCTTCTCCTCAAGACGATTCTCCTCAACCTGTTTCTGTGCCTTCCTCACAGCTTCAGGATCAATATCTGTACCTATCATCTTCCAGCCATTCTTCTTAACAGCCAAAAGAGGATATATACAGGACGTTCCAGTTCCTATATCGAGACCCAAGACGTCATCCTGAGATACGTCTGACGGCAACAACTCTCCTATCCACTCAACATATGCCATTCTAATAGGAACTCGAGGACACAATCTTTCTGGGTCGAGTTTCACAGAGAGATCATATTCGTGCTTCAGAACAGCCTCAGTATACGCGCAATTAGCCTGTGCAGTGGAGAAATCAAACTGACTGTCTTTGATATACGGCTTCAAAGAGGGTATTTCTAGGATATCAAAACTCATGAGGGTATGTGGTGATGTTGAGAAAGAGACAAAGTTCATTGTGGACATCTCACCGAATTTCAATAAGTTGTGGAATATTTTTGATTAAATGTAGCGTCTTGGGTTTCAGTACTACCACTAACACAGTACTACCACTAAAATCACCGACTTTCTCTCTCCATTTTGGTACCAACAAAGTCTTCTTCAAAATTCAGTGCCCGCTGACTAATAGTTTTTTTTTGTTATACTTATTCCATAGTTGATGACTAATCAGATCTCAACATCACCTTAAAACGACACGTATCTTTGGAGCAGTGTAACTCTTCCGGTAGAAACACCACAGCCGAACCACTTGTGCCATCGTGATTGCCGATTTTTTGTCTCCATCATGGTACCAAGAAAGCCGGCTTTCAATTTTTGTAATTTTGTTGTCCATAATTTGCTGACTAAGCGGAATATCTCAATACCTTAAATAATCTGACGTGTTTGTGCTGATATAGTGTCTCCGTCTGCCACGCTACGGTAAAACTAACTGCGCCAGCTTAACCACCGACTTTTTGTCTCCATTTTGATACTAAAAATGTCTAGTTTCTGCCATATGCTGACTAATAATATTGTTAAAAACCTGTGATATTACCAGGAAATGAGACCGATATCAACCACCAAACACGCGAATTCAAAGCTACTGATCATCCCTTTTTGGCAGTTTTCTTTTGTTATTCCACTCGCTCATCATGTCTCACGTATAACCCAACTACGATCGTATTTTGGTGCATATCAGAGAACGAGAAAAAGTGGCGTAAAGTGGCGGAAAAAAAGGGATAAAAGGGAAGCAATCTTTTCGGTCACGTGACTAGACACAGCCCCATCACGTGACGGACATTTCTGTCTCTCCAGCTCATCTCCTTCCTCTTCCAGTAATCTCATCGTCGCAGCAAAGTTACACATAAAGTTGCAAGATCTCGATGCTTGCTTGCATGTTCGCGGTGACTAAAAAAAGTGCAACGTGCGGAGCAGAGGCTTGTAGTTAAGTGAGGGGGGAGAGGTTAACTTGAGAGGTAACGGTTGCATCCAAGGAGTCAAGCGTTCAATTTGCATCACAAGTGAACCAAGGGTATTGCATCAAAACTGACAGATAGCTGTTAGATCGTCTCATCGCCTCTCGATCGCAGCAACATTGACATATTGGAGTCATGTCAAGAGCATCTTCAGAAGATACAGTGGTGGAGGGTAGGAGTATGGAAAACGCTGAAGGTCCAAGTCAAAGCGGTTCCAGTCAAACAGCTCAGAGTACAGACACTCCTAGTGTTTCCAGTACGAGTACGCCTACTACCAATAACACCAGTCCCTCCAACGTGGATCTTCGTCCTAGACCTCTCAGAGATGATACCAACCGAGGCAAGAGACTGATGGGCAACTTGTTGGGGTCTCTTCAGGGAGGCAAGGTGAGGAAAAACCAGACCAAAGAGATGACCAAATCTGATATCGAGGAGAGGATACGGAATCGAGCCAGGAGTAAGGCGAATACTGAGGAGAGTAGGGCGTTGAAGGAGACGATTTTGCGGAAAAGAAGGGAGAGAAAGGCGCTGGAAATGAGCAGGAGACATGAACAGATGCGGAAAGACGCGAGGTTCCTGCAAACCAATACAAAGCCGATGATCACGTTTCTTCCAAGAGTTCTGACCCAGGAGGATAGTGCGCAGATTACTGAACAGTGCAAGGGTGTGGAGTACGACATTCAGAGAGAGCTGGCGGAGAGGAGGGAGGAGATGGAGGTTTAGAGGTGGACGAAAAGTGGTGGAGGTCTGAAAACACACTGGAGGACTCTCTGTTGGTATTGGTGGTATTTGGGAGGGCTGTGGGCATTACAATAATTGGTTTTTGGTGCATTTGAACAGTCGAGATGGAGGTCTATGTCTCAAGTTCCCACCTCTCTATAGTCTAATGAGGTCTGCAGACTCAACAATCCATACAACTCTCAAGATGGCAGATGGTGGTTCTCATGACGACAAGTATGAGGCATCTCCCAATATCTGTCGTCCATCAGTCACTATAGAGCTTTACAGAGGTCACAAATCTTTGATGGTGCTAAAAACGTTGAAGGCCTCTCTGTAGGGATATGGCGACTTTAGAGTATGATGTCAAGACTCTATTGAAAAAAGGAAGCCTGCTACAGGTCTATAGTATAATGAATATTGATGACAGACCTGTAATACTGTAGTCCATAGGGCATTGTGCCTAGAGGAGTTGTGTTAGCTAGGCCTCTAGAGTCTACAAAGTCATAGCCATTGTACGACCTTGCATGGTCATGCTACTATCATTTGAGACAGTGCCATTCTGTACAAGTAGTGCTCTTATACTCGTAGTAGTAATTAGGAAGTAATGGTGTCTCCAGAAGTGTCTGATGACTACAGATAATCTCTTGAGTCCTTCAGTGGGTCATAACGTTGAGCTCCCAAGGGCTAATGAGGCAGTCTCTGGAAGCTCCTATAGTCTATGGAGCTCTCTTGTCTCCCTAAGCTATTATACTCAAGTCTAGCTCTGTATACCAAACGACCCTTCATGTCTACAATCTATTTTTTTCAGTGGTTCCTGAATCCTACAATGATTATAGATGTCTTGTGTCTATCCATAAATACCATCAACGATCTTGTATCAGCCTCATTGTTCAGCCTCATTGTTCAGCCTCATCATACAGCCTCAAATGTACCTCGAGTCTAAAGCTCTATCTTCATTGATAGATGGAAGACCACGACCCTACACATCACGTCTTCTCTACTTGTACTTCCCCCCTTAATAAATTAATCTAATTTTCATACATGCAAGTTACTTTTTGTTGATCCCCCAGATTCGTTCGAGGCCTTCTCGGAACACCTGGACGTTATAATCAACCAGCGCCATTTTCTGTCCGTTTTCCTTTCTGATCAGCCCCACGAGAGCCAGGCCTTTGACCATTTGATGCAGATGCAGCGTGACTCCGTTTTGCAGCTTGGACACGCATTTGAGCGTGTTTTCCTTGCCTTTTTGGGGTGTATTAGAGGTACCTGTTTCGTACAAGTTGTCCAGGTCCACAGCGACATCAATGAAGTCCGTACAGACCTCGTATGTCTGGTTGTCGACCGGAGACGAGTCTGTGGCCACGTAGATTTTCGAGTTGACGTCGAAAAGAAACACTTTTTCAAACAGCGAGTGAGAACACAGTACGTTGAGCAGATTCTCAAACACTGGCAGTTCAGGAATCAGTTTCTGGATGATTCGACTGAAAGCCTCGTAGATGGAGTGATCAAAGATGGATGTCAAGTGAAAATTCAGCTTCACATCTCCATCGTCAAGACGGGCGTCTACTAGTTCGTCAGACACTCTCTGCATAATATCTCTCTGTGTATCGAGTCTGAAATCCTCACTGAGACCGTCGACCTTGTGGATGAGCACCTCGACGTTGATGTCCGGGTTGATTTTGAACGCGTACTCGATGATGTTGTGCAGGTTACTGAGAGCGTTGAGATACTCGTCCTGGGAGTCAATCACGTACACCAGAGCTCCCACGTTCTGAAACAGCCGATCGGAGTCGATGTACTGGTCGGGTTCGAAGAAATTGAGCTGTCCAGGCAACTCCTGAACACTGAAATCAATCAGAGAATTGAACTCTTCTTCAACGGGTTTCGAAGTCGACTCAATGTACAGCGTGTCCAGAGGTTGCATGTTGTGGAAGACGACCTTGCAGATGGACGACTTTCCGGACCGCCGAAGGCCCATCAGAAGCACCTTGGGACGGTCCAGAGACGACACGTTGATGATGGCGGTTTCGGACATGGCGATTTGTGGAGGGTTGATACTGCAATCAAAGTGATATCTGGGGTAAAGGGGGAGGTGTGGGAGTTCGATTTGCGGGTGGGTGGAATTATGCCAAGAAAATTGAGGTAGGTGGAGGCTAGGGGAGAGTGTAGGGGGTGTTTGCAAGGGTGTTTGAAGAGTGCTGGTATTTTTTCTATACTTTGAGATGATGTTTTGATCGAGATATAATGACCCCTAATGACGACAGTGTTGTTGAATGCCACACAACAGCAATTTATACCGCTGGAGATGGAGAGGAGGTGGAGGGGCAACTGATGTCAGAGGGGGAAGAGGGGGTGGAAAATGAGGTGTTTGTGTGATTTTGGATCTATTGGCAAGACCAGAGAGTGCTGTTAAGAAGTGCGATTGTGGGGATGATTACTTGGCTTTGGCTTAACTAAAGGGATAGGAGGTTGGGAGATGAGATGGTTGATTACTCGAAAATTTGTATGGGGAGGTGTAGATGTGAAGTATTCGGTTGCTATTGATGACTTCTTTGAGATGAATAATAAGCTCTCTGTGTTTTTTGGAGTTCAGGAACACCAGATTTGAAGCCCTAGATCACTTTTAGTCCTAACTAGAAGCTAAGTAATTGGGAGAGAATAACTGAGGGGCCCATACTGAGCTATTGAACATGTACAGTATCACTGTGAGTTTGACGTAATTGTATCAGACCACCAAGAATCAATGCTGTATTCACGAGTCAAAGTTCTTTACTTCTACTGATGAATCTGTTTCTGACTGACTTGAGGCAACTGTATGAGAGATGTAGATGTCTAAGAACTTCTCCAGGAGGCTTGAAGTTACCAATTAAAAGCAGATTTATTCCAGTCAACCTGTACTTTTGAAATAACTGAACAAGGCCCTCATACTTACTCTTTATTCTTGTGTTCTTATTACTGGTCCTGAAGATTCAATAGTATTCAGCATAGGTATTTACAGGTACCGGTATGTATCAGTAGCCTCAAGACGTATACACCCACCAACCAACTCCAAAAGTGCTCAGATACTCACACCAAGTATACCACTGCAAAGCTCTCAGTCAGGAGATCACAGCAGTGTACTTGACTATTCTCTGACATCATTTTTCCGCATTTCAGAGCTATATGTTCATATCTACAGAAGAGCATATAGACTGGATACGCAAGACTACACACAGTTCTCCCAAACTACAACTCCATAAATATAAATTCATTGATGCAATTACAAGTACATGTAGTGTGGGCAATTGGAGCAGAGAGAGATACAAGAAGTGTCAAGATGGAGCTCTAGGGCAGTCTTCAATGACTCAATCACCCAGACAGATCAATCAGTTCAACCACTCACAGACAGCCACACCTCGAGAACAGTTCACATCTGCTTCGCAGACGATCACTTCAGTCCAACCACTGAACCGCTCACATCCGCTTCGCAGACGTTCACTTAACTGGTCCGTTCGTACAACAGTCGCTTCGCTCCTGTTATACGACCGTCCTCTCCTGCGTCACACTACTATTCCTCCTCATGACACAATCTCTAATCGTAATCGGAGGTTTCGCGGCATACGGAAAGTTCTGCATGATGGACACCGATCTGTACGGTTCTGGGTCCTGACTGATACTCGTAAACCCGTAAACCTCCGCCAATTGATGCAGGAAAGCCCGTTGAGCGGTATGCATGGGCGGAAACCGCAGCACCTTCTTACTCTCATCGTTCACAAGAGCGGCAATCTTCTGTTCCATCTCAATACAGAAAGACGGCTCCTGTCTGTAGAAATCGATAATTTCCTCGGGGTACTCGAACATGATAGCCGCGTAGTCAATCACCCGTTCTCCAGAACGTGTCACAGCGATATCCAGAGCTCCAGCCATATTCTTGAGTCTCTGTTTGTTGTAACAGTCAGCCGAACAGGGCAGTTCCTCCTCAATACGCTTGGTGGTTTTTGATCCGCCACATTCTCGCTCCTCGACGAGATTTCCACACTCGCACGTGACCTCCACTTTTTCCTTGCAAAGCTCACTTTCGTCACAGGGAAACGGAGCATGACAGGGAGCTTTGCACACGTGACCGCAGGAAAGGGTTTTTAGACAGTCATGTGTACACTCCTCACATTCGCCTGTCACGTGACAGTGCCTTGAACACTTGTGAACTCCACACGCTAGAAGCTCTCCACAGGTCTGGGAACACGTGACCTGGGTCTGGAAACACCGTACACCCTTGACGACGCTTTTTCCACACTGACAGGGTTTGTTCATGAGCACAGGGCAAGGAGGACAGGGTTCCGAGTCAGAATGGCAGGTATGCTGAATACGTCTGTGTCCACAAGGAGGGTCTCGTTCACACGGCCAAGCACAGACCTCGAGAGCTGTTCCGCATCTGATAGGCGCATATGTCGTTGTTCGTCCACAGGGACAGTTGACGTCATCCCAGGAGGTGGCCTGCATGCACGGTTTGCAAGCTCCCGAATGGCAACTGTCTGGACACCGATGAAGTCCGCATTTGAGCATTCGATTGCACGGTTTTTCGCAGTGGTGTTTTGATTCCTCGACGGGGATGTTTGCGCCGGTTTTCTTCCTCTGTTTCTCTCTCTGTAGAGCCACAGCTTCGTATTCGCAGCATTCGTCCATGCAGTAGTGCTTTCTACACGAAAGCAGAGCTGCACACTTGTGGGAGCACTTTGGCGTTTCTGACGTTCCACAGGGCACAGAGAAGGTCTGTCTGCCGCAGGAACAGTGCAGTTTGATGGTTTCCTTGCAAGGAGGACAGTCTCCAGAGTGACACTTTTGGGGACACTTGTGGGAGCACAAGGAGAGCGTTTTTGAGCAGGTCAGGGTACATGTAGGCACGGGGTCTGTGCACTGGGTTCGAACAACGCCCAGGTCTGCGATTTTCGTCTGTCCACAGTAACAGTGGGTCTGTCTTTCTGGAATGAGAGGACATTCATGGGACACAAACGGATGACAGGTTTGTTCGCATTTGTGGATTCCACAGTCAAAGAGAGTATCGCAGACGTCATCACATGAATATCTGCCGTTGAGATTCTGCATTTCCTCGTCCTGGTGGCACGTGATGTGTTTTTCTGTTTTTCCACAGAAACATTTGGCGTTTGTCGTTTCTGTGCAAACCGAACAAAGACCAGTATGGCATTTTCTGGTACAAGTGTGCTCTCCACAGGGCATGATTTCGCCGCAGATGACGTCACATGACCACCCCTTGTACGGTGTCAAAACACAAGGCCATTGTCTTCTAGACCGGCCACAAGCACAGGCCAAAACAGGGCCCATGGCTGAACATTCGACATGGGGACCCGGGTGGCATGCAGACGAACAGCCATGGACACAATCGATGGATTGACCACACGTTTGACCGCATGAATGGGGTACCAGTTCGTTGACAAACGGATCCTGCACCTTTCCACACCAACACGTGTACGTCTTTGGCTGTTTTTCAAACGCCCCGTTGCAGCTCGGACACTTCCAGTTGGGTTTTTTGTTCTTGTTGGCTTCTCCTGGAGGAATGGGAGCTCGGAGACCTCGGCCAGCCCAGTCGGAAATGCAGTCAATGTCATAGACTCGGTAGCAGGTCGGACAGTTCCAGATTTTCGATTTGGGAGTGATATCCTCCGTGCAGATGAGACACGGGTATTCGCCGGCTGAAATCTCGGCAATCAGCTGGTCTGTAATGTCTTGAAATGAGGTTTCTGAGTGAGCAGAGGAGTCTGAATCTGAGTCCTCAGAAACGTCATTTTCGTGAGATTCTTCCAAGTTAGGAACCCCCACATTAGTCTCCCCTAAATGAACAGATTCCAGCTCAGTCACTGGAACCACAGTTTCATTTCCAACTTCGTTTTCACTTTCTCCATCTTCAATGTCATCAAGTTCTTCTTCTTCACTCAAGTCACTTTTGTCAAAGTCACTTCTGTCGTTTGTGTACGCCTCCGACTCAGAATCCGAAGCCGGTATTGCGCCTAGATTGTGGGACATGTGTGAAGGAACAACGAAGGGAAGCACAACGGTATTTGTACACAAATCGAATCTTTTCAAACACTGATCTATCAACGAACTTTATCACAAGCGTCATCGTTGCATATGCATGAGGGAGGGGGTAAATAAGTACAAGTACAAGGAAAAATAGGAAAAAAATAAATGGCACGTGTCTGGTACCCCTTATGAGCTTCTTGTATGTCTGTATATATTTCTGCATTTTTTTCTCCTCCATTTTTACCACTTTCCCCCCTATCTCCAAATCATCTGGAAGCTTCCAAATCCAAGTATAGAGCAACTATCTTACTTAGAACAGGAGGGGGAACACGTCTTGAAAGAAAGGCCAGAAACGAATTTTGAGCTTAGAAAAGCGTTCAACGAGTACCCATAACTCTGAATATGTCACTGCTAAAATTTGACGCCAATCCGCCATTATGCTTACGTAAGCTGATTAGTAAGCACACACAGGGAGACGTGCTATCGTTTTGAAATTTTGTGAGCAGTCTTATACGATCTCTAGGAGTATATATTAGTAAACAGTTCCCTTATAATCCTCTTTTTGTCGTCAAATATACATCCTCAGATTCTCGCTACCATTTAAGCTTACATAATCAGGCTTACATAATACTTACATAATCATAACAATGAGGCATTATAGCTTAATTTTGTCGAGACTTTTATTCTCTTTGTGTCACCCACTTTATTTTCCCATTTTGATATGTCAAATTCGCTAGCAAACCCCCCTCACTCATAACCTATCAACGGGCCAATAGAATTGCATCCATAATATTGTACAACTTTAGTCAGTGCATCACAGACCCTACACAACAGAACACAATGGCTCCCCAATTAAAAGACCCCTGGGCTCGACGGTGAGTAGGAGAGAGGAGGAGGATGGATATGGTGACATTCGCAATGTGGTCGCCACATTACCTTTGTGGTCACCACACCGTCTATGTCGTCACCACACAACCTATGTCATACTAACCGCAGAGAAGCCTGGAGATACCAGACCAACTTCACCCGAGCTAACCGATTCAAGGGCGCTGCTCCCGGGTTCGGAATCGCCGTCGTGGCCTTTGCTGCCTACGTGGCCGCCGAAAAGTTCCTCTTTGAGAAGAAGGACGACCACCACCACTAGACGATAGGCAATACATATTTATGTGAACAGGAGGGGAGGAGAAGTGACACAAACAGGAGAGGGGAAGTGGATGACGTGGCAGAGATGGTTGAGGTTTGAGATGTTGAGGGATGGTTGATTTGAGGGGATGTGAACACAGGGTCTTGGACTTGTGGATAAGTGCTGTCAGACTCAGCTGTGTTTGTGTTTGCGTCTGTTTGAACATCAGGAACCTCAAGTGCTCATTCATCTGTCAATCATCTCACGTCCGTTAATTACTTACCTTTTGGATGTAGTGTTGACTGTGGAATCAGGTGTAGTGTGTAGATGTTTAAGGTGTTTACTCTATGGTGAGATCTAGAAGGTGGTTTAAAGTGGACACCTTAGGGATAGGAGATTTTAGTATGTCACAAGAATTGGAGCTGAGGTGTTGTTCTTTGTGTAGTTTTGTAGTCTTGTGATGTGATCTGTTGTGACACAAACACCGCCTGGATGTTGTGATTGAATTGATTATCTCCCGATATATGAACGGCTGCCTTGAGGATGTCTCTTTTCTACTGTTTACCATGATCACCTTAACTCATCATTACAGTATATCTGGTCATCATCTCTGACCTTATAATTACTAGCTATAAGTCAGACCTCATAGTGAATGCTCATAGTGAGTGTTCCTAGACCATACTGTGACAAGTAATGGAGTAAAAGATTTAAAGAGTTTGGGTGTTCTTGTCATCTGCAACATTACTCTAAAGCTCCATCTTCTATATGAGTACTGCTGTATTCCTTTTCATTCAATGTGTTCATGTTACAGGACAGCATATACATCCATCACCACTCATATTGAGACTGACAAAAGTTCTAGGAACAAATGGAGTTCAAATACTGATTTTGTGGTGCCAAAATAACAGCTCCAAAGTCTCAATTTTGTATTTCTCAACTCACAATGGCCTGATAGTGATCATCAATGTCCACCATCTTCATCAACTATAGTCAACAAATCATCTCAACTACAAGCTCTATAACTGTTGGCTTTATAACAACAGAAACACCAAACCCCTCTTAGAAGTAGACAGAAACAATTTTCAACAATAATAACATAATCAGATGAATAATTTAGCCAGCTTAACACCCCTAATAAGTTCTACCAGCTTTATTGTCACACTAGAGGTCTGCAGTATCATCTTCACTTGCATGTTCTTAGTAAGCTTATGAGTGTCTACCAGTACACACTAAAGTATTCACTCTGAGGGTTTCAATAAGCACTGATATTCAATTTCAGAGGTACCTACTCATAACTGTCTTTTTGGCCTCTTTTCTAGCCATACAATGTTACTTAGTTCATTCGATATTTGCTTAGTAACCTGATGTTCTCAATATCACTGTCTACAAGTCCTCTTGCAACATCATCAACACACCTAAGACTGTACTTTTAATATAAACACTTGACTAATCAGCTCTTCTCTCATTCTCTCCCGATCTCGTACCATTATTTTGAAGTCTTTACTTCTATCTGATTTATTTTGATTTTTGGTGATTTATTGTATTTTATTTTTTATTTTCAATTAATCACATATTTAATTCACCACTAAATAACCGTTGACCACCTCCCACCACCTCCCCTAACCCAACCCATCCTCCCAACTCTGCCAACTCTAATCCACATCACGTGCCTCTTTCCCTTTTGGAAAAGACAGTCCCAAAAATTTCAAAGCTTAACCTTTTGGGAGAAGCCTGCTCGGTCCTGGAAATAGGTGCTTCTTTTTTACATTCGTTCAAACGAGAGACCAATAACACACAATGTCTGGAGCTTCTGGTACCAAATACAAGATGTCGGTGAGTATCAAACGAACAGCACGAGCGACACAGACGACAGAATGAGAATCAGCGATTTTGGCGAGAAGGACGGATCTCAGCGACTGATCATGTGATGATGTGGAGATGTGGAGCATAGAGGTTTTCAGCATATCGGGAGATTTACACCTGTGTGTACGGCGGCTATTTGGCGGTTATTTGGAGGGTGTTTGGCGGTTATCTGGCAGCTATCTGATTGTTGTTTGACTGCTGTTTTGATATCCCATCTCTGTCCAAATTTCGTCCACTTCGTCAACTGAAAATCTTTCCACACCTTATGCATCTATGACATGATAGTGGCAAATCTGACTTTGCTGTGAAAAGTGAGGCGTTATCTGAGCGGTATCTGAGCGATATCTGTCGCCTAAGTGGCGGCTATCTGATCGGTAATCGTCGCTTAAATCAGCGCCTATCCACCACCAAAATCAGCTTATCATTCTACCGCCAGCGGCTATCAACCCCCCTTATCCATACTAACCCATAGATGGCCCTGCCCGTCGGAGCCATCATGAACTGCGCCGACAACTCTGGTGCTCGAAACCTGTACGTGATTGCCGTCAAGGGCTGCGGAGCTCGTCTCAACCGACTGCCCGCCGCCGGTGCCGGTGACATGGTCATGGCCACCGTCAAGAAGGGAAAGCCCGAGCTGCGAAAGAAGGTCATGCCTGCCATTGTTGTGCGACAGTCCAAGCCCTGGAGAAGAAAGGACGGTGTCTACCTCTACTTTGAGGACAACGCCGGCGTCATTGTCAACCCCAAGGGTGAGATGAAGGGATCTGCCATCACCGGCCCCGTTGCCAAGGAGTGTGCCGATCTGTGGCCCCGAATTGCCTCCAACTCTGGTGTTGTTGTTTAAAAAGGAATAAAATGTATTTTGCACGAACGCAGGACGAATATGCGCAGCATGTTCGTCCAAACAGTAGCCAAGACGAATATGCGTAGCACAGGACGAATATGCGTAGCATGTTCGTCCAAAACATGTAGAAGACGAATATGGTAGCATGTTCGGAGGGACTTCACAGTTCCAACTTATCATGCATCGATGGTCGTCCTGAACTAGACGAATTTGGTAGCACGTCAGTTGTAGTGATACTCACAGCAGTTACTGTCGTTCTGTAGTGACACTGGAATGTGTCTGACAGCCTCTAGTGTCATTGACGGGTCTCTGTAGTGATACTCACAGTAATGCAGTATGTTACGGAGTCCCTGTCTGTAGTACCAGTGGCGACCTAGTGGCAAGCACTCTGGAGTCAGTCTGCAGTGTCACTGGAATGTGTCTGACAACTTGCAGTGTCACAGGTCTCTGTACTCGTAGTACCGGTACTATCGGTGCTCACAGTAGTCAGTGACAACCTGTAGTGACCCAACAGTGTACTCGTAGCATGACAACATGTGTATCATGGACACTCTGTAGTATCATAGTCTGTCACTGACGACCTGTGCCGCGGACATTCTGTACTCAGTCTGCAGTCCACTCTGCCATGCTGTTGCCAGTACTTGTAGCATCATCTGTAGTTAGTCAATCAGTTAGTCAATCTGAAGTCAGTCAATCAGTTAGTAAACTCACCTAAGTTGTGGGTAGGTCCATATGAAGGAACACTGTCATTCGTTCTAGTTGAGGATGATTAGTAATGGCGATCATGCTCATGAGGCTGTGTCAATGTCTGTGTCTTCGATGGTTGTCTGTCTTCAATGGTGATTGTTGAATGTCCTGTCTAAAAGTGCTGATGAGGAAACGTCTCGAATAAAGATAAGGTGGGCTATATAGACTGGGAGAGTGGAAAAAGGGTCTTAGGGATTAAGGTGGTGTCAGAGGGGGTGTAGTGAGGAGGTGGTCATGGCTTTGAGAATAGTTGTCAAGTGTTATTGTGGCTTTGATTGTGTGTTTGTGTGGATTTGCAGTATCTATTCATCTCCTGACTGTCACAGAACATCCACATCAGATGCCTACAAGACCACCACAGTCAGTCACTTCATGGAGCAATAGAGAAGGTCATTCATAAGATATAGAAGACTTCTGCACTAGTTTGGAGTCTTTAGAGCTAGTCTGAACACTAGGATAGTCTCCATTGGCTTCTATTTCCTTTCGTTCATCGTCTTCTCTCAAGAGTTCTGAAGTTGAGGTACCTACTACAAGTACATCTCAATTCTGTCGACGAGGAGTAAAGATGGAATTACGAAGACTTCAAAAATAGATACTTCACGCTCTTATGATTGCAATGATACAGCTCTCTGTTCTCCATCTTGATTCAAAGAGTCCCTAGAGCTCTCAAGTCTGAGTGCATTGAGCCAGACCAGATGTGAGATGTTGCAACGATGAACACTTCAAAAGTGCATCAACTTACGTTTAAAAGGTATATTAATGCTCCAATTTACTCATGACGAAGTCACCTGTTATATTAGTCACTTTTATTCAGTACAATACTTCTCTATATCTTCTACCCCAAGAAGCATAGTAAGACGTCACAATAGCTTCACTCAATGGGCTATCACCTTGGAGTCAGTTTCAGCTGTTTGAATACATGCTACAAAAAAAGATTCATGTCACTCTTTTCAACTGCTGAGTAATGTCGCCCTTCAACACGTCTGGTTGTAGTCCTAGAGAAGACAGCACAGGTACTGTCAGCTACTGTCTCAAGGGGAAGAGGCAGTCTGATTTCTGCTTTTGTGGTACTATATGGCAGTATACCAAGAGCCTAGACCGCCATCTGGCTCTCCAGGCGTTCAGAATTGTCTATTATCTAAGTGATTCTCCAATCAACTATTGTTCAACTAATCCTCAACTAATCCCCAAGTAACCCACAACTAATGAGAACCTAACAAAAACCACTGAACCGAGACCTCTGGTTAGTCATCATTGTGACATCACGTGATTTGTGCAACTGCCGTACTTACCATACCCAGCTCAATTCTGATCCTTACACTTACCTCCAATTACTAATCGTCTACATACAGCTCTATTGTGGCTTGACCCTAATTACAGTACGAGTACGTACTGGTAGACAGTAATAGCTGTCACCATATTGTTCCTCCAAATAAGCCACCTACATTACTACCAAGCCCAAAACCAAGCCCACCTTCGCTTACTAACCCAACACACCACGTATTCAGTCCCCGATCACCTCCGGTTCACTTTCCTGATTTGGAAAATTTCTCCCGCCGTAAGTTCAATAGTTTTTCTTGGACAAGTGACCCTGGGCGTGAGATCTGCCGGGGGGACGTTTGGGATGCATGGGTGGGTCTGAGGAGGGAAAAACGAAGAAAAATTGGGAAAAAGTGGCTCAGAGGCGATATCTAATGAAAAAACGATGACGAATATTTTTCTCCTTTTTCCGCATTTTCAAAAATACCGCTTTTAAGTGTACCCTCCATTTACTGTTTAACCACTGCAACCCACTTGGCCCACCAAGGCTTAAATAAAACGCACATTGAACTTCCCGATCTCGTCAGTTTTCTCCAAATTCCTCCCCTACCATGGAAATCCTGCAAATCGAAGCCGAAGTGCTCCCTTCCGCGGTCGTCGATGTGCCTGAACGGCTCAACCTCGGCAGATCCAATCTCAACTTTGACGGGCTTCTCCACGGTGAGGGGCTCAAGATCGAGGAAGACGGAGGAGCTGCTGGATGTGGAGGAAAACTGTGGCCTGCGGGCGAAATGCTGGCCTACTACCTGCTGAGAAAGGGCATCGCCAAGTACCCCCGAGTGCTGGAAATCGGATCAGGAACGGGTCTTACAGGGTGAGTATGGGTGAAACAAAATGGACAAAAAGCCAAGAGACAGACTCACATATTTGACGTGAGATAGAGAGAGAAGGAGGTGGAGATATGGAGATGTGGAAAAGGGAAATGGAAAAAGGACACGAGGATGGAAAAGGTCACGTGATTGATTGATGGGGATTATATGATCAACATGTGGTGTCTGTTGATATGTCTTCTCTTAGACGTGATAAGATCATCTTATTGAAATAAGAGTGACCTTATCTGATGTCTATAGGAATGAGACCTTATCTGGTGACCACATAAAAAGCCGTCTACCAATCAATCTTTGATTTGATTCGTCAAGTCAATTCGTCAAGTCGATTCGTCAACTTGATCTATCACCTCTGAGCTATCGATGTCCTGATACTGAAGATGACCTCCTTGAGATATAAGAACCATGTTTTGTCAACACACTGCTTCCTTTGTGTTCACTAAGGGCTTCTTCCTAAGTATTGTTAAGAGGTATTTCTTCCTCCAAATGATGACTTATATAAGGCACTCCGCCTACTTGTAGAACTCGACTATATACTGTGCTGTTCAGTGATAACGGCCCCCTTCTGTTATTGTGACTCGACTATATTCCTCCTTTTTTCATTCCATTCAACATCATCCAGATTCCACTTTTCCATCAATTTCGATGTTTCAGATTCCATCCTACATCATTCAGATTCCACTCTTCTTCCATTGGTCAAAGCCATTCCACTACAGCTTTGGTTTACACAAATTTC
Source organism: Yarrowia keelungensis (assembly GCA_001600195.1). Classification (NCBI taxonomy): domain Eukaryota; kingdom Fungi; phylum Ascomycota; class Dipodascomycetes; order Dipodascales; genus Yarrowia; species Yarrowia keelungensis. The sequence goes on along the minus strand of BCJD01000002.1, from coordinate 2,410,708 downwards.
CCCTTATGTTCTTGATAGGAGTCTCTTCCATGTCTCTATTGATAGTCTCCCTTCTTGAGATCACCCTTGTGTCCATTCAGATATGATGTCTAGAGAGAATGCCTAGAGCGATGTTGAAGCTGATGTTCCACTCACTGTGCTTCTGTTCAATGAGCAGATACACAACTGAGACCCTTCATGCTCGACAGGGTCACAGTTCGACCGTTCTTCCTAAGCATTGTTCTGCCTCTTGACATGGCATCTCTGAAGACTCTCTTCTGTCTACGGTATTCACACCCTGTCTTTTTTCCCTCCCTACTAACACAGCCTGGCAATAGCCCTCTCGGACACTGCTCCCGACAACCTCAAGGTGTGGGTCACCGATCAAGAGTGAGTATGAAGACTGTATGAAGTGTGCAGTCACAGCTAATGGCTTCAAAATGAGCCAAAAGACCATGACGTTTTCAAGACTTCTGTGAAGAAAACAGTGTGTTTTAGGACCTTGTTTCTTGAAGAACATCTCTTCTACACTTCTCCAAAAGACCATAGTGTTTTTTGAGCTTCTGGAAACACATATGCGTGTTTTGAGACCTGTTTCACAAGTCTCACCTCCCTCCTTTTGCTAACACAGAAACATGATCCCCCTGATGAACCAGAACATTGCACTGAACAATCTGCAAGACAAAGTCGTCGCTGAAGTGCTCGATTGGGGCGAAGAGCTTCCTGCATTCCTTGAGGGACAACCCGTTGACCTAGTTCTAGCTGCTGACTGTGTCTATCTCGAGTCTGCTTTTCCTCTGCTTGAGAAAACGCTCATCGATCTGTCCAACAAAGACACAAAGATTCTCATGAGCTATAAGAAGCGAAGAAAGGCCGACTCGCGTTTTTTCAAGAGCGTCAAGAAACATTTCACGATTGTGGAAATCTCCGATTTCGAGGAACACGCCAGATTCAAGAAAGACGGTGTGACTCTCATGGAGCTGAAAAAGAAGGTGAAACAATAATCACAAAGCCAAGTTGCATTTCCCTTGGCTCTTTAGTTATGAATGCATGTTTATGATTGATGAATGAAGTGTTGGAGCATTGTATTGGTAGAATAACAGTTTAGAGACTATATAAATGCACAGAACGAATCACTCGAAAAAGTGTTGGACTACCAGGACATATCTTGGTCTACTAGCATCCTGCTAGTGAAGATTAAGCCAACACTTCACAGCTATGAGACGTACATGAACAGTAACAAGTCCATGTTGCTATAGATCTAGCTGAAAAAGTGCCACTGATAACCCCAGAGTAGAAATGTGACTGACATTGACTTGGCTAGATAGCCATGTAGCAGATACTATCAACACGACTGTAGAATGCACTAAATAGATCAAACAAAGGCTTGATATATCTCATTAATGATGTATTCTGTCCTTGATCTGTGCTCTTGAGTATGTCCATTTTCACCAGTTAGTTCAGGTCTGTATTTACAAGTAAAGCTGATGAGACTTCTTCAAACCTCATTCAGAAGGGCAAGAAGATAGAGATATGTGGTCGTGATACAAAAAGACAGCCCACTCGCTGACGCTCGTGAGCTGGGCAAAAAGGATTACAGCACCCAGGATTCTCGTATGGTCTCCCACTACAATACTAACTAGGCTCTCTGGTGCTTGACTATGGCTGATCGGACGGGAAGCCGTATTTTCACCAGGATATGGCCGTAACCAAACCTCCGCAACGGAGAATTGAACTCCGGTCCCCCGCGTGCTGGTGTAAACCTGACAGGCGGAAATTCTAGCCACTAAACTATTGCGGATCGCTAAAAAAAACCTTGTTTGAAATAATATAATGGGATGTACAAGTCACGTGACCGGGTTTTTGAACCCCTCAAAATGGGACAATACTGGGCGGATTTTGACGGGAAAAAATGCGTAATACCATTTTTGAGCCGTCTTAAAATCATGGAAAGCTCAATTCTCTTTAAATTCCACGTTTTCCCTCCACTTCCTGGTGCCCCATTTCTGGGTTTAGTGTGTTACATTTCCGGCGAAAATCAGTCGCATGCCCCATCTGGCAAGTGTGGAGAAGACACGCTATGATAGGGGCTACTGGTGCTAAATTGCGGCTAAAACTGCCCTCGTGAAATATCGCCATCGGGCTGTCACTCGTATTCAGGCTGTTTGTGTCAGTTGTAATTACTTCATTTTGCTGCCTTCTCTTTTGACGTGAGACATGTGGAGCCTGCAAGATAGGAAATACGACAGAAAGATGAGGCGTAAACATAAACAGAAGGTGGAGTTGAGACAGTCGAATAGTGAGTGGCGACTAATTTTAGAGCAGGTATAGTATTGTTACCCCACAAATGGCAGTACTTGTACTCGTACTAAATCCATCTATAATGGGTATTGTAATTCTTCCTACTTGTATTGTTCTTGTTCAGTGAGGGGATATCGTATTCGTATGATGCAACATTGCAATGAGAAGCAAGTCGAAGTGGAAGTGTGGAAGTGTGGGGAAGTTAGTATTCCACAGTCTCACAAGACCTAATATATTATACGATTGCGATACCTCAAGCTACAACTAACTACATCATCTACAAGTACACTCTGTTAACATGAATAAATACGATAAATAAATAATGCTGTCCTGTCCTCTTTGTCCTCCCCTTACCTCACTTGAACCGCCGAGGTCTGGGAGTTCAAATGGTTCTGTCTGATGGCTCTGAAGACCAAAACTAACACGGCCCACATGGTCACAAAAGGCCACCACGAGTCCTGGGTGTAAAAGTACGACGAAGACACAAACAGAAAGATGAACGAAAGCGTCCATCGCGACTGCTCGTGGTTGATGAGGTCACGTGACAGGCTCGGTTTTTCTGCCTGGTGGGGTTCGAGTTTAGGCGGCATTCTCTTCAACAAGAGGGAAGCCGAGGGACACAATCCTAGGGCGTTCAAAGGCACCGTTTCTTTCAGTTTTCTCGTCGGAAACAGCGACACAAAGGCGTAGTTCTGGTTCAGCAGCTGCGCTTTCTTTTTGAGCTCCTTTCGCACGTCCTGGAGCGTGGCAGAGCTCGAAAACGAGTACCGTTTGGAGGTTCCATCAAAACTTCGAATCGAGAGAGAACACGTTTCTGAGGGAGAAGGTGTGGTGAGCTGAATGTTGGCTCTCTGTGTGTTTTCGCAATGGGGACATTCCGAGCAGAATGTGGATGGTGTGGCTAGAGACATGGTTGTAGGTAAAGAGGTGAAGTGAGATGCCTGAGGGTGTTATATGTATTATGCTGCATGTCCAATACAGTTTAGCGGTACTAACTTAAGCCGAGGTGAAGGAGAAGGGAAGGAAGAAATAAAAGGTGGAATATTGTTAGGAAATTATTGCAAGTAATTTATATCCGAGATTTGGCAGTGTGATTATGTAACCACAGTGAAAACCCCATTTTTCCTTCTTAATGCCTCATATTCGTAGGTTGGTCACACGACTAGTGGTAAATCCGCACAACCCTTCTTCTTCCTCCCTTCTACACAGCCGCTTGTGTGATCTCCGTCTAAAGGCATCTCGCTCTTGTCTTTTTCTCTCACTTGCTTCGTTGCTGTCGAGACTGCGTCATACATGTCAGCAACGGATAAGGCCAAGTCTCCGAGGTTCCGATCCAACGGTGCGCTAAAGTGAGTTAAAAATAGTGCAGAGGGGGTTGGCAGGTGACGTACGAGATCTGACGTTGATGTATGTGTGGAGTACAAGTAGTGAGTGTGTAGTTGTTAGGTATGTACTTCTAGTTATAGATCATTTACGGTAGCTACTTGTTTAAGGTGTTTTGACTAAGAGTTGTCTTTAAGGCCTTGCTTTTAGCAACTGAGGATGGTTTGTTTCAGATGGAAGTGTACGGTTAGAGGTACGTGTTCAAGATAACGGTTTTCAGCTGCCTCTTGAGACTGCAGCTTTCACATTTTTATCTGCTCAGAATTTCTCGTACAAGTACAGGTAATTTTCCACATTTTTATTTATTTATTTTATTTTACTTTATTATTCCCTCCCTTCTCATTCTTCACGTCCACTTCACGTCTGAAATGCATGCTCTTTTATTTTTACATAGCCAATTTGGAGCGTGTGTGAGAGGCACACCAAATGCTTTTTTAGCCAATAACAAATTCTCACAATGATGACAGTCCAAAAGCCTCTCTATTAGCAGTCTTCACCGTACCCGTCATTAGATCCACAACACAATCTCCAACCATACAAGACGGGGGATCGGCGTAGAGCGTCAGACAGTGCTGTTGAAGACTCTCTTTCGAACAATTCATCAGTCCACTCTTTTCAGAAACGTGTTCACAGACACTAATGTCGTCAGACAGCGTGGACTGCGAAAGTGACTCTGAAAACGAGCCGAAAGACGATCTGGCTCTCTGACGGCCGTATTTCGGAGGTGACCGGATAGGAGAGATAGTGAGAGGTTCAGATTCCGAGTCAGAGTCGTGATCTGAGTCACAGATGGCGGTGTCTTCGTCGGAATTGGTACTGACACTGTTATTGATGCCCTGTCTGATGCCATTTCGTTTTCCTTCTTTTGGCTTGAACCGGTTCAAATCATACGTCAGGGACAACCAATGACCGTCCTTGAAGACATGCAAAGTGGAGTTGTAGAAGACCAGGGACTCGAAATCGCCAAACGATTCCGGAATCAGCAGCTTTCGGATCCGCTTATAGTTCCAATCCAGATGGTAAACACCGTTATGACCGCCCTCAACAGCAGTAAACAGAGTCTGACCCAGCTGCTGGACAATGCTGATATGAGACAGGACCTGGGGGATGGTCACGAAATCAAAGGCCCGATTTGTAGGTTCAGCCCCAAGTCGTTCGGCGGTTTTGCGCACGAGATAAAACGAGCCTCCATTTGGATCACCGCTTCCCACAACCCCAAACAGCACAGCTCCTTCACAGGCGTAGGAAATGAGATTGTTGAGACGCCATTGGTAAGGAGAATGTGTGATGATATAGGGGGAGGGTGAGGGGGTGGTTGTGGTGGTGGTAGTGGAAGTAGTAGTCATGTGTGTGTTTGTGTGAGATACCCTTTAATGTCGTTTCCAGTTCACTTGGTTTCGCCCTTTTGACAGCTTTCAAAATCTCATTTCAGGCTCCTATCCTGTCTATGTACTTTTCTGTGGTGCCGCTTGCCCTCGCATTAGCCTGGGCTTGGCTCCAAAACTGGGGTAACCTGCATGCGCTTATGGGGTTCGAAGGTAGGAGCAGTTATGGCATGTGGAGAAAAGGTCATGTGACTGGGGTGTGAGTGGTCACGTGACCCGTTGTTCGTGGTTATATCTCCGCTTTGCTCCGAAACTCGTTGCTTTCTTTTTCTTCCCCATGTCTTGTGTTTCCTGTTTGGATGGGGTATATGGGTGGGAGGTGTGGTGTAAGGGATAGATGCGATTGCTTGTGCTAAAAGTGACCGAATAAGGCTGCAACTACGTCAGCTTGATACGGAGCGTGTTTCTATCATCCACACCGTCTCAGAATAGTTTTATCTATTTTCTCCAATTTGTTCTGATTTTTTCCATTCCCCATTTTCCACCTCCACCCATTCTATGCACGTTCTAGACCCAAATAAGAACACATAAAATACACCCAAAATACCATAACGGGGTAACGTAGAAAGGTGTCTAGAAACCCCAACAAGACAGGAACAACATAACCACGTACTACCCGCTTAACCGCCATAACTTGGTGAAAATCTCAATCTCGCTCTTTTGCCACCTCGTATTTCGTCACATGAGCACCCTAAACTTTAATCTGACACGTAGAAGGCCAACAGAAAGTGTGTTAGTCAGCGTTGGCCGTTGAGGTGACTAAGGAGGTGCTACAGCAATCTTGTGCCATTTACACAGATACCAAAGTAGTATCAAAGCTACAGTCGACTATCAGTTTAGTGTGGTTTGGTGTCACTTTCAGGCCAACTATATGTCAACTATGAAGCTAACTGGGAGCTAAGTAAATGGCTGTACTTGAAGACACCATGACGCGACTCAGAAGATTGCAGACAAATTTTTGAGCTTACCCTGAGTTTTAAATGTCAGTGATATACACAAATGCGCTCTAAAATGTTCACTGAGTTCCCTCATTCGCCTCACTGAAGTGTATCCCTTCCACACCCCCTTTGCAGACTCCATAAATTATCATACCATTCCCACAACCTTATACTGGAAGACCTCAATTTCTGTTGGGAGCATTACTAAGCATACGCGAGAGGAACAACAAGGCGCTCATAACAGCTATTATAGTGCAATTAGAGCGGTAGAAAGAATACATTTCGGTAAATAAACCGATATCAGATATACACGCGTCTCTTGTTTTCATATATAGTGGCTGACGCCTTGTTAGTAGACCTTCTTAAGTATGCTCACTCTGATCACAGACTCCATAAATTATGTTACCCTTTATAAACCTTATGTTGCATGACCTCAATGTTGACGCTTCTCATTACTTAGCCATTTTAGGATTGTTTCATACTGACCATCAGAAAGCTCTTGGGGTGCCAGAAAGCTCTACAATGAGTAACAAGCAGGTATTTAGTGACCTGAAATTGTTATTTTTCTTCTATCACCTCTAACAACTCTGTTGAGGACCTTCTGATACAGCTCACTCTGTTTACGAACCTCATAAAATATCCTACCAAAATTCCGAGCTTATTGTGGAAGACTACAAAACTCCAATGGGAGTAATACTAAGCATTCTGAAGGACAACAAGAGGACTTCTTGTAGCTACTAGACTCACGTTAGAGAGACAGAAAGACCTCAAATGTATTAAAGAGCAGCAAAACAATAGGACCCCACTCCCATTTTTTTGCCACCACCTTCAATAACCCCATTGATGACTCTCCAAATCTGCTGTTGCAGCTCACTCTGTTTACGGACCTCATAAATTATTGTACATAATCCCGGAGCTTATATTGGTGGACTCCAGGAATCGGTCAGGGTGGATTACTAAGCACGACTAAGGATAATAAGGGAAGGCTCATCCTGGCTACTAGACTGGAACTAGACACATATAATACTATCGAACTGATTAGCTAGCTACTAAGTGGTAGCATAACGTCTCTAATATTTTGATACCATCCTTAGTAGCCCATTTAGTCACTGTCTCTTAAAAGGCACTCCATTTACAGACTCTCAAAATTATCCTACAAAACTCCCAACCTTATGTTGGACACGATATAGACATATAATGCCAACTGAAATACGGAAGTCTCAAGCTGAGTACGTAGCACGATTATACGACTCTTGAGAAATGAAGCTTCAATTGAAAATTTCATGGTCCTTTAACTACAAGTACATACTATTACCAAGCTACAAGAGTCTGTAGACTCATCAATGTCCACTGCAGCTGCTACAACTTCTACTTGCCACCTTCCCTTTATATCATCTATCATGCTATATCGTCATCTAAACGTTTGTCTTTGCCGAGAGTTCAGCCTGCTTGATCAAAGAAGCAGGAGCATCCATCTTGTCGCACATGACCTCGATCAACCTGATCTTGTCGGGTTTGGCAAACTCCTTGTTGTTGAAGAGCGCGTCCATCTCGCCCTTGGTATTCACGACAATGGACTCATGGGCCTTGGCGTTGAAGGTGTCGAGGATCTTGGAGTACTTCCACATGTGCACGTCGTTGTAGCTGGCGTTTTCGCCGTGGATGAGCCTCTCGATCGTGTAGCCGTCGTTGTTGAGCACAAAGATGTACGGCTTGACGTTGTTGCGGATCATGCAGCTGATCTCGGTGACCGTGAGCTGCAGAGAACCGTCTCCAACGAAGAGAATCACCCGCTGCTCGGGATCAATCTCCTGAGCGGCAATCGACGCTCCACAGGCAGCTCCCACGGAGTAGCCGATGGATCCCCACAGCACCTGCGAGATGCCCCGGACATTGTGGGGGAACTTTGTCTGGATGATTCCGAACGACGAGGTTCCAGTCTCGGTAACGACAATGTCAGTGGGCCGCAAAAAGTACGACAGACGCTGCCACAGCCACGCCTGGGTCGTGATGTGGTCGTCGGGCACCTCCGGGATCTTGGGCGTGGTGTCTGGAACCGCCAGCGCCTTGGATGCAAAGTCGGGGGTCTCGGCAACGAGCTTCTTGACAGCCTCCAACAGAGGAGGGAACAGCATCTTCATGCCCACGTTGTTGTAGGTGGCGGACTTGATTCGCACGTGGTCACTATGCAGCTCGACCACGTTCTTGGTGGAGTACGAGTACGAGAAGGAGCCGGTGTTGAAGTCCGAGAGCAGGGCGCCGACAGAAATGATCAGATCCGCGGTTTCAACCACCTCAGCGGTAGCAGGAGCAGTCAGCGAACCGACGTACGTGCCTCCGTACCGGTCAGTGTCTTCGTCCACAGATCCCTTGCCCATGGGAGTCACAAAGTAGGCAAAGTTTGTGATCTTGGCGAACTCCTTGGTCTCGTCCACACATCTGTACCGGGAAGCACAGGCGTCTACAAGAATGACAGGTTTCTTTGCGGCCTTGATACGTGCGCAAATCTCCTCAATCACCTCGTACTGACTCTCTGGGTCGTTGGGCTGGAGACTCAGATCCAGAGGGGTATCGAGTCTAGCTTGGTCGGCAATCTCGACCTCAGAAAAGTTTGAAGGCACAGCAATGTAAACAGGTCGCTGGTGGGTGTATGCGATTCGGATGGCCGTATCGATGACATCAGCCGCTTCACTGGGATCCTCAATATGGTGGGTGTACTCTGAGATGAGCTTTGACATCTGGGTGAACACTCTGAAGTCGCCATTGCCCAGAGTATGGTGCAACAGCAGGTGTTTGTTCTCGGCCGAGGTACTGGGCACTCCAACGACATGCACAACGCCCACGTGCTCAGCGTAGGAGCCAGCTACAGCAGCCACGGCAGAGAGCTCTCCCACGCCAAAGGTGGTGACCAGACAGGCGAGTCTCTTGACTCTGGAGTAGCCGTCAGCGGAGTAGCCGGCGTTCAGCTCGTTTGTGTTCCCGACCCAGCGCATGTCGACGTTGTAGACGTGGTCCAGCAGCGTGAGGTTGAAGTCGCCGGGCACTCCAAAGACAGAGTCCACGCCCAGCTGCTTGAATCGCGCAAAAAGATAGTCGCCTAGATCGACCATTTGGGGCTCGGAGTCGCTCATGGTGGAGGAGAGAAGGTCGGGGTCGTCGCGCGGTTTCTTGAACGTCAGGATCCGCGTCGGATGCCCTTTATATCCTCGTTTCGACATGGTTAGCAAGTCAAGTTAGGGTTGGGGTGCAGAGAAGGGAGATATAGATTTGGAGGTGAGGCAGGAAGGTGGGGGGGACGAGAAGGGTATGGATTTGATGGTCTCGGCTGGGGGAATTGATTTCCGGCACTTTCAGAGCCCCAGCTCGTCAATTGCGCCTACTGGATTGGGTGGTATTATTTTCACTTCTCGCAATATCTCATGTTCCACAACCGCCCAAAAGCTAAAGTCCACTGATAAGTGAGTGCAAGTGTATACCAACGTACAAACCGGTTCTGGGGTGATGAGACATTAATGAGCTGAGAAAAATAAACCAGTGAGACAGCCGATTCGGGGCCGACAAGGAAGATGTGTTTGTGTCCACTGGAGGGAGGGTCTAGTTCGTTTTGCGTCAGTCGAATTCCTCCACCTATTGTAGGTACTTGCTCTTCTACTCAGCAATATAGCAACCAATGAGCTGTGGGGGTCCGTGGGGGTAGAGATAGATACGAGAAGCGTTGATACAGAAACGAGGTACCCACGGAAGAACGGAAGAACGGAAAAACTGGGAAAAGCAAGGACTGACAGTTAGCGTCACGCGATGAACTGTGACTGAGTGACTAACCGACGAAGTGAGGCTATACTAAGAGGTAGAAGCTAGCTATAGTAAGTGCTAAGAACTGAGGGCTAATAAGGCACCAACATAGACCTAAAGATAGCACAAATATAGAGCAAACAACACCACACTTTTGGGATACATTCTATTGCTCACTTCTCTCTGCAGCGTATAGTATCTCGCATTCCACCGTATCAGAACTCACTCATGGGGCCACTTAACATCAGCCTAAGCACTAACGTACGGTAGGACTAAACTGATCTTTAATTGTAAGTGGGACGATAAATGAGGCTTGAGGGATGAGGCATTGAGGAGGATACAATGATTTGTTGTTGAAGACAATACAAGTCAAATAGCTCATTGTCAATATGAAACAATATGTGCAGATGTATGATCTGTCAGGCACCAGCTCCTGCACAAGTGGGTCCTCAATTCAGCACATACAGATACCAATATGTCACACCATTCCATATCGCTCACCACGTAAGTTATCAGAACCTACGCTACATTTACGGTGACTGTAAATACGATACGAAGGAGAGGAGAACTCTTAATGGCATGTCCTGAGTTAGAGATGTTTCAGCTTGCGTCATGAGGGAATTGCCAAAAGAGCTATTGAGTAATGAGACATAAAGACGGGCTTTCTGACATTTCTTGATTTCCTTTACTTCCATTTGTTTTGTTTTATTTTATTTTATTTTATTTATTTACTCCCCTCAATAAACTTCACATGCATGAACATCACCAAATAGCTGAGTAGAACACCCCCAAGACCGGCCTTCAAGACACCACAAAAACCCCGGCATGCCACCTACACAGCACCTAAAAACCCTGCGCATCTCGCCGGCAAACACAGTCACAAATCACGTGGCCACCAGCATCGTTTCCGACACAGGCTCCATAGCAGGCGTGGGATCGTCGTTACTATGGGTCAAGAACGGATACATCAATTCGGCGGCCGAAATCATTGCTACTCCTCCGGATACAGTGATTGGGCGTGCCTCGGGACCGTTCAAACACCTCAAACGGTCCGGTGGAACAACTGTCTCCTCCAAGGGAACTCTACACAACGTTACAATGGACGGCACTCGTGATTGGCTGGTTCGCACAAACTCGCTGATTTTCCACAGTGGGCTGCAAATTTCCCAGGGACCTAAACAGCTGAGTTCGCAGCACTTTGATCTTGTTTCAGGCCGAGGCAACTTCTATATCAACAGCTACAACGCCCAGATCACAGAGGTGCCTGCAGGCGAGAGTTTCTACGTGGACAAAAAGTCGCTTTTGGCGGTCGAATACGACCAGAATTCGGCGTTTGAGGTGGTGGGGAATAAGCCGTATACGCCGGCAATGAGGGATAGCAAAGATACCCTGGATGTGAGTCCTGTAACGGGAGTTCTAGAGACTTCTGAAATTCCAAGAAGAGATCTTCCTGAGTCTACAGAAATGCCAAAACTTCCAAGTTCAGAAATTGAACCCACCGAAAGCAAACTCATTGAACCATCAAACCCCTCTACTCCTCCTAAACCCCACTACTACCTGTACAACAACAGATGGTGGATCACAATGTCCAATGTCTCGAGAAAACTCCTGCACAGCTTCACAAGCTTACCCTCGCGACTCCTGGGCATGTTCAGAAGATCGTCCAAGAGAGCAGCTGAAAAGGCAACTCTGGCAGCGAAAAATGCAGCTCAAAACGCCGTCAACTTCAGAAGAAGTGCGTCTGAGAAAGCTGCTGACTCAGCACACACTTCTGCGACCTCTACCATCCCCAAAAAGTCGCTATTTTCCCGCATCAGAGCTTTCATCGCCTCCTACACTAACCCAAACCCCTTCCAGAGCTTTGTCCATATCAGAGGTCCTACCAAGGTGGTTGTGGGTCAAACACACATGCCCGAGGTGACTACTCAACCTAATGATCTCGAGCCGTACATTACCGAGCCGGAGTTGCCTGCACCTGTCACTTTTGCGCCTCAAACACATGATTATCTCAAGATTGCGGAGGTGATTAACGGAAGAGTGGTGTTCCGAAGTGTGCCGAACTTTTCCACTTATAACGGTGTTAATGGGCAGTAGTATATAGACATAATGGGATGGTGATGAGCAATTGAAGAGGTAATGCGATTTATTGCGATTTTTAGAGATTTATGCGATTTTAGCGATTTTTAGCGATTTTTAGTGATTTTCTGCAATTTTAGCGATTTTAGAGATTTAAATCGCGTTTTATGGACCACAAATTACAAATACAAGTAGTGTCTAACGTCACATTCCTGACTAGTCTCATGTAAAAAACCTAAATCACCGTAAGTATTATGATTACACCACACTGGACAATCACTGATTATTGATGAATTTCACTTTCTTTGATTTTTTCCGATTTTTTCCGATTTATTTCTATTTTTCCAATATTAATAATTTTATTCTGGGAAATGCAACACATTACTAACTTCACCTCAGAACGACAAAAACACTCAGATATGAGCGAATTCACTGAAAAAAAGGTCTAGCTAGCTATTTGTTACAAAAATGTCCTCTCATTATTTTCTTTCCATTTATTTTTTATTTTTTCCGATTTTCCCCAATTATTTCATACCTTCAAATCCCCACCTTAAAGTTAACTTCCAACGTCAGTTCTCCTCGACAACCAAACAATTTCACCACATCCTTACACGATGAAAAAATACACAGCTGTTTATTCGCCTGGATCCAAGAAAAAGGTCACCGGCATCAGAGACGAAAACGACGTGGAAATCCGACCTGGAGACGCTGTACTCTTAAGAGACGATCCTGAAGTTGAGGGTCACGAGTTTGCATTGATCCAGGGTCTCAAAGTCGGAGATCAGGGCCTTGAAGCGAAATGTGTGCTTATGAAGCTGTTCAATGACGCCGAGGCTCTTACTCCAAAGCACGTGATCCCCAACACAAACAAAAACCGGTACTCCAAAAGCCTGGAACTGGTGATGTTGAACTCCATTGTTGATGTTCTTGTTCAGGAACTGCAATTGAAGATCAATGTCCATTCTTTTGCTTCCTTTGAGGCCATGTCGAGGGAAGACAAGAAGGAGGACAATGTATATTTCTGCAGATATGCTTTTGACAGCGATACCAACAAGACTTCTGTGGAGTTTGACTGGGACGACTTTACTCAGGATATGTCTGTGTTCATTGACAATCTCTACGAAGTGATTACAGATAAACCTCGACGAAGAGCTGCGGTCAAAGCATCCAGACAGAGCTCAATCCTGGCTAGAGACGATTCCGATGAAGATCACGAGGAAGATGATCTCGAAGAAGATCTCGAAGAAGATGTTGATGAAGACGATGAATATGATAGTCCTGTGGAGACAGCAAAGAAGGCCAAGACTCCGAAGTCTGCGAAAAAAGCGCCAGCTACGACTCCCAGAAAAAAGCGAGCTCTGGACGATCTGGATCTGCCTCAACCGGATAAAAACACGACACCCATGACGACACCGAAGAAGAAGAGAAAGACGGAAAACGGACATGGTCTGGCCACTCCAAAGAGGTGAGTATGAGAGAGAGAGAAGAAGTGATAGAAGCGATTGAAGGAGTAGTAGAAGAAACGCTTGAAGACGAAGCTAGAAGAGTCCTATGAGTAAGAAGCTCATGGGACTTTTCTAGTTGTCATCTTCCGAGTTGTCCACAATTTTCTAAAGTGTCTACAGTCTCCCTTCCACCCAGCCAACTTAAGCTAAAACAGAACCGGCTGTGTCATCTGCTAAGAGACTCTATTAATACCAGAATGTTCTACAAACAGGCTCTCTCCGATGCCACGTTACCCTACAAGACAGCAGACCTGTCTCCTTCTAAACTATCCCCCCATCAAGCAGCCAGAGCTAAACTGCACGTTGCTGCTGTTCCTGATACGCTGCCTTGCCGGGAAACGGAATTTTCAAGCGTCTATCTCAGCATTGAAAGTGCGCTCAGATCAGGCTCAGGAACGTGTATTTTTGTATCTGGAACTCCGGGATCGGGAAAAACAGCCACTGTCAGAGAAGTCATTGCCCAGTTGCAATACAGAGTTGAAGACAATGAACTGCCAGACTTTACATTTGTGGAACTCAACGGAATGAAGCTGACTAATCCCCATACAACTTATGAGCTTCTGTGGGAGCAGCTATCAGGTGAGAGACTTGCCTACAACAACGCCATCAAATTATTGGAACACCGCTTTCAGCAGAAAACCAACGATACTCCCTTGGTTGTAGTTCTCGACGAACTGGACCAGCTGGTGACTCTCAACCAGTCGGTCATGTACAATTTCTTCAACTGGCCGACTTTGCCGCATTCCCAGCTCATTGTCGTAGCTATTGCAAACACCATGGATCTTCCTGAACGAACATTGTCTAACAAGATTTCTTCCCGTCTGGGTCTCACTCGAATCCAGTTTCCAGGATACACGCATGAACAGCTCAAGACGATCATCACGTCTCGTCTGGGAGGTCTGGCTGAGTCATCAGGCACGGTGGTGAGGTCTGATGCTATTGAGTTTGCTTCTCGAAAGATTGCTTCTGTTTCTGGAGACGCCCGAAGAGCTCTGGATCTGTGTAGACGAGCCGTTGAGATTGCAGAACTGGACTCTGAAGAGGTGAAGATTAAGCATATTCAGCAGGCAGCTAATGAGGCGACTTCAACGCCCATCTACAACTACCTCCAGGGTCTTCCTCTAGCGTTCAAGATCTTTCTGTGTGCTTTGCTGGCTCGAAAACGACGTAACGGTCTTCCGTCTGATTCGCTAGGAGATATCATTGAGGAGATTGAACGGATGATCAAGAGCAGTGAGAATGCTGGTTTCCTGAGTTATATTCTGCTGCAGGGAGGAAAAAGGGTGCGAATGACGGGATTCATGAACGCTGTGACTGAGCTGGTTGAGGCTGGTATTATCATTCAGCAGTCTATCAAAGGAGAGAGATCTGCTCAGGTGAGATTGACGATCGGTGTCGAGGAGATCACCAGTGCCCTGAAGAATGACGAGGATGTGAAGGGTATGTTGTAGGAGGAGGAGGGGGTTACAGTATATATCATAATGCATTAATGACACAAACACAATGATGTACTTGGTGAGAAGTGACACAAAAGTAAAGGGCTTCATTGTATTGGTATTCACAGGCCAATGAACGCTGCCGGTAGTGGGTATGCTGTGTGTGGTAGAACTATTAGTGACTGATATAAAGTCAAGTGTATGCCATAAAGTACCAGTAAAGTAGCGGACTTAAGCCCCATAAAGTAGCGGATTTAAGGCCAAAAGCGGATTTAAGGCATAAAGTAGCGGACTTAAGGGAATTCAGACACAAACACAAAGAGCGGACTTGAGGGTTGGCAGAAAGTACCTGCAGTAGGAGTATCAATACTACAGGTACTCAGAGATTATGCAGAGAGATGAGATAAGAACCTTGATAAGTTGAAGAATTAGGAGACGGAGCTACAAGTACCAATTACAGCAGTATCATCCCTTATCTTGTTGACTCTTATTGTTGATTATTGACAGTTGATATGTCTTCACAGTCACTCTGTGTAGACTACAGACCCGACACATCAATTCATACAGTGAACATGAACCCTGTGAAGCTCTGTTTCCCTGGAACGGCTCAGATTGCGAGTGTAGTATTCTAGTCATGCCCCTTTGACTGTCCTCAAGGGTATAGCAGATACGTCATGCTCTGAGGAAGCCCATAGACACAGAGTCTATGAGCGGGTCAAGGGAATCAGTCTCAACAGTTACCTTAGCTACTTGGTGTAGCATTGTTGCTTAGCTAAGCGTGAATGCCACTCTCCAACTGGTGCCATAAAGTACCGGGAAATAAGCTATAGACACAAATAGGTGCCATAAAGTACCCTCAAAATAAGCTATAGACAGAAAACATGCCATAAAGTACGGGTAGCTACAGTCCAAGTAGCTCACGTAGAGAGCATTGAAAACCACAGTCAATCAGGATTATCAAATCAAAGTGAGCTGTATGTATAGTACAAGTGCCTTGACCTATAGACAGCCACTAAATACTCATACAGACCATCAAGTCACTACCAATTGACCCCTCAACTATGTATCAGTACCCTCATCCAACATCCTCCATGCATTAATATATACTCCCCTTCTTCTGTCTATGCACCCAGTTCCAGCTTGTCGAGCATCTCGTCAATCCTATCCAAGTCCTCATTGTACTTCCGCTCGTACTGGGAGATTCTAAACTCCTCGTCCACTCGTCCTGTCTTCTCATCTTGGTCTTCCTCAAAGACACCCCATTTTTTGCCGAGGTAGTACCGCACGTCGTCAATCAGTTCGATTGTGTCTGTCTCCTGACGAGCAGTGACTCTTCCTGCTGACTCCTCAACCAGTTCCAGAAACTCTTCCTTTTCAATCCACTCGTCGAGATCGTTGGAGATGTGTTGAGCGACATAGTGTTCCAGACGCTCAATTCGAGTGGCCCAGGCTGCTCTCAGGATATCAGCCATGGAGGCAACAGGAGTTTCAGCCTGGGAAATGACAATAGCAGCCAGAGACTTGAGTTTGTCTGCAAACAAAGAGTCAGCCAGAAACAAGACATCTAGAGCTAGAGAAGGCGGAATTTCGCACTTGTCAGTGTACAGCCATTGGAGGAAGATCTCCGCTACCTCAGGAGTCGTTTCTCCAAGTTCCAGAAGCGGGAAAGAAGAAGTTGCTTCAGAATACATGGTATCAATACCCTGAAACGAGTCTGTGCCAAACATGAGCGAAAAGTACTCCACTCGAGAAAGCAGCATTTTGTGGACAGGGTAGTATGTGCGTGATCCTGTCTCCTCGTCTCGTGTGTAAATAGCAGCGTCAGGAAACGTTTCCAGATTCGACAACTTTTCAATCACAAAATCCTCATCTTCAAACGTCGTCAGTTTTTGATCCAGCAGTTGTTCAAAGTAAACCGCCAGTTTCGTCTTGACAGCCACGGAGTAAAAGTCGTCAAACGTGATATCCAATTTGTTTGAGATTTTGCTCTCTTTGGCGTCACTTTCGACAAAATACAGGTACCGTATGCAATATTCGAAATCGTCGAAATTGGCGACTATGGGAATCACAGATTTCGTCTTACTGGCCACCACCTCCTTCAGATACGGACTGACAGCCGCCAGAAAGAATTTGTGCGCTTTAATCTCGAGATTGTCTCCTGTGGTGTCAGACACACCCTTGAACGAGACGTCAGTGAACAGTTTCCGCGAAAACACCTTGGCCAGGTGCGCCAGAAACGGCTGCGTGGCGTCTACGGCCTTGGAAATGTCGAATTTGAGCAGCAGCTGTCTAATTGAGTCTGTCAGCGCTCCATACAGACATCGCTCTCCCTGGAAGGTATCTCGGTCACATTTCGCTCCATTATTGAGCAGGTACTCCACAACTTCATAATGGCCACACAGGGATGCCAAGATAAGCGGCGAGTAGTCAAACTCGTCAATCTGGTTGACATTGACGCCAAACGCTACGGCCTTTTCGACTCGTTCTAGATCTCCGCTTCTTGCTGCGTCACAGAGCTCGGCAAAGCCCTCAAAGTCAGGTGAGCCGCTACTGGCCACCGTCGCCAGCTTGTCTTCCTCCTCGTCGAACCGCTGGATGATTTTGTACTTGGGTTCGACAGACATGTTGTAAAGTGTGAGGAGAGAGATGGCGATTGGGTTTGCAATCAAGGTTGGAGTGATGAGCTTACTAAGGTGGGCGAAATGAATAATGAGGAAAAATGGAGGAAATTAAGGAAAAAATTGGTGGCAACGAAAATTAGAAGGTGTGAGCTGTTTCGATGGATTTCGATGGTCGCTTTTTGTTTTTGAGGATGCTGATGCAACTTCTATGGTGGACAAGTTGATCTGATGCTCTATAGCTAATGGTATTGAGGTGGCTGTAAAGAGCAGGAATAAGAGAAGTGAAAAACTGAGCTCAAACTCTTGAAGCGGGTTTCCCCCTTTCAGGATTTGATTGATCAGCCCTTCTTTCATTCCAGTGACCCATTTTACTTAGCACTGTATGCTTGAGTTGCAGTGTATTACTAATACACCTATGAGATCAAATCATGGAAATTCGAGAAGAATGAAAGTCACCATGATACGAGCATCCAGTTATTGCTGCCTTTGAAAGCAGTCAAAGAGATGACTCTAAAAGTGTTGACGGTAATACTGATGCTTGTAAAAGTGGCTCATTGAGGATCTCTCAGTGTATAGCTAAATGTGGTGCAAGTGATATAGCTGCAACAATAACAGTATGAGTACCGGTACTATCACTAAGAAAGAGTCGAGTTGAATCCAAATCAGACCTCTTCCAGATGACCATCGTTTTACTTCCATACTGGTACGAGAAATATCTCTGATCTGCTATGATCCTGTACCCTAAGAGCTCTTCTGACCTACATCGAAGACCACTGTCACATGATCACCATAGTGAAGTCCCCATAATGATGAAACTGAAGTTCTTAACAGTTATTGCTATTGATTGCTATGAAGAAGCTCTCATTCAAGTACCAGATATAGTCTGCGATGTGACTGAAGTAGCCATCTCTATGATCTGCTTGACAGAGAGCTGGATAAGGATTACAGATGTCGCCACGTACAAACTGAGCCTTCTAGACCCTCCACAACATCAGAGTAATAGCCTGAGACACCCACAACTTCTCATCACCTGCTGATTCAGGACATGTGTATCAACATGGACACATTTAGAGATGGTCTCATGAGACCTGATGGCTACTTCAGATCAAGTACAATTCCTGATCCAGTAGAACAAAGAGAAACATACAAACGACATAACTACAATCATTCTCAAACAAGTAAATCTTGATCTCCACACCCGCAGTACCAATTTCATCTCGTTTACTACCCCCCTCTCATACCAACATTGTTATGCTCTATATACAAGTATCATGTGACTACCGCCTAGTCACGTGCCGCGGCTATCGCCTCATCACGTGCTCATCACGTGCCTCGGCTACCGCCTCGTCACGTCCTCCTTACTCCTTCTTCACCACGCCCGCCTCGTCATGGTAAGCAACCAGGTTCTGCTTGTAGGGGTGCTCGGTTCCCTCGTAGACCTTGAGACGGGCGATTCTGCCACGCTTGAGCTTGTTCTTGGGCAGCATGCCGGCCACAGTCCGTCGCAGCACTTCACTCACACCCTGGTTCTCAATGACCCGCTTGACGGGCACGTGATGGGAGTGACCGGGCTGGGTAGACTGCACAAAGTACTCCTTCTGCTGCAGCTTGGAGCCCGAAAGCCGCAGTTTGTCGGCGTTCACAACAACCACGTAGTCGCCGCAGTCGTGACCAGTGTTGTACACGGGTTTGTGTTTGCCCTGGAGAGTCTGGGCGATGGAGGTGGCCAGACGACCGAGGGTTCGCTGCTCCTTGGCCACGTCCACAAAGTGCCATGTGCGGGAGAAGGCGAGACGAGCCTGGGTTAATAAATCGAACGAAAGCCACCCGTAGGGTCAGCTTGCTGAGCCGCGGGTGGGGTGAGTTGCAGAGCAAACGACAAATGGGTTGTCAGTACTTGGTCAAACAAGCCATCAGAGGTCAGCTCTTGAGTCACTCAGTAGAGCAAACGACAATCTCTCAGTCAGATCATCGAGCAAACAACAAAGGAAATGTCAGATCATCGCAAAATCCACCCCTTTTCCATCCTCATACTCACTTTACCAATAGTCTGGGACATGTTGATTCGTGATGGAGAGTGAAATTTTCGAACGTTATTTTGGGTGAGGTGAGAGGAGGTGAAGGATTAGTCAGGAAACCTTATTTGGTGGAGGGGGTGATGGGGAGGAGGTTTTGTGATAGTGGAGCAGGGAAGAGTGGGAAGAGGGGGTGGTGATTGGAGTGTCTAATATAGGATTGGAGAGTTTGTTTTTTGTTGCTTTTGAAGCGTTTTGAAGTTATTTCAGTTTTCCTGGTCAAAGAAGAGACATAACAAGATGAGAAAGGTACCAATCAAACCGCCTGACTTTTCTCATCAGAATGACATACTATACGTGTAATCTTCGGTTTTATATAAGAATTGAGAGTGAAGATGTTTGTCAAGTCCCCTCATACGGTGTAGGTTATGTGATTAAGCATAGGATCTCGGTGATGTATGAGAAGCTGCAGCTGAGTGTCTTAATAGAGACAAATATGTTTATTGTTTGGTATCAAAATGATCAGAAAAATGTCCTAATTATGCCCGTATGCTTAATGAATATATTTAGTGACTGAGAAGGGTTCCGTGGTAGATGCTTTATTACACATTATGAGAGGGGCGAAAAAAACAGCCACATAAACAGACTACTAGATAGAGGTTTTCTGACTTTCTAAACCACATCATTACTTTGAGTCCCCACGCTGGATGTTCTTTTCATTCTCATTTGTTAAGGGTTAGTTGAAGACGAAAGCAGATAGGGGTTCAATTCCAGTTTCCAGTAACCCAAGAGAGAATCAGACTAATTATTTTGATTCTTTGTATGCTATTTTCCAACCAATTCCAGACCTCATCAATTTTTGACTACTTTTGAGTCTCCTAACTAATTCTAGTTACCTGCTCTCGGCCAATAACCCTTAACACGTCTATTCAGCTCTTCTTGCCAATCCAAGTACCCCAAAGCCTCCTTCAGATCGGCAAAGAAATCCGTGTACCAGGGAACCTTTAAATTGATCTCCCTTGCAAGAAAATCGAGCTCAATAGGCTGGTTCGACAGTAGCCACAGCCAGATCCAGAGTAGCAGATACTCTGCCGGCTCGTAGTTGTCCATCCTCTCATGCAGAGTGTGCAGCTCGATGGTGGCCATCCGTGCAAGTGGTCTACCGTAAAAGTCTTGGAGTAGCCACATTCGTCGTCGCCACCAGTTTCCTGAGGGCCATTCGCTCTGATTCGTCATCTGAAGAAAGAGGTCCCATATAGCTGTCATAGTCCACGGATCGCCAGAGTCCATGAGCCTTTCCAGCTTGGCATCGACTTGGCAGCACTTGATCAGGGTTTCCGAGAGATCTGTCTGAGAGAAAGAGCACGCATCTTTCAGTAGATCCCTGACTGGAGACTCTTCAATGAACTCCTCAGTCAGCGGTTGTTCTAGTTGTTTGTCCTTGGAAAGAGACAGCTTCGACAGCTTGGTTGCCGACTTGTACACCAAGATGTACACTAGTCCGTGTGACCATTCTGAGCTGCCGTCTATGACAGAACGGTTGTTCAGAACTCCATCCCATCGGTCGTGGAAATCTATACACAGTTGCCAGTTTCTGGGTAGCGTGAGGGGTTTGACCTTGACATCCTTCTTCTGAGACATTGTTGAAATACAGCCAACAGTCCGACTCCGTGTTTTCCCCTTCAACACAGTCATGAACTGGTCATATCGAGGGTCATCCTTGAACGGTTCCAGCGTTTTGACGGTGTCTCGATCCAACTGCGATAGCTCGTCCAAGTCCATAGAGCTTTCAAAGACCAGTCAGAGGTCCCACGGGTATCATGTAATACAGTACGGTATCGATACGCAAAGGAGGGTGTGAAGATGAAATAAGTTCGCCGGTTTAGCTTACTAACACAAGCTTACGTAATCTCGTTGCTACTCAAACCTTATATGATCTCAATTCTTACTAATCAAAGCTTACATAATCTCACGCCACCCGTCAACTTAGTTAAGAAATAGTTAATAGAAAAAATCACCTAGGGGTTATTTTTTCAGGTTCCCATTAGCTAAAATGCAATATACTTATATCAGGGTGTTTACATTGCCATAGTTGTTAACAAATACGAGACTAGGGAGCTCTTTGGTAATTATTGGACTCTCTAGATTGCTCTAAGACCACCTCGTCATCCAAAGTATTACTTAAGTTTTCCTAAAATACTAAGCACAAAGCACCCATACAAGTACTCCCATTTTATCGTCCAATCACTATGATGCCATGTCTCACAGCTAATGACAGTGAGACATGATGAGGCAGAAGAAGTACAAAGCCAAGGTGTGGAGAAGTACAAACAGTTGTAATTAGATGAGATTGGACGTTTAGCCGAGGTCTAGACTGTGGTATGAGATGTGATGTCAGATGGTGATGTATTGTGACTCTACAAAGAGGTCTAAGAGGTGTGACTTCTTCTAACGCCGACATCGCTTTGTGGCAGAGGTTAGACCCATCGCTTGTCTATTGTGAGGACACAGCTGTCAGGTAGGAGGTGTCGGAATCGTTTGTCGAAAACCCAGTTTGTATGCAGTTAGTCCGCTCGAATCGGGAACGGTATCCGCAGGGCAGAAAAAGCAAGAAAGAAAAACGGAAAGAATTGGAAATCGCGTGTTTCTATTGGCTGATGGAGTGCCACTGTTTTACCGTCTTGAAGAATTACCCACGATTTTACCCAAAATTACTCACAATTTTACCCAGTATTATTCCACATCAAACATCGGAACACCTTTCCCTTAGGTTCGTTTATTTGCCGAAAGATACACGGCTGTTCCGAACACGAGAAAAGCCGTTGAGAGCCCCCCATACACCCCACACCCACCGGAGTAGTTTCGGATGAAAGTGGGGGTGCCAGAAATGACCCACGTCTTTTTTCATCCCCATACCTCCTCTTGCCACCACTTTGGGCGCGTAAAACCTCCAAATAAAGCCCGTTTTAAGGTGTCTTCTTGGTTCTTCAAAAACCTAGCTTGGACAAAGACTATTTTGAAAAACCTTGTTGTGCAAAAAGGAAACCTCAGTTAGGCGGCCGGAAGGGCAAGTCTCAGAAAACCCTCCGAGCGTCTCAAAAGCACTGCTGGAGGAGCCCAGTGCGTGCGCCAAGAACCCGGAGTACCCACACATGCCTCAAGTTCCGTTATCGCTCCGGTAACGCAGCCAGGAGAGCGTCTTGAAACCGTGCTTACTAATCCCCTACCGTCCTTGGACCTTCTTCCCAAGCCTCCTACAGCCGATTTTCCGTCTTTGTGCACCCCACAGTACATTGGTAGACTTTATAGCCCTTGCCAGGTGCTTGTCATTGTAATAACTCCCCGTTACACCGCTTCACTCTTTGTCAAGATATAGGCGCTGCTGTATGACAGTGTGGGGAAAAGGAATTATAGTTTAGGCGAGTGGTGAGGGGATGGTAGGGGGGTTTCTGAGATGGGGAGAAGAGGTGGAGGGGTGAAATTTGGACCACGTGATCATGTCACGTGACTCATCAGATGTTCAAAAAATCTCTCGAATCCGTTCATTATTGACCATTTTTTCCACCCTCCCCCTTCTCACCTGCACTTCAGCCCTACTGCAACTGTAACTTTAGTTTGTTTGATGGCAGCAAGAGTGCAAGAGGGGAGGTTGTCATAAATCGCGGCAAAATGGAGATCTAGGGTCCTAATTAATACGAGCTAGTTATTGGTTGTGGAATAATAATCTGCCCGATTTTCTCCTCTTTCAGCCGAATATTACGTTTTTTAGAGCGTTCCCAAGTTCCACGCTTATGCACCCTAGCCTTTCTTTGTCCAGCCGTACTCCTTTTATGACACATTACGGTGACAGATTTTGAATATATAAGTATAGAAGACCCTGTCACTTGTAGATCCATCACCCACCCACCTCATCATGCCCTCTTCGGACTCTTTTGAAGCTCCCTACAAAGGGGAGCTTGTGGTTGAACAGACCTCATACACCGACTTTGACCACGAGACTCTCACTCATCAGCAGCAGATTGATCAGCTTGCGGAGAAATACAACATCAACCAGAGCAAGTTGATGCGCAAACTCGACTTGCGAATCATCCCTGCCATTTGTTTTCTCTACCTTTTGGCGTTCCTTGATCGAGTCAACATTTCGAATGCAAACGTCTACGGTCTGTCACGTGATCTGAATCTCAAGGGTCATCAGTACAACACTGCCTTGAC
This sequence comes from Yarrowia keelungensis, assembly GCA_001600195.1. Lineage (NCBI taxonomy): Eukaryota > Fungi > Ascomycota > Dipodascomycetes > Dipodascales > Yarrowia > Yarrowia keelungensis. Next base: position 2,387,065 of record BCJD01000002.1, on the reverse strand, counting down.
CATCTTTTTTGTGCCCTACATTCTGGCTGAAATCCCCTCAAACTGGCTCATGAAGAAACTGCAACCTCACAAGTGGCTGTCTGGATGCATGGTTCTCTTTGGAGTCGTCACTCTGGGAATGGGTTTTGTCACGAATTTCGGCCAGCTCTGTGCCTGCCGTTTCCTGCTCGGTCTCTTTGAGGCAGGCATGTTTCCCGGCTGCTTTTACCTGCTGTCCATGTGGTACCGACGAGAGGAGGCCCAGAAACGGTACTCGTTCTTTTTCTCGTCCACGTGTCTTGCTGGCGCTTTTGGCGGTCTGATTGCGTCTGGAATCAACAACATGAACGGTACGCAGGGCTACGAATCCTGGCGATGGATTTTCATCCTTGAGGGAGCTGCTACTGCTGGTATTGCTCTGCTCATGTACTTTGTCATTTCCGACTTCCCTGAAGACGCCAAGTTTCTGTCTGACAACGAGCGGCAGTTCATGAAGGAGAAGCTGGCCGTGGGATCCGTGGCGTCCAACTTTGAGCGAAAAATGACGCTTTCCGACGTGAAATTCATCTTTTCCGACTGGAAGATCTGGCTGGCTGGATTCATGTACTTTGGACTCATTGTTCCTGCTTATGGATACGCCTACTTTGCCACTGAAATTGTCAAGTCGCTCGGATACAGCCCTATTCAGACCCAGTTCCGGTCTGTGCCTCCGTGGGTGGCTGCTTTTGGTTTTTCCATGGCCATGGCTGTGCTGTCGGACAGAATCAGACACAAGTTCACCCTGGCTGTGGTCTCGGGCATCATCTGCATCATCGGCTTCATTGTCATTCTGACGGAGACGGAAAACACCAGTGTTCGATACGGAGCTCTGTTCATGATCGCCTCAGGAGCATACACGGCCATGCCTCTGATCGTCTGCTGGACCAACCTCAACTTTGGAGGAACCCACAGACGATCTGTGGCTACCGCCTACCAGGTCGCTTTTGGCAATATTGGCGGTATTATCGCCACCTTTTCGTACATCAAGGTCGACGCTCCTCTGTACAAGAAGGGCTTGGCGATTGGTGTGGGCTTCACTGCGCTGTCTATGATCGCCTGCTGCATCTACATGTACGGAGTGTACCGAGACAATGCCAAGAAACGGACCCAGGAGTACGTGGACCAGTTTAACGCCATGTCTGAGGAGAAGCGCGAGATGGCGGGAGAGCTGGAGCCTTCGTTTGTGTATAGTTATTAGGGGAGGAGCATGATTAGTAATTAATTTATTTATATGAAAAAATGAAAGAAAATGTATATTGTAGGCCAAGAAGTGATAACTGAGATCATTGCTGAGTGACGTTATCAGATCTCTCTTTGTACGGTCTCAAACTGTCGGTAGGTTACATCTTCATTGTTCTGATCTAAGCTATAGATCTGACCTTATCAGTGCATTATCTGTAGGCACGACAGATGACTGTGGACTAGTTGGTGATATAGGACTAAAACGGATCACGAGGCTGTAATTTTAGTGCTCAGATAGTCTACCTCTAGTAGTACAGTACTAGTTATTGATCATGCTACCATATAGTATAGACTAAGACAGTCTAGTCAATTAGTCATACCTCAGCTACGGGTGAAAACTTAGAGAAACACTTGCTCTCAATGACTACCCCGACTTGTTCACTGACTGACACAATCACGTGATATGAAGTGATCTCTTTGAGTAGGCGATTTGGGTTGTCTTTTACCAGGAGACAACCACTCATATTTTCCCACTGGAGGTATGAAAAGAAAAACGAATGCTATTAGTGAATAATTTGAGCTTTTATTGGCTCTATTGTACCCCCCCTTCTTCGAAAACTACTCTTTGTACCTCCTGAGAGTCGTCTTCAGATGTGCTTAATCAGCATAACCCCATGATTATGTAAGCAACAATGAGGCCCACCTTAATTTATGGGCTCCCTAAAAACACAGATATCACGTTCTACACCAACGCCAGTGTAATGTCAGCTATACTGTCTTAATCGCTGATTTTTTCTCATCATTTCGATATCCATATTGACGGACTTTGAGTGTGCTTTCATATTAAGTGTCACCTTAAGGGAGAAGACAGTGTAATCTTTTACTGTAAAACATAAGTAAACAAAAGAACAGTATAGATTAGAGGTGTTACCTTACTATCGACTTCTTACGATAACTACTTGTCTCTGCTTACTAACTCTACCGTAGATCAGTAACAAGATCTGATCAATTACCATAGACAGAGTTGCAGATCATAAATGAAATCTATAGGCTACACATCTCCTTACAAGTACTCAGAACTCCGCATGCAATATATAGATAAATAAAACGTTTTTACGTCTTTATGCCTTCTTTTCTCTCCTACTTTCCGGCCAAATGCTTAGCCACGTTGGCTACGGGCGGAATAGCAGTGAGAACCACGAGGGTGATTCCAAACAGCACAAAAGACAGAGATGCAATGGCTCCCGTGCGGCGGTCGGAGGCCAGAAGAGTGGTGGCAGCTACAGCTGACGAGTTGGTGCCGTAGGTGATGCCCACCACCATGAAATTGTCCATCGGCACTCGGTACACTTTTTCGAGCAGAAAGTCGCCGATCAGAACACCCACAATGCCCGAAAGCACTCCCGTGACTGCCGTGACCTGGATGTTGCCTCCTAGACCCTCGGTGACAGGTGTAGCGAGAGCCAGGGTCGCTGAACGAGCTGCAAAGCCAAGAGCTTGCTCGGAAGTGAGCCACAGTCTGTAGCAGATGGCAGGGTAACAGAAAAAGTGGATGGCTCCTGAGCCAATCGGAACAATGAGCATGACCCAGTGTTCAATCAGTTCAGCTCTGTATTCGTAAAGAGGCACCAGCATGGCAATGATACCTGCGTCCATAAACGACGAATAAACGTCTCCTGCTCCTGGCAGTCTGTGGTACATGCCGTTTGTGTTGACCTCGTTCCAGTGTCGGTAGTTGTTGACGAGATAGAGGTAGTTTCGGCCGGTTTTAAAGTGTCTCAGATCGTTCATAAAGTCCCTCGGTTTGTGATGATTACCAATCAGAGAAGTGATGAGAATGATGAGCATGCAGATTCCGGCTGTCACAATGACCGGAGAAAGATACCGTTTCAGTTTTGGCGGCAGTTTGTTCACCTGACGAAACACAAACGCCACCATGGCAGTGTGCATGATCATGGCGTATCCTCGTGCGTAGTAGACAATCAGACCGACCCAGAAAAGCACAAAGTAGAAAATGTCGTCAAAGTTGTCGTACACAAAGTTGGAGCTCTTTTCAAACACCGTGAGAGGCACGTCCGGGTTCTGTTTCTCCTCTTCTTCGATCTTATCTGCCTCGGTAGGGTTCATGACGATATTGTCGACCATGGGTTCTCCGTTTTCCAAATCTGTTGACGTGGCCGTCTCGGTTTCACCCGTGGGTTCCTCGACCTGGTCAAAACTGTCCTCGGCCTGTTTTTCCTCGTCGTTGATTTTCTGTTTGTGAAACAAGCCCACAAACCAGTCCACTGCCAGAGCCATGTATGCACACATTCCAAAGTAGAAGACGAGACCAATGATGAAAATGAGCCCCATAGACCACGCCTGACCCACAGTCACGTGCTGAGAGAGAGGAAGAGTGATGAAAGCTCCACTGAAGCACACAGCGAGCCATTTGAGCAGGAATTTGCCTGGAATGTTGAAATAATGCATGAGAAAGTCGGACACTTTAGTGCCCAGAATGCGTTCGGTGACCATGATGCCTGTGAAGAGAACAGCCAGGACCATGACCGATGACGGAAACTCGACTGGTTTGAGCTGAAACAGCAGGTTGGTAGCGTATGACACTGCCAGCATGGCTATAGTGCCGATGGGGATGAAGCAGTAGTTGAGCCAGAGGTGTCGAGACCTGAGAATGCGATATAGACCGTCCACTATGCCGAGGAAGGCCTCTGGCGAGTTGACCACCACCGTCTTTGGAGAAACCAGTCTCCAGGTCTTGGGATTCAGCTTTCGGAAATTCATCTTGAAGAATGAAAACAGAAGAAGATGGTTATGATGAGCTAGGCGACCCCCGTGCACTAGTGTGGCACGATACAACGGGTTTTTAAACTAGCAACGAGAGAGATCGGAGAAGGCTTGCAGGAGCGTGAAAGGCGGGGTCATCAAGATTTGTCGAGAGGGGTAGTGAGCAGAGGTTGCAGCTGCCGGTTTTGTGTTTCCGCAGAGCAGGGCAAGTCCGGTTTTTCTTTTTTCCAACAGAAGAATCAAACGCTTTCCATGTCCAAGTTTCTCTCTTTGGAGTCATATTGCAAACTATTGCCAAACCATCGTTAACCTTCTGCCAAGCGCCAACCTTAATCCGACCTTGTCTCGGGACCCCCCACGCGCAGATAAGCGAGAAGGGAAAAAAGGGAGCTTCCCCCCACGCTGCATAGCGGACCTTGAGCCGCACACTAAGAGAGAAGCCCCAAAGAGGGCCGAAATGAAAAATTCGTTTTTCCGTGACCCCCACTGACCCCCACGGACCCAGAAAAATATATAGACGGAGACGGAGAACGAGGACGAAAATTGGTGCAACGTACTCCACCTCTGCTTGCTCTCAAAGTGAAGCTGCGGAATTAGTCATGTCGTTCGGACAGACTCGGAATCACATGCACCGGCCGCTGCTGACTGAGCCGTGGATGACAGCTGGTGGGTCACGTGACCTGAGTGTCCTGCAGCGGTTGCAGAATTTCGCCGTGTTGCCTTTTACCCTTTTTACCCGAGGTTGCTTCTCAGAAACGGGATGTAGCTATTTAGGCAGGTGAAGAAGACTTCACGATGGTTCTTGCCATAGGTGCAAGGTTGGACCCACTGAGTTATTTGTTAGGATTGCCCAGTAGAGTAGTGATAAGACTGATTTTGGCTGCTCGAAATTTTGACACCTGACTCAGTGACGTGAATTGCCAATATCAGCCAATATCGGCATTCTATTTTTATTATTTTTTCCCATCTATTTGTCGTATTCGCGCAGCTTATTTCTCATCACCGTTAGACCCACACAAAGGAGCTATACATGTGTGCGGTATCCCTTTCCCCTCACGGTTTCACTCCTGCGTCTTAGCAGTGGCCGGGATGAAATACTCATCTGCCGTGACTTCCAGCATTGGTTGGGGGTATTTCAGCTCCAGCGTGTTTTCTGACCCCCACGTTTTTGGCTCATGATCACCGTCTTTATCCAAATAGACTACCACAACTTCCCCAGATTAAAGGAGTGTAGAGAAGTTGTATGCTATAGAAGTGGTGATGACTTACCTGAACATGTCTGTTTTTGGACTTCCTTTTTTGTATTTTCTAAAAATATCTTCCTATACTGGTTCTCTTATCTACTCCGTACCTCTTACCACCCCATCGTGTGGCCTTGACGTCGATCAAACAGGTATTTGGAGCGTTGGAGCTGCTACTCTGAGCACAATAGTCCGAAGCACAGTTTGAGCTTTGCTTTTTGGCATTAATGTCAGTTTTTCCCCGTGGCTCAAGGTTGGCCAAACATGTCAACCGTCAGTAATGCCTCATGCCAAGAGCAAGCAAATAGGGAACAATAATAGGTGTTATCGATGCCAAGATACAAGTAGCAACCATTTGGAACACGTGCAATATGCCAGTTCAGGACCGTTTACAGATTACCTGTTTACTCCAGCTATGTCTCAAATACCTCACGATCATCAGGGTTCAATTTGCATATTTCAGGCTAGCATTCCTGAGCACTATTTTGCGCGTCAAATTCTCAAACTCGTTTCTTTTCCGCGGACTTGTGGGGATAATCAGTATAGCCATGGTATACGTTTGGTCAATCCGGGGTAACATGTAACGATATGTATTGTGGTGGTACAACGTACAAGCTTGTATTGGCGCTTGAACTGAACTGAATTGATCCGTTTTTCCGGATATAGAGCGGATATAGTGGCTGTGTTTATGCTGGATAGTGGATAATACCAGATGGGTAACTGTTACTGCAGACAGGTCTATGAACAGAACATCTCTTATCTCTCAAGTCATCTCTCAGCCAACTACAGTAACTACAGTCATACAGCCACCCTCATCTCTCCGTATTCTCCAATAAACAAGTGCCTAGTACCCACGTCAATATCACGTTTCTCTGCAGTAGGAAATTCCAACCGATAGCGTGCCGTATAAGGACATGACGTCACCTAATGGATACGTCAATACGTAAAACTATCCCCACCGAAGAAGTTGATCCGAAAGCAGCCTTACGTCAAACAAACAGACACAACAAACACAGACACGTTTCTCATTCCTGTCTTTATTTGGCAGTTCCTATATTTGCACATTTCTCATTTGCACGTTTCTCTGTCTCACTATCCCTTGTTCCACGGATGGCATCTCTTGGCAGGTACAAGCAATGAGCTCCTTGTCTGGTCAGACTTGGCATTGAACCCTTTTGTACCCTTTGGGGTCACCTTTGCCTCAAAAACACTACACACCTGGGTTTGGTACACCCTTGTCATATCATATTGGGTGCCGTACATGCTGAAGTGCAAGTCACCTTTGAAAAAAAAGATATTATCAATTAGGCAGTAATTAACACAAATTACGGAAATGTGCTAACACTACCGTCATCTTTGTGCTAATAATGGTCATTATTATATCCTAATTACTTCCTTGTTCTTTTAGATCATGTATGTCATCGACCTAACCCTTCATTACTAATACACCTCTTGATCACTCATCTCACAGTTGCACATGTCAACATTCTTACATACAATAAATACACTACGCCTGTAGCGGAGCCTCGGGCTCTTTAATTTCCGTGGCCTTTTCCTCCTCAGGCTTCTTTGTGGGAATCTTCAGGTCTCCAAACTGGTCAGATAGTCTGTCAACAAGAACATCAGTCTCGTCCTTCACACCACTCTTGGCCTTCTCCTGAGCCTCCATCAGTGCCAGTTCATCGTCAATCTCCTCCTCAGGCACATTGTCCTGCTCCAGAGCGTCCTGGATCTCCTTGGACAACGCCTTTTGCTCGTCAAACTCGTCCATGACCTTGTTGACCCGCTCAGCGCCTCCAATCTCCTTGTTGATGCGTTTGATCAGCTCAGAAGACGACTCCAGCTGTCCCAGAACCTGCTGAGAGGTCACAGCGCTGTCAATGGCGATCATGACCTCCTCGAGCTTCACCAGAGAACTGGAGGCGTTTTCAAGCGACTTTTCGTTCAACTTTCGCATCTTCAAGTAAGACAGGGCTGTGTTTTTGTTCTTACTCTGAAGATACCTCTTGGCCTCCTTTGTGCACTCCTCAATTCGTCCTTCAATCGTCTCAATCTTCTGCTGAATATCGCTCATGGTTTGCTTCAAAGTAGCAATGGATCTATCCTGTTCAGAAACAGCATCTTTTCCGTCTCCAAACTTGATCACAGTCACATCGTAGCTCACAGGACAGTTGCTCACGTCAATCATATCGAGTCCAGGCGAAATCGAACACTTGTCGGTTCTATACAACCTAGACAAGATACATTTCGCATCCACAGCATTGTACTCCTTGTGACTCTTCTGCACCATCTTGACAAACTCGCCAAACGTGAAAATGCTGCCCACGTATCCCTTATAGTCCACAGCAGTTTCTGACGCTTCCTGAACGAGATCAGCAACTACAAACGTCCTTTCCTTCAACGTTCCAGGTCCATTGGAAGCGTTTTCAAGCGGGTTTTTGACCATTCCTGACGCTCTCACCAACGAAGCTACTCCCCACGACATCATGGACGCAATTCCGCTCGGCCTGGTACCTGTAATGTCCATATAAAACCGTCCAAGGTACGTGTTGAGGTCAGTAATCGCTTCTTGCTCCTGCAATTGGTCCAACACAATATCCAGACCCTGGGGCTTGCCATGGGGAGCAAGAATGAGATCGTTGAGCAGCTTGGGACCTGTGGAAAAGGTGACATGGTGGCTGGATCGGCAGAAATCGAGAATCACCGACTTCCAGGCGGTGATGTTGGCCTCATATCCCTCGGTGTTTGTGGTTTTCAGCCGCCGAAAATCGCCATACAGAGACTTGCGGCGATTTTCGCTGAAAAACGGAGAATTCAAAACACTCTTGAGCATGCCGAAAGTAAGGAGACAGCGTGTTCACTGATGCATACAATATTCCACACCTGCATATCAGCCTTGCCTTTTAGGTATCAACATAACAAACTCTATCGTGGGGGGTGAAGGAGGTGCTAAGTAATGTGGTAAGTAGAGAGAGGGATGGTTGGTGAGCAATGAGCCTATGATTCAAAGGGAGCTACGGTCTTCATATTCTGAGTGTGATCACGTCAGCACTAGTGGAATGTCTTGAAACCTACACCACGACGAGTGAAAATCATCAGAATTCCGTCAATATGGATATCAAAATGATGAGAAAAAATCGGGGGTTAAGGAGGTATAGCTGATATTACACTGGCGTTGGTGTAGAACGAGCTATCTGTGTTTTTAGGAAGCACACAAATTAAGGTGGGCCTCAATATTGCAATTTTTGAGTGATTACATAAGCATAGGCTAATTGTGCATGCTGACTAAGCACACCTGGAGATGACTCTCAAGGTATACAGAAAGTAGTTTTCAAAGAAAGGGAAGTATGAGATTGTTATTTAGAGCCTAAATAATTCACTGATCACAATTTTATTTTTTCATATATCTCCATTGGGAGAGAATGAGTGAATGTCTCCTTCAGAGTCACGTTGACAATCAAACGTATCGTAGGTTCTACATGAGTGAAGAGTTACACTGGTAAAGCACCAAGTCTGCCAATTAATACATCAGGAGCTAGTCCAAAAAGAGTTTTTCTCGATATCTGGTTCTCTTGAGATATGGTGATAGATCAAAGTGTGCTGACTAATCACACATTTGGGAACGCTACTGACGGCGATAGAATGTAGGAGTTGACAAAGGAAGCCTTTTAATAGATTAAGAAGGTCTCAAAAACCACTCTGAAAAAGCTCCCCTGTATCTAGATGACGTCATTGGCTTATCATGATGACCTAATCTCTTATCCCTACTGGTTACGATGACACTTGATAACATCTGACAAAATCCACCATTTACAACAACAAAGGCAATGGTACTGCTTGCTGAGAGATAGCGAACATATCAAAATAGTGTTTCGCTTTCCAACTACTTGTACTGTAGCTTCCATGGCTCATAATGATCTTTCAAGAATTCCGCTGACTAAGCACAAACAGCAAAATTACAGAAAACTCTACAAAAACTCCCACAAGTACACTTCCATCTCTTATCATTCCATCATATATTATGCTTAGGACTGGGCCTTGATTCCGTTCATCATTTCCTCCTTGGTAATCAGATGGCCAATGGACTCGACATGGTCCAGCAGAGTGCCGATGTTGGCGGACCACGTGTTGAGAATATCGTTGGTATCCTGGGGCTTTGCGAAGGTGACGACCCGTTCAGGTCGGTTGATTCGCGCGTAGATGGTTCCCTGGGTGACCAGCGACGAGATGAACTCCTCGGTCTCCTTCTCGGTGAGGTCCAGCAGCTGGGTGAGACGCGCGGTTCGAATCCGGGTGTAGTACTTGGAAATGACCCGGATGTTGTGTTCGATCACCCGCTTGCGCAGATCGTCCCATCGGCGGTCTCCGTCCTCCACCTTGGGCGAAAAGACGTCACTCTGTCGCAGCTCCGAACCATACACCTCCTCGACCTTGGGCCACCGCATGAGCTCGTTGGCAATGAAGTTTTTGACGAGCTCGGCCTGTAGCGGCAGGGTCTGCAGCTTGTGGTCCAGGTTGATCTTGTGCAGGAGATCGGACTCGAGGTTGTCAAAGGGTGCCAACACAAGGTAGTAGACGATATGAGTCAGCACGGGTTTCCACTGAGCAGGGTCAGCGACGACACTGGGGGTATCGTAGACGTGCAGGTAGTGCTGCGCCACGTCCAGGTACTTGTGGTCGTGCAGCGAGATCTTGATCATGTAGTCGTAGTAGATGAGCTTGAGGTCGTGGACGGCCGGGTTCTCAAAGTACCGCACCAGAATCTTTCGCGACAGAATCAGCGCCTGGGTGAAGTCGCCCTTGAGAATGCACAGCTCCACCTGCTTGAGAATGAACTCCGTCTTTTCTCTCTGGTCCATGGAGCCGTAGGTTTCGACCTGGAGCTCGCAGAGGATATCACAGGCAGTGGCGATATCTCCCTCGGCTTCCCGGATTTTCGCAAGCGTCAGCGTCACACGAGCACGCTCAACCTCCACGAAAATCTTGCCCTCCGTCACGGTCCGGATGTTCTCAATCGTGGCAATCTTGGTGGCCTCAGAGGGAGCCTTGTCCAGAAGATCAATCACCGACTGGATCATGTACCCAATTGCCGTTTTGAGCTGGCCGTGCTTCTTGGAAAGCAGCTGCACCTGCTCGTTCAGCAGCGCCCAGTCCTTGTCTGCGTCCTTGGTCGTCTCCACAATCTCCTTGAGCACCCGTTTGGAAGAGGCCAGGTCAGACGCCTGTCGAGTCTGCTTCTCGAGAACAAGCAGTTTTTCTAAGGCAGCCGCAATGTTGGACTTGGCCAGAGTCCGGATCTCGGGCAGCTGAGCGTCCAGCTCCTCGGTGTAGTCTTTTTCCGCTTTGATCAATGATTCGTCAGTCGACATTGTGTGTGGTTGTGGTTGGTGGTAAATGGTGATGTCATGGTTAGTGGGAGTAGTGCCACTCAATAGGGTTTGGATTAGTAAGCCGATTTGAGGTGGGGGGATTAAAGAAGAGGTGGGTGGTTTTGTGGCTATTGGGACGTTGGGAGTTCGATTTTGAGGTGTGTCTGATTAAGATTGCTGTGTCTGTTTGATGTGTCTCTTGGTGTATGGTATAGAGTGATTACGTAACTTTGGTTGGGCCATTTGCTGAGAGATGGAGTATTGCCACTGGAGAAAGGGATGGTTGGTTTGGGGTGGATTTGGTTGGGGATTGAGGGTGGGTGGTTGGAATTGCAGGATGTGTGTTGAATTGTTTGATATGGTGATGTCTATGGTGTGTTACAAATAGTTAGTTTCCTGAAGCATGTTAGTTGACGTGGACGATGGTCCACAACTGGATGAGTTTGTATTGCCACTAGTTGGGGAAATGTGATGGTTTGGGTTGGAGTTGATTGAGAAAGTTGGATTTCTGCTCAGAATCAACAGATTGTCTTTCTGACGCTCAATATGGTATCCACTTCTTCCATAGCTCTGAGAAGTTAGTGGAATGGTTGAGTAGAATTTTGTATTGCCACTTGTGGTGAAAGTAAGACAGATCGACTAAGAGTAGCATGAAAAGGCCATGTGATCAGTTTCTTTGCTACACGTCTTTTCCATCGTGTTCTGTAGTGCTATCTTCTTGGATACCTGTACATCAAGAATGTGCTCATAGTGGAGCATATTGTATTGTCACTTCGTGAAGAAACACTGGAATATTGATGATATTGCCCATTGAAATGAGCTTCTCAAGTCCTCTTTGTTGTACCTCCGTTAATTCATCCACTACAGAGTCTCTACAGCTCTTCCAATTGCAGCAGAGATACAGCCAGCTAATAGAGGATATTGTACTGACACTTTGTCTGGAAATTAATTGCACATGTTTGTAATTTCCGAAATATCTATTCCAACTGTTCATAATCGAAACATCTCGTTTCTATCTTCTATCACAGCCTCTGTTCTTCAAAAGAATACTCCCTCACTAACCTCAACTAACTTAGTTGAGTAAGCAGCCCTTCAATAACCAGACCACATTTCATCCAAAAAGAAAAATAAAGCGACAGTAATAACCAGAATCTTTGAGAGACCTAATATATCTTATGTAAACCATCAAAACTCTTGTATATGACGTGCCTAATTACCACCACCCCTCTCACTATCATGCATATCATCGAGCTTAATATATTTACTTTTTGAAATTTCAACTCTCCAAAACAACACTTCAACATGTCCTGGATATCAGACAAGCTGATAGAAATCACGGGAGCGTCAGATGACATGCTGGTGGATTACTGCGAGGCTCAGGCCAAGGAGGCAGTTTCAGCACGTGACTTGCTCAGTCAGCTGACAGATATGGGTCTGGAAGGAAACGGGATCAAGAGCTTTGCCCAGGAGTTGTTCCAGAAATACAGCACTAAGAAAGAGAAGAAGATTACTAAGCCGGCTGTTCCTGCTGCTGCTGCCAAGTACGATCTTCTGCTTGATCCTGAGGAGCCTCAAGTGAGGACAAAGAAGAGGGTGTCTGATGAGTCCAAGAGTGTGAAGAGAAGGAGGAGGTATGAGAGTGACAGTGGTGAAGATGAGGAGGAAAAAGGTGGTAACCATAGTGACGTCAAGGAGGACACCGTTACCCCGGTAACAGCACACACAGTCGACGATATTCATTCCGACTACGACAGTGAGAAGGATGCTCGGGAAAGAGACGAGTTTGCCAAGCGTCTTGCTGATAGGGATTCCAAAAAGGGCAAAAGAGACAAGGAGGTCAAATCCTCACGTGACGAGAGTCTTGCCGATGATCTTGAGAAGCACAGAAAGGAGCTGGACGAAATGCGAACGATAGCAAGAAAAGAGTACCTTTCCAAACGAGAACAGCAGCAGTTGTACCTTTTGGAAAGGGAAGTTGCTGATTTCGAAGACGATGTGCGAAAGTACGGCTGGGAAAACCTCACCAAGGAGGAACAGCGGGAAATCGAGTACAAACGTCAGGTTCTGAAGATTGCTCAAGAGAGAAAGGAGATTGATCGAGGAGTGGAGGGGTATTCGATCCCAGATGCTTATATCACTGAGGGAAAGAGAGCCAATGACAAGGACTCGTTGAAGAAGAGATACGAGAAGAAACCCGAGAGGGAGATGGAGGATGGAGAGTTGTGGGAGGAAAGGAAGAGGGTTGAAGCGGGTGTCAAAGAGGGGAAAACATCTGAAGAGGACAAATACGAATTTGTGTTCGATCCTAGACAGGCAATCAAGTTCACTACTGATACCGACGAAGACAAGGGCAAATCTCGAAGTGAAGCTGAGAAAAATATGCTCAAACAGATCGAGGAGGCTAAAAAACATGCCAAGAGTATAGACGAGGTTAGGAAGTCGTTGCCGGTGTACAAGTACCGAGACGAGATTCTCGACGCTATCAAAAACCACCAGGTGCTTGTTATTGTCGGAGAAACAGGTTCAGGAAAGACCACCCAGCTTCCTCAGTATCTCCATGAAGCAGGGTATACTCAGAGAGGTATGGTAGGGTGTACTCAGCCTCGACGAGTGGCTGCCATGGCTGTAGCTACACGTGTGGCTGAAGAGGTGGGGTGTAGGATTGGTCAGCAGGTTGGATATAATATCCGGTTTGAGGATAAAACGTCGGAGAAGACGGTGATCAAGTATATGACTGACGGCATGCTTTTGCGAGAGTTTCTGACTGATCCTGAGTTATCCGGCTACTCAGCTCTGATGATTGACGAAGCTCATGAACGCACACTCCACACTGACGTTGTTCTGGGTCTTCTCAAAGACATTGCCAGAGCTCGTCCGGAGCTGAAACTCATCATTTCTTCAGCCACCATGAACGCGAAAAAGTTCTCGGCCTATTTCAACGATTGTCCTATTTTCCAAGTTCCAGGACGACGTTTTCCCGTTGCTGTTCATCATACTGAGAAACCTGAAGCCAACTACTTACACGCAGCTATCACCACTGTCATGCAGATCCACGCTACTCAGGGAAAAGGCGATATTCTCGTTTTCCTAACTGGTCAAGACGAGATTGAAAACATGGCTGAAAATCTGCAGGAGACTATACGAAAACTGGGCTCAAAATGTCCTCCTATGATTGTTTGCCCTATCTACGCTAATTTGCCTGCTGAACTACAAGCCAGGATTTTCGATCCTACACCTGAAGGCTCACGAAAAGTCGTCTTAGCCACAAACATCGCCGAAACGTCCATTACCATCGACGGAATCGTTTACGTGATTGACCCTGGATTCGTCAAGGAAAACGTCTTTAACCCCAAAACAGGAATGGAGTCTCTGGTAGTCACTCCTTGTTCTCAGGCTTCCTCCGAACAAAGAAGAGGACGAGCTGGACGAGTAGGTCCAGGCATGTGTTTCAGACTGTACACGAAACGCGCTTTCGAGTCTGAACTTCCTCCCAATACCACTCCCGAGATCCTGCGTTCGAATCTCTGTGGTGTCGTTTTGATGCTCATGTCACTTGGAATCGTCAACATTCTGTCTTTCGAGTTCATGGACCCTCCTCCTAAAGACACGTTGATCAAAGCTCTGGAACTTCTCTATGCTCTAGGAGCTATCAACGACAAAGGTCAGCCTACAAAGATTGGACGTCAAATGGCCGAGTTTCCCACCGATCCGATGTTAGCTAGAGCTATTCTCGCTTCGGAAAAGTACAAATGCACGTCCGAAGTGCTGTCTATCGTGTCGATGCTTGGAGAAGCTGCTTCTCTGTTCTTCAGACCTAAGGATAAGAAAATGGCTGCTGATCGAGCTCGAGAAATGTTCACAAAACCTGGAGGAGATCATCTGACGTTGCTAGAAGTCTTTAGACAATGGTCACTCGCTGATTACTCTCAGCAATGGGCCAAAGACAACTTTATGCAGTACAAGTCGCTGACACGAGCCAGAGACGTGCGAGATCAGCTGTACAACTTGTGTGACCGAGTTGAGATTGATCCTGACGTGTCAGCTGCTGAACTTGAAGATCCCCAAACTGCTATTCAGAAAGCTCTAACTGCCGGTTTCTTCCCCAACGCTGCTAGACTCAATAGAGGAGGCGACTCGTACAAAACCGTCAAGTCCAACCAGACGGTGTACATCCATCCCTCGAGTGTGTTACATCTGCAGCGACCCAAGTGGCTCCTTTACCACGAGCTCGTGCTCACGTCCAAAGAGTACATGCGCAACTGTATGCCCTTAGAGCCGCAGTGGTTGACGGAAGTCGCTCCGCATTTCTACAAGGAGGCGGACATCGAAAGGATGATCAAGGCGCCGAGGGTGGAGGAGAAGTTGTTGGACTAAAAGGAGGGTAATAACGAATACTGAGGCAGGAACTTTGACTGAGGAGCTTCAAGTACACTTAATGACCTCAGAATGAGGCTGTAACTTAGACTGAGGAACTTCAAGTACCTACTCAATGGCTCAGAATGAGGCTGTAACTCAGTCTATGACCTCACTGTATATACAATGTAATATAACTAACTGTACCACTACCTACCCATCCGTAACCCTAGATCGTCTTTACTCTAGAGTGACGAAGAAATGTGCTGAAAAAGGAACATCTTAAGGCAGTGAGCCTGAAAGAAGTATGAGGTTACTTGTTGTAAATGAGGCGTGTTTATTGAGGTGACTAAACGTGTACAGTGAGATGTTGAGTGTGTAGTGTGGTGACTCTTACTACAGTAGATCAAGAATACCATACATTTAGGACGTCACCATACAGTCATCCCCTTGCCCCACTGCGCGCATTAAATTTCATTTGTGTCACTCAGGCACTTTGTCTGTAATGTCTCTCGGCAGATCTTCGTCGATAAGGCAGCAGCGGGAGGGCTGGTGCGGCGGGGTTATATAGTTCTTGAAGTAGTCTTGAGGCTGTCCTTTTGTGTTTGGCTGAATCATGGTACTTGTAACTGATTGAAAACTACTGGTAGAATAGAACAGAACAATTCATTGAGAAGTACAAAAGTGGTTTCTGGCTAGATCTGTGTTTCTGGTTTAGCGATTGCACCAATAAGTTCTACTCCATCTACTTGTCCTCATTCACATGTTGACACCTGCACCGTGCAGAGTGCCGCCTCAAAGGTAACGGTAAGTTAGAGGGTAGCAATCGACAGAGAATGATTGTATGAAGAAATAGAAGTGAGATGATTGGAGACAAGCTAACGATCAATTGGAGAGTCCTATTTATTCAATCCAGTAATGTGTCTGTTTTCCCACAGTTTTATTTGTGTCTTCTATCCACTTGGGACTGTCTCACCCTCCACTTACCCTCCACTTACCCCCCTCTTCCGCTCGTGCGGCTTGATCTTCGGATTAGAAAGAATGGAGGGCTATTGGATCGGCAGGGAGGCGGGCTGAGTTACAAGTACCAGGTTACTGAAAAATTGGGGTTGATTAGCCACATGTGGCTGACACAATATGAGAGGTGTCTTATCTGATGTAGGACAAGTGGCTGAAATGAATTCAAGACAGAAATATGGAAAAAATAATGAATAAAATAAATACCAAAAATTCGTCCAAATAGCTCACCCTGGATCGACATGACCGCTTTCCATTTGCCACTTAATAATCTGCTCGTTTATCGCTCTATTAACCGCTTCTCGTAGCAGCCATAATATTACACTCTATAATAGCTCGCTTCAAGGGATCTAGGTTATGTCCCAAGAGGAAGCGAGAGACGATATCTCGAGAATTACGTAAGCGACATATATTTTTCGGGATTTCATTTTGACCGGAGAGGTAAGGGGAAGCGAATGGAAGTGGTTCTGAACGTTTTCCATTATTTTTGCGCCGTCCAGCTCTGATCTATTTCAAGTTTACCAAAGAGTCACAACGGAATGCACCGGAAGGTCACGTTCTTCACCCCTGGTTAGAAGAGAAGCCGTTCCGTATTCGAGAGGAAGGAGGGTCATGAGAGCCGCATTATTGTTACTGAACAGTCGCGATCACGTTACACAAGAGGACCTCTTTACTCTACTATACTTGTTCTGTATGTATCCTTCCAGTGGATACATTTTGAACATCACTAGCCACAATTGGCCACGTCTGAAACGCAGCTGTGTGGCTTGTGGCGCCACCGGCGAGCGTATCCACTCTCCAGCCGGCTCTTTCTCTCAAACGTGCATACTTGTACCTCGGTCATGGGACCTCAGCGGCGATAATGTTTGGAATGGTAAAGATGGAAGAAAGTTGAGCCGCTTGGTGGGAAGTAGCCGTGCAAAAGTTGGGGGCAAAGAAAATAATGAAATGTAACGATATGGGTGTTGAAATGGAGCTCTAAGAGGGGTGAATTGATTGGTAATATTGCAGCGTTTTTTACAAATTTCCTCATGTTCTCATCGACGAGCAAATATCCCGGCTTCTTTTGCAAAAAGCTTATTTCGACGCCACCGGAACCGTCGGAACAACAGGTGCATAACCAGTGGCTAGTGCTGGATATTGTGGCGAGTGCGAGCCGTTTTAATGCAGGCAATACCAATTATACCGCAAAAGCGGTCGATAGTGCGTCTTTCATGCAGAAAAAGCAAATAGAGTTGAGGCTGACGCCACGATTCCAGACCCAATCGGGTAGGTTTTGAAAATGTGAAAGAGGCGTATGTGGCTCCCTTACGTGAAGCCGTTTTGAGTATGTACGCCACATAAAGCATATCCATTTCCGTTGCTGTGGCTGAGTTCTATCCGGTTACCCGTTCGTAATCACACTAAAAACGCCGCACGTCACCCCTCGGAAGAGAACGGTGCCTTAGAGATAGTCCAATCAAAAGTTGGTCATTGGTATTGTTCCCTTGCAAATAAGCTCGGGAGATAGGACAAAGAGGCGCCTGGAAACGGGGCTACTTTAAATTAGGCTTTGCGGCTACCATGCATGAGCAAAGTCATCGAGGGGACCGTAATACACAGAAGGGTGCTAACTATAGACGGCTGCCCTGGAAGATATATAAGGGGAGTATTTCCCGCTGTCTGGAGGTTCTCATTCTCCAGATCACCTCAGATCACCCAGACACCAAACCACTACCCTTCTTAAACACCATGTCTTTACTGACTACAACTTCTCTTCTGCGAACCTCCAGAGCTCTGGCCAAGGTCTCTGTGACTGTGGCTCGTCCTCACCACCGGTTCATGGCTACTGCCACCTCCAAGGAGGACTATGTCAAGGCTCCTGGTGACACAAAAACCCTGGCCAACACCAAGATGAACGACTCGTCCATCTACGGCGCTGACGACTCCCAGACCTACGAAACCACCCCCATGTGGGTGCATCCCATCTACACCAAGGAGCAGATGGAGAATCTCGTTGTTCGGCACCGGGAGGCCAAGACTTTCTCTGACAAGTGTGCACTTGCTGCCATTCGAACCATGCGATCGTGTTTCGATTTTGCTACCGGCTACAAGCACCCCAAGCCCGGTCAGGAGAACCTCAAGCGATTTGAGATGACTCCCGACAAGTGGTACCAGCGATTCCTCTTCCTGGAGTCGATTGCCGGTGTTCCCGGAATGGTCGGCGGAATGTGTCGACATCTGCAGTCGCTGCGAGCTCTCAAACGAGACCGAGCCTGGATCGAGACTCTGCTTGAAGAGGCCTACAACGAGCGAATGCATCTGCTGACTTTCCTGAAGATGCACAAGCCCGGCTATTTCATGCGAACCATGATCCTGCTTGGCCAGGGTGTCTTCTTCAACCTCTTCTTTTTGGCCTACCTCATGTCTCCCAGAATCTGCCATCGATTCGTCGGATACCTCGAGGAAGAGGCCGTCATCACCTACACCCGATGCATCACCGACATTGACGCCGGCCGACTGCCCGAGTGGGAGGGCCACAAGGTCAAGATCCCCGAGATTGCCATCGACTACTGGCACATGGGCCCCAACCCCACCATGCGAGACCTGATTGAGTACATTCGAGCCGACGAGGCCAAGCACTGCGAGGTCAACCATACCCTCGGCAACCTGGACCAGGACCACGACCGAAACCCCTTTGCCCTGAAGATCGACAACGGCCATCCCCAGCCTTCCAAGGACCTGACCACCTACAAGGGCGAGGGCTGGACTCGAGACGAGATTGCCAACTAATGCAGGCGCTAATGCAGGCACTAATGACCTAGATATTTATATGTAAATACCAATACAGCATAGCATGAGATGAACAGGTAGGGTGGTAGTTGTAGAAGTGAACAGAGTAGTATTGATCGTATAAGAATAATCATTTCGAACACTGTAGCTAGCTGTAAACACATACTACTGAGAATGAGCTCTAAAAGCACGTTGGACTAACAAACCGTTAATCTAACAGTAGCAGTTAGTGTAGTTTTCAAAGCTCTAGTGTCTCAGCTATTCTCAGAGCTGAGAGTTGAGTACCGGTACAGACAAGTATATGAATCTACTCAGCAAGATATAGAGACAGAAAAAGACTCATATACAAGAGATGATGGTCCTTTATGCCAAATGACTCTAAACAACGGATTTAACTGAGATTTCATGTTTACTGACTTATCTTTTCTGTCATTGTATGAGGTAGAGGTTACACTGGGACATAGAGAGACACTCAACTGTACTCTACCAATAAGTAGTCAGGGTGATGTTCACGACCCAGAAACTATTGGTTTAGCCATATCATCCATTCAATCTGTACTTTTCTCATTTTTCTCATTTTCCTCATTTTCCTCGTTTCTTCAATTCTTCTCAACAGCTTACTAACCCAGCCATAACACAACGCCTAACAACTCAGACTTTCTTAACCTACAGTACATACAGTATCATTCAATGACTCTTGTTTTCAAACCCCTCCATCCATCCTCAAATATTATTCGCTACACCGTTGTATGCACTTCTCAGCTGCGAGATGTGGATAAGCGGATGCAGGTTGTTATCGTCATTATCGTGCCTACGGACCAATGGATATGACTGAATTTCTCAGAATTTCGTTTTCGACAAAGACCTGAAAGCCGTGGAAAAATCCCACACACTCCACGAGCTGCCTCGCTTTCAACCTTGTTGTCAACCCCGCCCTGAGTTAGAGCCAAAAGCGTGAACACGTCGAACAAGGCGGCGTTTGTGGAGGCTACAGAGATGGTGGAAGCAAGGGGAGTTTGGCAGTGGCTTACGATTCCTTTCATTAACTGATTTCCTCATTTTCCTCGTTTTTGCCACATTTCCTCACCTCATACATTTACCTCTTTACACGTCTTCTTCACCTCCCACATCTAACCTACACTTGTCAGTATAAACACCCGTACACCCGGAAATCATAAACGGCGCAAAAAAATGAAAACTATCGAGTTTGGGCTCTTTGACGACAAGTACAAGTAACTCCTATACTTCGCCGAAGCAGGCAGGGTTACAAGTACCGCTTTTCGGCTTTTCGTGGCACATCTTTGCTTTGCCCTTAAGCTCGCCTTGCTGTGTGGCTAGTGCAATCTGAGACACTAGATTCGGTTCAGTGGCTGTGCAGAGGGAGGTGACTAAGCGGGTGACTAAGCAGAATTCGAGAAATTGTCAGTTTTCGTTTTGAGGGCTTCAGATGTGTTGAGTTGAGCTTAGTGAGGTGATCTCTTCGACTAACTAATTGAACTAGAACTTGTGTAGAAGAACCCCCTCAAATGCTTACATAAGCAACTGGGTGCTGTAGAGTCATCATGACGTGGTCAACATGCCTGTATTTTGAACAGAATGGTGGTATTTGATGTGTAGATGAGTCATCTGGAAGACTACCAGTAATAACATGAGACTGTCTTTCTTAGAACCGTTCTACAGAGGCTTACATAAGCGACCAGGGTGGTTCAAATACTGTTATCGCTTCATTTTGTCCTAATTAGTCAAAATTGATCTTTGGTATCACTGGTATACACTCATGTGTTGGTTGAGTAGAGCACTTCTTGTTAGACCATGTTCGATAGATAGGGTATGATTACGTAATCATTAGTGGACTAGTTGGCGATTAATTAATGGGACTTCGTGGTGGTGATGCCTCCAGACGTCATTAAAACAGTAACAGCTAAAAAGCACTTACACATGTCTGTATGTTCTTCATACAGTAACATAGTTTTGGTTAAGTAGCTATACTCTCATAGCCATGTTAGACAAACAGAGTATTGACAGCTTCCACTAAGGACGTATATATGTACTTGTACACAATCATGGGATCATGTGAGGGAGAAGAAGGGTATTCTGACGCGTTTCCAGCTCATCAAACTTCCATCTTTCTCTCAACAGTTGATCACATCACGTAGCTCTCTTATAACTGTTCTGCTTAGTCTCCTACCGGTACTCTCAACACCACAACTGAAGAGTGCAGTAATACTTCAATAAAACAGTAAAAACTCTCGGGAGCTCTCATTCACTTTTTTCTCTTCTTGAGGCAATTCTTTCAGTGTTTTTTCTACCTTCGTTTAGTCCTTTTTGACGTCCACAACACCACCCAATTTGTCAAGTATCAACCTAACTACGGACACTCTCTTTCCCAACTACAGGGTTAAGACGAGCACACCACAACACACCGCCTAAAACCACCAATATGGTAGTCACGTGATCAAAAAAACGGCCAAACAAAATAAAAAGCGGAAAATCGTCCATCTGAATAATTCGTCAGTAATTTCACCGCCACCTACCTCTCCACTTTCTCACCTACTTGTTCTCACCTCCCCCTCATTTAAGTTCACTGCACCATTTGTCAACCTTCTGTTTTACGCGAAAAACATCGACACTTTATCCATCTCCATCAACACCACAACCCACCACATACACACCTGCCATGGCCTCATCATCGGACGTACGAGACGTGCTGGATCTTCCGGATCCGGATCCTAGTGATAAACTGGCTCCTCAGCCTAAACGGCAAAAGCTGGCGGCTCCTCTGGGTGGAAAACGAATGGACGGAATGCAACGAGAGCTGTTTGCACTGATGGGCGAAAACACGCCTTCTGTGTCTGTGTCCAAGGACGCACATACGTCTTTGTTCAAAGATAAGCCTCAGTGGCAAGCTAAATTGACACCCTGGGTCTGGACACCTTTCACCAACCAGGCACGAGAAGATGGACTTATCCTCAGTCACTGGGTTCGAGGAGGTGAACTGACACAAGGAGATCAGTACCCGTTTGCGGCGCTGAACACGCAGATTTCGTTTCCCGAAATTTCGCAGGAGGATTACGAGGGAGTGTTGAAGTTGGGAACTCCAGGATGGACTCTAGACGAGACAAAGTACCTGATGGATTTGTGTTCTGAGTACGATCTACGGTGGCCTGTTATTCACGACAGATGGGAGTGGACGAGTGAGGACAAGGAGGAGAAAGTCAAAGAGGAGGATGTGGAAATGACTGACGTTAAGGAAGAGAAGGAAGATAAAGAGGGGAAAGAAGGAAAAGAGAAATCTGCTTCTTCTGAGAAACCCGCCACCCCCGACGGATCAGGACGAACAGTCGAAGACCTCAAAGAACGTTTCTACAACGTTATCTCAGCCATGTCTAAACACCCCGAAAAATACACAGCCGAAGGGTACAACATGACGTCCGTCAAGTTTCCCAGAGACATGGAAATCAAGCGGAAACAGTACCTCGAGCGTCTACTGGCCAGATCACCGGCTGAAATCGCAGAGGAAGAAGCCCTGATTCTGAAATCGAGAAAACTCGAACTCAGTGCGGCTAAAATGTTGCAGGAAAGACAGGAGCTTCTGAAACTGCTGGACGCCCCTCAACCAACTTCCAGTGTCGCTCAGTTCCAGACTTCCCAGGGTCTGGCTCACCTGACGTCGACTCTCAACGACAAGTCGAAGAAGGGAGGAAAACCGACCAAAGAAGGCTCTGTGGGTCCTCAGGTGCCTGATCGAGGCGGTTCTGTGGAGAAAACAACCAAGAAGGAGGACGCCAAGGAGGCCAAGAAGGCTGCCAAGGAAGATAAAAAGGCTGCCACTACTATTGCTGCTGCTATCAGTAAGAAACTGACTACAAAGGAAGAAGCCGCTTACGGTATCAGTTACCACGATAAACTGACGCCGGGTGTTTATCTCAGATCTTCAAAGGTGACCACTTTCAAGCCCACGATCCAGACCAAGATTGTCGCTGCTTTGCAAGACATTGGTATTCCTCCGAAACCCGTCATGCCTACCGCCAAGGTCTGTGCCAAGTTTGAGAGTATCCAGCATAGCATGAGTGTGTTGCTGGAGACGAAACGGGCAGCCGATAAGCTGGAGACGGAAATCCGGTTGTTGAGGGGTCAGAAGGGGCAATTATAGGGGTGAACAGCAAGTCTGTTACCATCAGGTGAACAGAAAGTCTGTCAACAAGAGGTGAACAGCAAGTCTGTTACTACAAAGTGAACGGCGAACTGTTCCTAGATGAGACGGCTGAGCTTGCTAGGGGTAGCAACATGATAGTGTGGAAACAGCTTCAATCGTTACGTCAGTCGAGTTCGTTTACTAATCCAGTCTTCGATTACATAAGCAACGCTTACATAAGGCTTACTAATCCGCTTACATAAGCAAACCATTTTGGCACACGACTTTTGGGCGACTCGTGTTTACAACTCGTGTTGGCTCGCACGACAAGACCACCCCCCTTCTCCCCACGTGACGGCTGCTCCATTCTTCTGTCACCTTCTGTTTCAACCTTGCCTTATAGTGGCAGTAGCAATCCAACCTTCCAAACCCAAAGAGCTTAAAACGTTAAGCTGGGAGTCGAGTCGACGAATGGGCTTGTTTTGGAGACCCCACGGGGTGCTCTTTGAAGGGAATGGGTTTGTGGGCAATGTGGAACGGGTCGTAGGACCCCCCTTTATAGATAATCCGATTGGTATAGGATGCACAGAAACAGCAGTAGCAGCTGGTTAGTCTGGTGACACAAACTAGTAGCATCCCGTATACAGACAATACAGCAGTCCCCACCTCTTCGTTGCTTGCAGCGCGCAGCAAGTCGCAAGCCATTGTGTAGGGCCAATCAATTACGCAACCCGCACGCTAAATTGTCTGAGGAAGGAAGGAGCGCTGGCTGAGAGCGTGAGTGGCAGTGATGTAGGTGGCGTCATGCAGACCATGCATCTGGGATGAGCTTGAGGCGAGGTCAATGGCATTGAGAAGTTGGTCAATGGGTATGGAAGGTGGACCAATCGAAAGAGCGAAGCTGGGGCTATCGATTGGTACTACTTTGAAGGCTCTGTGTCTTCTACTCCCCCCTCAAACACCCACCCTCACTTCTCCATCCTCAGATCCTTGCAGGACAATGAAGCTAATCCGGCTTGCTCAGTAGTTGCTATATCCAGGCATTGTGAAACCCCTCAAAGTATATATAGCCTGGGGGTTCCCTCACCTCTCACTCCTCACTAACAATCTTCGCACAATGTCTCTCCACTACTTCCCCCCCATCAAGCCCTCTGCTCTGGCCGTCGGCACCATCTTCTCCCACTTTTCCTCTCTGATTGGCTTTGCTCCTGTCATTGGCGACACCATCAAGCGAGCCAAGGCCGCCGACACCCCCGAGGAGTTTGCCCGACAGAAGGAGAACATTGGCGTTCTGTCTCTCTACGGCTCTTCTCTGCTGGGCTCCGGTCTGCAGTCGTACGCCGTGTCTGCCCTCATTGTGCTGACCGGCACCACCACCACCAAGGGCGCCGCCTACCTCGGCGGTCTCATTTTCGCCGTCAACTCCATCCCCGCCCTGGTCACCGGCATCTTCCAGGAGAACCGACCTGTTGAGTACCTGGTCGGCAAGACCGTGTCTGCTCTGCTCGAGACCGTCGGCCTGACCCTCACTCTCAACTGGTGGGGAACCCGAAACGAGACTCTCTCTCTCGCCAAGTAGATGTACAGTAATATGATTGACGAATGGTATTAAGGATGTGTTGTAGTATTATGGATGGGTAGCTCTTCCTAGGAGTAGCCTTTGATTAGTAGAAGTAGAGGAGTTAGTGAGTTGAAGAAGTGGAATTTTAAGCAAAATGAGGTCCAGGACTGCTTCAATGCCGTCAATTGAACCACTTCCGTCATTTTCAATCGCCTTCATTTTGTATTCCTCTCTTCATCTTCCCCATACTCCACCTCCATTGCTACTGGTACTCAGATAAACTCTGAGAAATAACCATTAATTAACCGGGGAGAGGTGCATATGACGCCATGGATTCTGCATTTCAACTCAACAAGCGAGATGTTGTGGATTTGATTGATCAGGCCATGAAAGGGGTATTAGTAAGCGAAAAGGGGTAACCAAGGAACAAGCTGTTCAAAATCACGTCATTGACAATCAGATGGTCAACTGTTCCTTTCAGTAGTTTCTCAATCCACTCCCCCCTCCTCCTCTTAAGCTTACTCACAATACACTATCAGCTGATGTGGAGTGTCTTAAGTCTCCACACCCGAGAGAAATATTATGTAACCGTGGTAATAAACATTGATTATGTAAGCGGAAGGAGTAGTGGAGTTCTCTTATGAACTTGACATTGAAGATGTTCAATTGACTGACTTTAGAATGTGTGATGTGCCTTTGGTGATCTACGGGTATCAAGGTGTGTCATCATGTTATAGCCACTGAAGATGTAGCTTCGTGATGAACTGACTTCTGAGTGTCTAAGCTGGCAATTGGAAAAGTTATTGACTCATTGAAGATGAAGATTTGCTGTTGTACTAAAGCCCAATATGTTCAACAGGAGTCATACATAAGTATAACAAAAAATCATACACACTGAAGATACTTATCGACTGACTGCTTTCAAAAGCCACTTGCTCAACCACTCACTCACCTCCACCTGTATCCTTTCATAATGCATTATTTGTATGTACTAGCTATTTACGAGTCGATCCAAGCAAACGACTCTCAGAGAGGTCACCAAGTCGAGAGACTCAGGTAGCTCCGCCTACTTGAAAAGACGCTCCCAAAAGTGCCGCCCTCTGTAATACGCCAAAGCAGCAACACCGACCAAACCTGTCAGCGAAGTCCAATTGACGATATTGCCAATGATTCTATCCTGTCTTGCGCTTCTACTAAGCGCCTCAGAGTACGGAATATCGGCTCTAAACGAAACCATGGAGTAAAGAGGCACCCAGACGGACGAGAAAACACGTCCCAACACACCGTCGACCTTCTTTCGAATGAGATACGGCAAACTGACGACCGAATGGCTCATTTCCACGTAGTTGCGCATCGCCAGATCGACAATGGCCACCAGATCCTTGTGTCGACGCTCGGTGTATGTGTTGAACGCCTCCTCGACGTTCCATTTCTTTTCGTCGAGAATCTCCATCAGCACACGGATATCTTCGAAACCCGCGTTCATGCCCTGGCCGTAGAAAGGTACCATGCAGTGAGCAGCGTCTCCTACAAGCAGACACTCTCCTTTGTGGTTGTAAGGAGAACACTTGAGAGACACGAGGGGCGATCTGGGGTTGTTTTCGAACGATTCGAGAATCTGAGACTCGCCCATAAGTTTGTAGGCATCGGGAAACTGTTCCTTGAAGAAGGTCAAGAACGTGTCCTTGTTCTCGCACACCTTTTCCATCAGAGCTGGAGGAGCAAACAGCGTCGAAGTGAACGATCCGTCTCCATTAGCCAGTGCAATCAACATGTATTTGTGTCTAGGCCAGATATGGAGGTGGTTTGGCGAGATTGAGAACGGATCTGAGCCCTCAGCCTTGGGAATCTTCAGCTCGAGATACACACAGTCAATGTACTGCTGGGCGTAGTTCATTCGGACGTATCTCTGGAGTCGGTCTCTCGTCTTGCTGAACGCTCCATCTGCTCCAATGATGTAGTCACTCTCAACCACCCGCTCTTCTCCCTCCTTGGTCTCAAAAGTCGCAGTTGGACGCTGGTACTTTTTGTTCTCTCTGCTCAACGAAATGTTGGTCAGTTTGTGTTCGGGAAAAAAGGTGATGTTCGCATTGTCCTCAATGACGTCCAGCATCGTTCGGTTGAGCTGCGCTCGGTCAATGGAGTTGATACACTCGCCCCAAAGTCCATACGCCTGGGGATGCTGACCACCCTGGAGATCGTGGATCATACGACCGTACATGGGGATAATGTCGGCCAAAACTCGGTCGGCCATCTTTGTGTCCACAGACTTGAGGGCCTCGATTCCCCGAGCAGACACGGCCAGATTGATGGACCGCAGAGAAGCGTTTTTGAGCTCGGCTTCGGAACGGAGATCAGGCCGAGCATCGTAAAGAGCGACTTTGTGACCCCGCTCAGCAAAAGCCAGAGCTGCCAAACAGCCCACAAGACCCGCTCCAACAACTGTGACTTCGTGCATGCTGAGATTAGTCTAGAAGAGTTAGCCGGATGTTAGTTAGTTCCAGGTTGTGTGAGGTTAATGACATGCACTATGAGCCGCCTCGCGTTGGGACATGTGGGGCCACTACAAAGCTACAGTTGGAGGTGCGGAGAAGAGAGGAGAGGTTGGGACGTCACTGGGTTTATATAAACTGGGGAATGTGAGGTTTTCGTCTTTACCAAATGTTTGCTTCCAATGTGATGAGGTGGTCCATACAAGGACTAAGTACGGGCTGACAAAGTCATCACCTAGATACTTGGGACTAGTGTGATTACGTAATCAACCAAGAACTTCAAGATGACATCAGAGCAGAAAGCTGATGAAGTTTTAGCGTCCAATTGTCCACCCAATAGTGAAAATGAGTGCAATTTCATCTTAGCGACCCTACTTTTCACTAGACGGAAGCCGAGGTTTACTTCATATTATGCTTACGTAAGCTGATTACTCAATCGCATTTAATGGTCCTTAGAAGCAAGAAGGAGACAATTGGGCACTTTAACCATTGAATAAGCGCCTATTTTGAGCATAAAACTGTCTCTAAATTACGTAAATCGCCACTGGACCACTCAGTTGAGGCTGGCGTTACTGCTCACTCTGTTTACGTATCCTATCCATTATTTTACCACCCTCAAACCTTATAATGGAACTCTTAATTGATTACATAAGCAAGAATAGGACACTCTCTGGTAGCCCACACAGTGAAGACTAAAGAGAAAGGTGTGTGTCATGTGATTTCAATGCGTAGTCTAAGTACACCCAAACTTTCAAACAACAGAATTTCCCCTTAAATGGCTCTACTGATGACACTACTTTCCTCTCACTCTGTTTACAGTCCCCTCTTAAATATATGACTGATTCTATAACCTTATGTTGCAGAGTTCGGTTCTCGGTCCGCAAATGAGTGATTACGTAATCAAAAGATTGGACATCTTCTGGTAGTCCTCAGAAACGAGATGGAAGGAATAGAAGGATTTAAGACGATTATTTATAGCTAAAAGATCATACCTATCACTCAAAAGATGAGATTAAGCGCTTCAGTCTCTCAAAATACCTCTGTTTCTCCCATATCACTCTGTTCAGTTGGGAGAGTCAAGTCCAACAAAACAAGCACCTTATTACTTAGCTTTATACTTAGAAGGACAGCCAAACAGAACCGTCCTAAAAGGGTGATCAATTCATATATAGACAAATTGAGGCAGTCAGGTTATTCATACCATCAAGACCAATCACTAAATTACGTTTTTCCACCCCAATTCATACCCCTCAAATTCATCATTACCCACCCTTCCTCCACTAAACAAGCAATAGACGTCAATCAATTCGCACAGGTTAGGAGTAAATCCAAGCCATTGTCAATCAATCAACACATATTATGATCAATTAATCACCACCATTACCACTTCCACTTCAATCACCAAATTTCGTCTTTCGTCTTTCCACATTTTTCACGCGTCTAACCCTATAATTATACTCGAGTGCAGGGTGGAATATCACCACTTGACACTTACACAAGCTCACCATCCCCAAACATCACCCTCACAATGGTACTGGCCACCAACTCGCGGTGCCTGGCGTACCATGGCCCGCTGCTCTACGAAGCAAAAATCCTCATGTCCTACGACCCGTCCAAACGAGGCAATAAGAGCAAAAACGACGACGGGCTTCCTCCCACGGTCGAGATTGGAAACGTGGTCAACACTCACAAGCGCAAGCGAGGTCCGCGGGCCTCTCTTCCTGCTGCCGGGTCGACGCCCGATGGAGACGACTCGAACGACAAAAACCGGCACTTTGTGCCCAAGGAGGGCAAGCCCGACGTGCCCGCAGATCTGGCCGACGAAAACGAAGACAAAATCTGCTACTACGTGCACTACAAGGGCTGGAAAAACACGTGGGACGAGTGGGTCGGCGAGGAGCGCGTGCTGGCGCTCAATGAGGACAACATCAAGCTGCAGAAGGAGCTCAAGTCCGCCGCTCTGGCTGCTGCCAAGAAGGGCAAGGACTTTGACGCTCTGGCTCCCCCAGAAGCTCTCAGCGAAACAGCCTCGCCAGCACCAACCACAAAACGCAAGACCATGGCGTCCAAGGACTCTCCTGCCGAGGGGCCTCGTCCTGTGAAGCGAAGAGGAGGCCTGGCAGCTCTCGAAGACCTCGAGAAGGAAGACGACTACCTCAAACGCAAGGAAATCGCGCTCGTGGTGCCCGACAAACTCAAGGCCCAGCTCGTGGACGAC
This sequence comes from Yarrowia keelungensis, assembly GCA_001600195.1. Classification (NCBI taxonomy): domain Eukaryota; kingdom Fungi; phylum Ascomycota; class Dipodascomycetes; order Dipodascales; genus Yarrowia; species Yarrowia keelungensis. The sequence continues at coordinate 2,357,923 of BCJD01000002.1, read as the reverse complement.
TGGGAGTTTGTCACCAAGGACCACCAGCTCGTGGGACTGCCCAGAAAGGTGACCGTCGTCGACATCCTCAAGGAGTTCAAAAAGGAGGCCGAGGCGAAATATAGACCCGGCTCGGCCGACGCGGACATTCTCAACGAGGTCGTGTCCGGAATCAAGCTCTATTTCGACCGATCGCTGGGCTCGATTCTGCTCTACCGCTTTGAACGAGAACAGTACCTGCAGGTGACCCAGAGCCCCGACCACTCCAACAAGACCATGAGCGAGGTCTACGGCGCGGAACACCTGCTGCGGCTGTTTGTGTCGCTCCCGGGACTCATCGCCATGACCAACATGGACGCCCAGAGCGTGGCGGTGCTCAAGGAGCATCTGGAGGACTTTGTGCGGTTCCTGTCGACCCACCAGAAGACGTACTTTCTGAAAGAGGCGTATACAAACGCGTCGCCGGCCTACGAGGCCTTGTCCAAGGGCTTGTAAGGAAGTGCTGGACACAGGGGATGGAGTTGGTATATAGCTCAATACATGTATAACAGTGAGAGGGTGGGGTAGGTCATACGAGGCGATGGACAGATTGTGAAGCATGAATGAGAGTACGGGAGCTTAGAAATGCCCTCAGAAGGTGATAAAGCAACAGCCGGCGTCATAAGTGAGAATTTATTCGGTTTTGTATCCGTCTTAATATGACATCTTGCTTGCTTTTCTCGTTCAGGAGATAGCCTCGACTTTTAGCTACAAGCTGGTAGTTTTCCCATGTCTCTAGCATCAGTGGAACTTCTTTGAACGCCATCTTTAGAACTCTCATAATTTATCAAAATATTGGTTAAAAAAAGCAAATAAAACGAAATAAAATCCGAGACAGCTCAGAAGCACGTTATTTGCCACCAAAGGCCGTAACTGCTGTCTTCTTGCTGTATCAGATGTAGATGAGGTCTATTAAAAGAATACTGTAGGCAGAAATTTCTCCTAGCTACCAGTAGAGACCATATCATGATGAGGATGTGCGAAAAGAAGACACAAGCAAATAAGTCACTCGAATGATAAACCAACTGAAGACTTATTCTGGAGGTCTTAGATACCAATTAGTATCTGGTGTCCCTACAGAATGTATCAGAAGTGCTCTTAGACTCCTTCTTGAGCATCTCTATCCCTTAATCTTACAACAGATTCAACTCCAACATAATCTCAAACCTATCAGCTAATTCTACAAATGGCTTTCGTCAAATTTCATTTTAATCAATAAATACAAAGAGAATATATAAGGAGAGATGCGAAGCAGTCTGTTTACGCCGTCAGGCCAAAGTCGAAATCAAGATCAAGTTCAGGAAGCAAGTTTCTGTGGTCTCGGGAGGGCCGTCGGATATGCTGGCTCTGGGGCCGAGGACCGGAGGGAACACGCTTCTTGATCTGCAGAGGAGGAATGTAAGAGGAGCTGACACTGGTTTCGTAGGTGGCCGGATGGGCGTCAGCGAAAGACGTGTCGGGAATGCAGGCTTTGACTGGCGAGTCGTAAGGCGAAGACTCGAACGTGGCAGCTCCAGACATGGAAGGAGAAGCCATGGGCGAAGTGTCTGAGGCCGAAGACATGTCTGCCTCGGTGAAGTCGGAGGACATGTCTGTGGAGGCAAAGCTCTGGACGGACATTCGAGCAGTGAGCGTTCGACCCACGCCTTCAGGCTCGCTGGAGAGGCTGTAGGGAGTAGCTGAGGGCAGCGAATGGATGCCCAGAGAGCCATACGAGTCCACAGTCACCACCGAGGGGTGAAGAGAGCCTGTAGGCATGAAAGAAGCCGAAGCCACAGCTGCATGGGGAGTCTTGGCAATCACAGACGACGAGTACAGCTTCTTGTCCTTCTTGGGGTCCTTCTTTTGGATGTTGAGAGGCGCCACGTTGAAGGCCAGACCTCGCTGCTGCATCTGTCTAGCGCTCTTGGGGAGCCACTGGGCAGCAGCCTTTTGTTCGTCCCACTGAGCAGAGAGGTCTCCAGAGTACACCTCGAAGGCCGGCGTCTTCTTGGTCTCCTGCTGTCGTCCAATGTTCCACAGCCGCAGAGATCCGTCGTTGGACGACGTGTGCAGCTCGCAGGGGTTGAACTTGGACCACTCGAGGCTTCGGATCTGGTCCGTGTGTCCCTCGAGCTTGTGCAGAGGGCCAGCGGTGTGTCTTGAGTCCCAGATTCGCACGCAGTTGTCCTGGAGACCGTGGACGTCACTGTGGGCGGTAGCCAGCAGGTTGGAGTTCATGGGAGAGTAGGCGACGAGGTTGGTGTTTCCTGCCAGCAGGTTGATGGAGCCGCTCTTGGCCCTTAAGTCCAGCAAGGAAGTGTACTTTCCGCATGCAGCTGCGACCTGTCCGTCCTGGAAGGGAGACAGAGAGAAGGCCTCGGCTCGTTTGGCCTTTCTGGTCAGCACAGGAGTGTCTCCTCGAGAAGGGTCCCAGAGAAAGAGGTGCTGGGAGTAGAGGGTGGCTAGCGAAGAGGAAACGGACGATCTCCAGGCCGGAGTGGTCAGTTCCAGATGCTTGATTCGCGTAGACAGCGTGTCTTTCATGCTCACATGGTGCTTGTGGTTGAACCGTTTGAGGATCTCAGCAGGGTCAGAAGAGTAACAATCCGGCAGGAGAACCAGGTGGGCCAGGCCGTTGGAGTGCGAAGTCGCCAGAATGTTGCCCAGATCAGCCACCTGTTGGCTGGGAGACAGCCATTTGAGGCCGTGGATGGCAGGCAGCGAAATCGTCTGGTGGTGGATCAGACCCTTGTCCTGGGTCGTTTCGTACACAAACAGATTGTTCTCTTTGCCTCCAGAGCCGACGGCAATGAGCGGAGAGGACTCGTGCACAGCCACGGAGGTCAGATAGTGACTCTCGTCCGGAATGTTCCACGCGAGACTCGAACTGGCGGCCATGGGCTCGGGCTTGTACTTTTCGGTGAGCTCACTGAGCTGGTTCTCGGCCTCTTGCAGCCACGAGAAGCTAGGTTCGTCAAACACGGGGGCAGGAGCGTCAGGCAGGTACGTATAAGTCTCGTGGGCCGACTGGGGTCTCAGTTCAAACCGCGATCGAGACGTAGTATGCGACTTTGAGCGATGGTGGTGAGAAGAAAAGGGTCTGAAGCTTGCTCTGGGTCCGTGGCCGGTCTGCGAGTGGCTGCGGGAGTGAGACGGGTAGGAATCAGTAGTGCGATTCGTACACAAAGGCTGAGTTTGAGACTTAGGTTCGACGTAGGATTTAGGTCTGGGTTTGACGCCATTAGCTGCGGCTTCGGTACGTCTGCCCATGGACAGCTGGGCAAAGGTCGTGGAGGCGTCCTGGTAGGGGTTGGACGAGTCGTAGTGGGTCGACAGTGTTCGGGAGTGTCGTCGGATGCTCTGGTTTCGCTTGATGGAGCCTGGCGAAGACTTGGTGCGCACGTGGTGTCGTTTGGCTCGGTATCGAGAGTGGATGTGGGAGTCGTGGGCGTCCATGGTTAGTTTAATGAGTGAATATAGGTCGGATAAGGGTGGTACTGCTACAAAGAAGAGAAAAGCGTCTACTTGGGCCCGTGCAGGTATATATGGAGGGTGGTGTGATGGTGCAGGCTGGGGAAGGAGCAGAGGGGTTGGCACACAAAGGGCCGGTCTTGGAGCTGCCCATCCGTGCGTCTCCCCCTTTCCAACGGCCGGTCCAGCCCCCTCGGAGAGTGTAAACTGGAGCTGGGTCGTGGGAGGCTGGTGGGAAAATGTCTAGATTAGGGTGCAACGCATGTCCAAAGGTTAAATTTATGCAAGGTGTGCATGATGCTGCAGGTGCAAGTAGAGTGACGAAATGGAGTGAAATTGCAAACACTGTGTCTCAAAGGTCAGATCGGCAATGAGCTGGAGCCCTGAGCCCTGAGCCGACCCTGAGTGGCACTGGTGATCACCCTAAAACCTGTACGTTATTTGCTGCGCCTGCTTTGCTCGGCTGGTTATGTGGAGTGTTGCCGTGGGATATGCTTGTCAAGTATTTTCTAGCGTATCAGGAATTTGGACCATATCCAACGTTTAGGCAAATCGAACGTTTTTGCATTCTTCGTTTGCCTTGGTTTGTCTTGGTTTGTAGTGTTCGTTTTTCATTTCAGTTCCCATTGTTTTACCTTTAATTGCCTGTCGGCTAATGGGCGGTACAAGTATGGACTTTTAGCGATTTGACTACCAGGTACTGTAGTTTTCATAGCTCGATTGATCGCTCCTTTCAATGGCACAATAGTTTAGCGCGATCTACGGTTACAAAACTACAATGGCGACGATCGGAGGTGGTCTAGTGATCGACAGTGTTCCTACAGGACAATGTTACATCACATGTCCATTGCTCAGATATAGGGAAAATATTTTATGGAGCATGTGGGGATAATAATAGCGACGGTTAGCCGAGGATGGTGCCATGATTGCTTTCTTAGACTGCGCTTTCCAGAAGAAAAGTAGTGCTAAAGTGGAAAAGTAGTACGAAAGATGTGAAAGAAATCGTGCTAAAGCTCTATTGTAGGGCTACTGAAGGGAGCATCTGAAAGCTTTTAGTGCACGAGAAAGACGTCCATCGATCTTCACAGTTAAAAACGACCGCATTTTCCCCTACTTGGCAAAGCCGCTTACGGAGCGATGGTCTAGAACTGGTCCATTCATAGGCCGTCAATTATGTTAGCAAGAGGGGTATGTAGGAGTCGCACAAAACAGCGTTGCAGGGTAGGGAGATGCATTAGACGTTGGCAGAGTTCCTAAGAGACTATAGGTACGTCCTTAGTTCGATCTCAGTCCGTACCCTGCCTCTCTTGACGTTCAGCTTATTCAAAGACTCAGTTTTCACAATGGCTATGTCTAATTCTATCTCAACTTTCAGTTGCGATATTAAGTTGAGCTGAGAGGTGGAGACTGAAGGTTTGTGTGAAGTTTGTGGGTGGAATTTGTAAGCGATAATAATGCTACATTCCAGTGAGACCCACTAAATAATATCACCAACGCCGTGAGCCAAGCACTCGTATTACCATTACATATCTAGACCACTCTCCAAAGGGGCATTACTAATGGGGATAGTGTGCCGATTTCTACACTACCCTTCTACGCTTCAGGTAACTCTTTTTCCTCTCTTTTCCCACGGCTGGTTCCTCCCAACCTTTTGGGGATTCGAACCTGCGTCTTCCAGCCTTATCCATGCGATGTTAGCGACCAGCCCTGTGAAGTGAACACTACAACTTGAAATGAGTTGCTACAACTTGAAACAGTTGTCGATCGTGTGCTGGTGGGTAACCGGTGATCCATGCTCCATATTTTCTCCAAGACCTTGAAACCCCAATATTACCATATTATCCACCCCACAATAATATCACCTGTACTGCCCTGTACTGCGTATCTTAGAAAGACCATCCCTGAACGTTTCTCCTACTTCCCAGACGTACGCTTTCCCAGATCGGAAGCCGGAACTTCGGCAAGAAACTCGCTTACAGTCGCTACCAGCCCTCCAAGCCTCAAAACTGAACCTCACGGAACCGGAGAGTGAGCCAAGGTGACAGCCCTTGTAGGTAGGAGTCATACTGGTTGTAGTGAAAGGCTGGATGAGGAGACGTGCTCAATTCAGTCAGGAAGTCAGGAGACAGGCTCAATTCGTAGTATATGGGCTGACTAGTCTTGATTACCCCTAGTATGTGAGTCTTGACTACCCTGGACCTACCCCATTGGTCTAGTCTTGTTGTCTACATCAGGTAGCAGGGTCAAGCTAGACCGCTACAGGCCTGCTGCATTTACCATGTTCAAGTCATGGCAAGTCTTGTACATACCCAACTAGATACTAGTACCCTTGCCAGTCTAAACAGGGTGCTGGTGGACTACCGTACCAGTACATGACCATTCCAGGGTGCTGGTAGACTACTGTTATTCCAGGTGCTGGCATGTCACTGGTGCCACTTCTGCCCACTATGAGCCAATTGGCAAGTCAGTTCATCTCCCCACGTTCACATGTCCAGTGACCACAGGGTCTCAGGTCTTAAACATCCCACGCCCTGTCGATCACCAGCCCTTGCAGTCAGCCCGAAAGTTTGAGGTTAGTGAACCAGCTCAGCTGTGGCGGTAGATACCCCAGAGAGTCATTAGGGATGTTACTGTTCCGCCTGTAATTCTTGTCGTGTTGTCAAGTCATACTGTCTTCTTTCTCAGCTCTTGTCACTCTCCTTACAGTCTCCCTCATAGTCTAATTTCAATCCCCAGATCAGCACACGAATATCAGAGCTAATACTCCAACCATTTGATCAACATTGACACTCACCTCCATGCCAGCCTTCAATGCCAGCCTTTGCTCCTCACTGAGTTCTTGTCCACATGATCAGCTTTCATAACACAATCCAGCCCTCAAGTCAGCCCTCGTCGTAAGCCGATATATAAAAGCTACAAATTCAGCTGATCCACTCATACTGTGAAAAGCTATATTTGCCGTCATACCAGTCACCACCCTCGGCAGGCTAGCCCTTGCAGCTAAGCCTTGATTTATGTTCATTCACTAATGTTACCATGGACAGTCAGTGGCTCATGTAGTAAAGGTACTACTGTCCTTTTGAACCGAGTCTACATGGACATGTCTGTCATATCTTCCGTCTTCAATTTAAGAACCTGTAGTCTGGCGTTTGAGTCTATACTGGAAGTCACTTAGTACTTGCCATCTCTACGCCAAAGAGCTCCATCTTAGAGAGCCCAATAGACAATCAATACTCACCTCATATTGGATTCTATGCAGTTGTCATCCTGTCAGCTACTACTGGCTTCACAAACTTTTCTTCTTATGTCTCAGTCGCTCCTACACCTCCCCCCTCCTCCCTTCATACTCATAACTCAATGTTTTCATGCTATACAATTAAATAAATCACTTTGCGGCTAGCCCCGATCAGACAGACTCGGTTCGCTCATGCACAGACACCTCGCCCTTATCTTCGCCGTCCTTGTCATTGGCAGCGTCCATCACCACGGCAGCGTCAGGACCCAGATCCTGAATGTCCTCCTCGGCCTCGGTGTGGTCCTTGACGTAGAACCAGATGACGGGGGCAGCCAGGACCAGCGAGCCGCAGCACAGAGCCCAGCACGAGGCAAAGATGCTCATGTACTCGGCGCCAGTGGCGTCCAGACGCCAGACCACGGCGGCTCCGGCAGACTGGATGCCCTTGTAGAAGCCGGCGTACACAGCCACCTTTCGAGCCGAGTTGGAGAGGGCTCCCAGCACCCAGAAAATGTACGTCTGCCAGATGGCGTCAAACAGACCGTAGCACATGTACAGAACACAAGGTCCGCCGTATCGAGAATCGGACCAGTCAATCTTCCAGAAGGTGTCCTTGTCGGCGTCGGGTCCGGTAGGAATGTCAGCTCGAGTGTACTGTCGCTGGAAGTCGTAGCCTCCGCCCCAGATGGCCATGGTGAGCACAAAGACGGTCACGTGGGCGATTCGGGCCTTGTTCTTTCGGCCGACTCGCTTGGAGTCCAGACACAGACCGATGAAGCCAGCTCCGACAATCTGGGTGACCCAGTACAGCAGGTTGTTGAGGGACCGGGTTCGGATGTTGAATCGCGGCTGGTTGAACTGGTTGAACTGGTAGGTGTAGAACCAGTTGGAGGCCCAGAACATGGGGAACAGCAGGATGATGTGCTTGTCGGTGACAATGGTCTTGCCGAGAGCAATGATCTCAGACTTCCAGGTGGGGTTCTCTCGGACAATGACTCGGGTGTTGTCGGACTTGACCACGTACTTGGCGGGCAGCATGAACATGGCAATGAGCCAGCCGACGGCAGAGAGGGCGAGGAAGGCGGCGTAGGTGCCGTTTCCGACCTTGCCGAGCTCAGTGTTGTCGACCGAGGTCTGGATCAGAGGAACGAGAGAACCAATGACACCTCCAAGGTTGAAAATGACCCAGAAGACGGCAATGTATCGGCCCTTCTCGTGCTCGGCAGGGTAGCCCATGACAACCATTCCCTGGGCACACCACAGACAGGCAGCGCAGAAACCCAGAATGGCTCCAGAAGCAATGACAAAGCCTCCGTTCTCGGTGATGTTGTAGCACAGAAACGAGGCAATGTAGAGGGCGTATCCGAAGGAACCGATGGTCATGGTGGCTCTCACACCAAGCTTGTTGGCAATAGTTCCGGCAAAGAAACCAATGGTAGCGAAACAAGCGTACAGAGCGACATTACCGTTGGACTGGACAGTGGAATCCATCTGTCCTCCGCCACCGAGACCGGTCAGGGCGTTGAACATTCCGGGACAGAGGAAGAAAATGAAGGAGACCATGATCATCTGGACAAAGGAGGAGGAGTAGGGCAGACAGCTGTAGCTGCCAATCTTGAGCCGCTTGTTGTACCATTTGGACTTGTCGACATGGGCCTCGAGGATCTGTTCGGGGAGCTCCTGGATCTCAATGTCCCGGGTCTTGCCGACGTCTTCGGACGACACGGGGTCCACGACGCTGTTTTTCTCGTCGTGCGAAGTGGAGGAATGAAGCGACATTTTGACTTTAATATTAGACTCTTAGGTTCTCGCGTGTGGGTCGTGCGTGAAGAAAACTGTGTTAGCGAAAAGGTTGATTGAGGAGGGAAAATGTGGAGAACAAAAAAGAGGGGGGGGTAAAAATGAGAAGTGGTGACAGTTGAGGGCACACTGAAAGCGATTTTTGCTGATTTTCGCCGTTTAATTCGGGCAGTAACTCCTCAGTCTCATTGCTCCTTCTCTCCACTTAAGGTACTCGCTTAACTCTTTCCTTGTTGAGGAGATAAGATAGCGAAAATAAACAGCCCAAAAAACGGCGACAGAGCAGACATGGAAGAAATGATGAAGATGAGGACAAACTGGAAACTGGAAACTGGAAATCGACTGCTAAGGCCCAAATCACCAACATAGATCAGCTTTAGTCTCAGCCACTCATCAGCCTCTCAGCCACTCAGCCACTCCGTCTCATCCCCTTGTGGCATGTTGTTGATCCGTGTCGTATGTATGGCGTGTCTCAGAACCCGGTACTCGTAGTTCCCCTGGCTTCGTACTCACTGTCGATCTTGTCGCGTACCGATGAAGGAGGGCAGAGCAGACGTTTTATATCGTGAACCCCCAGAAACCCCGGTGATGACGCCGTGCGTTAGTGTGCTCAGACCTAAGACGTGGTCTGCATAAGCTCTCCATAAACTCACAAGACCAAGACCCAACTTAGCGTGCTTCAAACTCTGCTTGTAGCCCGGCGTGCGACGCGGGTCCCCGATAGCCACTTTGCCAATGCGACCCTGGCGCTTCGTCCATGTTACATCCCCATCGTAGCCCTGGAGCAGGCCTCTCATGCACTCTTCCCCGGACTATCGGGTGATTAGATAGCGGCTGACGAGGGTAGAGATACTTGGTAATCTTAGATAGCGAGATAGCTGATCCTCGAGGCGTGTCTACACCTCCTGTATCATCAGCTCTTCATACGGACACTAGCGCATGCAAAATTATCAGAGGGTTGCATGGACGGTATAGAACGGGGAAATTGTTGAATATTGGGGGGTGAGAAACCGGTGGAAAGCAGCCATCGTTACCAGATTGTTGATTTCTTACTTCTGTGGCATACTACACCTCGAACAATCCACTTGTAGTTCGTTTGCAGTGCTTGGACAAGTTTTTCCGGTAGCCAAGAAACGAGAGCTAGCCGCCAGGAGATATGAGCCCGCTGTTATTGGAGGAGGCTGTGCCAACAGACGGGTAATTGTATCAAACGTCACGTCAACTGTGTCAACTGATGTCAGACGTCACTCTATCAGGATAACTACAGCGAGATACCGGGGACTGAACTACAAGTTGATGACTAAACACCCCTTGTGTCACATTTATTATGGAGCTTCTTCTGAATCGGTGCGGCTTAGTTTTCCACTGTTTGTCGAATCCTACTTTGCTATTGCTACCCAACGGCTAAGGCTGTTGGACCCGCAAGAATCAGGCCAGCCCGGTTCTTTTTCTTTCTTTGGCAACCTGGCGTTCCCCTCTCTTTTTTTTGCCCCATTTTTCTCTTCTCCACACGTCTTCTTTACTCCACAATCCATCGTCTTTAGCTTTCAACCGTAATCTTAGTGTGGTGTAGCGTCGCATCTCCTGGGTTGCATCCCACTTATATAAGAGACAAGATGGGACGTTATGGGCCTGAATGGAACCTCTGGCGGTTGGATGGGACGCTACGAGTCCCCGAAACAAACAACCCCGGATTTTGACTGCAGCAAAGGGAAAAACAAAAGAAAAAAGGAGACGTTTAGCAATGGGGCTTCATATTTGCGGGGATACCAGTTCTTTTTGTGATTCCAAAATGTAGTCTGCTCTTGTGCTCCATTACCCCGGATCGTGTGCCAAAAAGTGGGATCACAAAAATACGACTCGTGCAATACTACCTTGCAAATGTTCCTGCTTCATGCCACAGAATCTCGAGATAACAAGACACAAAGAGACTCCAAATAGCTGATATTCAGGCCATATCGCTCCTCTGGCTCTTATCAACGTTCATGTCAGAGAGATATGCTGAACGGTATTTGCCTGTCATCGAGTCATTAGCCCGGAGTCTAAGTCCAGACTTATAGTCGTACACCCAAAGGTTCGGAGCCTTATTCAGCCTTAATCGTACTTTGAATCATACGACAACCGTTTTCTCCCGTCTCCCGTCAATCATGGTTATCAAGATAACGATGAGACATGGATGTGAGACGTGATTGTGAGACACGATTACGAGATGTCGTATTATGGATGTTGCAGTGAAGTAACTACAAGTAGCAAGTAGGTGATCTTTGGCAGCCATTGAATCAGTTGCCCATAGTTTGATCTTGATAAACAGCTTTAAGCCGTGTTTAATAAAGGCAGCATTCATATCTAACAAGACAACTGATAGCCCATATTTGGTTGAACAGCTAGATAGCCATATTCAGTCAAACAGCTTTGATAGCCTCATTCGTCTTCAAGAGCATCTGACAGCATTCTATGTTGATCTATTTTCTACCCTCCTTCTCTTCATGCTGACAAATTCCATATAATCATTTCGGCCAAGAGATCTACTACCCGCGGGTATATAAGGACCCTTCGGAAAAAGTCGTAATAAGACCCACTCGATGGTTCCAGATTTTCGGCTAAAATCGCGCCAAAAAGGCCTCTAAAACACCCCTATTTAGCCGCTGATGGGGTCTACCGTATGGTCTAACGGCTAGTGAGGCTATAACCGAGGCTGCGAAATATTGCCAAAAATGATGGGTCATAAAAGGAAACCAATTTTCACCATTTTTCTTCACCCTCCTTATTCACCCGATAGCCGAAAACGGACCACAAAAATGGCAGCTTTCAGCGAAGACCCTGGCCCAAACCGTGTGTCTAAGAAGATGAAGAAATGTCTATGACGTACTTGGTGGAGGACGTGCATCGAAGAGAGAGGCGTGATGCACCGTTACGGCTCTTGCAGTGTCCGAAAATAACACTCTAGTATTTGTGTACAGTCTAGATCTCAAACGATATGCAGTTTGTAATGTGTACATAACGGAACTAATGGAAACATGAAGATGTTGTTTTCTTCCTTCTCCACAGTGAACTTTTAAAATGGGTTCCCTTTTCTCACCAGGCTCAAACGTTTCTTCTTCAAACGTTACCTTGTATACCTATTGCATCTATAACTGCGTGGGGGTGGCTCCTGGCTGAAAGTAGGGGTATAGACTCACGTGGCTCGGGCGTACACGAGACAGGCACGTATGGACTCTGTGTCGCCGACTGGGGTAATTGGTCCGTATTCTGTAGTGCCGTTTGAAGTCTACCGAGTGTGGAGTATGGAGTGCAGAGCTAGCTCGTGACTAGTAGGAGAAGTTAAGGCACCCCGGAATGAGTGGTTAGAGGGGTGAGACTTACATTCCGAGGCAGCTTTACGGGGATTTACAATTGCTTTGAATTCTTTCTTTTGGTTCAAGTGGTTGTCTGCATGCTGGTGTTCCTCTCAGGTCCTAGTATTCACATGAGCATCTCAGGTATGTAATTGTGCTTCCTACTGTACTTGTACTTGTAGAGTTGACTGCAGCAGTTTATTGGGCTACTGAAAGATTTTTACAATCTTCGTTTCATTCTTGAACTACTACAAGAAGTTCACTTACACTTGTAGCCAACAAACTCGTAGCATTCCAACTGACTTATGATACAAGTTTGAGTACTCAGACTCGTTCCAGGACCCTGCAATTCTCTCTCAATTGGCTGAGATTTCATGTTCTCATTTCCAAGTTGATATGAACAATACCTGTCAGCCTTTACTTCTACACCTTACCTCCCTCACTTACTGTAGCTACCTCCAAGTACTCACACTCATTGTCAAGAAGACGTGTCAGGTCAGATGAGAATACCATGAAATCAATAGGTCGTTCAAACACCATGTAACTCTTCACTGTGTCTACTGTATTCCAGTAACACTCTTGTTCCTGATACCCTCCTCATATCCTCTAAAGGTATCTCTCATGACTACTTGTTCTACCACAGCACACAACGCACACAACCACTCCCCTCTCCTACATCCACTCTTCCTGTTAATATTATAGTACATAACCAACCATTCCTCTTCTCCCTCTCTCTACCACATAGGAGATCCACTCCTACTATCCTCGTCGAACCGTCTTCGTCGCTTTCTGGAATACAAACTATCCAAGTCCACGTAAGGCACCTCGGCCATTCGCGCGCTTTCTCGCTTGAGACGTCGCGACGACCGGTCTCGCTCCATTTCTCGCTTGGCCATTTCTTCGGGAGTCATTTCCTCCACTCTGGGCACCCAGGACTCGCCCAGGTTGTCCTGATCCACACGAAGACCGGCCTCGAGACCAAAGGCTGCCCGGTTGTCGACGTCCAGGGGAATCGAACGTTCGAGCCACGCCTTTTGCAGCTTACCAAGCGTCTCATAAAGCTGGTAGGTGATGGCAGGGTAGAACTCCTGACCCAGACCCAGATCCTGCACGACTGTTCGCGCAAACTCCTGTGGCGTCGCGTACTCGCCGCTAAGGTCCCACTCGAACTTGTCTTCGTACACAATCTTGTCCACTGTGACGGCAAGTTCGACGATAACATGCACCTCCACGTCCTTGGGTAGAGCAGGAGCAGCAGCGTATTCGGCTAGTTGCTTTTTGATCTGCGCAGACATCTGGGCCGAGTAGCCGATGGGCACGTCCAGATCCGCACACGTCAACGTGGCAAACTGCTCGGGGGTGAGAATCTTCTCGTCAGCGTCCCACAGAAAGAAATCCTGCACTCGAAACACGTCAATGTTCTCGACTGCGACTCTGATGGGAATCAGGTTCGGCTCCTTGACCTTGGCCAGCTCCTCAAGCACCTCCTGAGGATACATGACTGGTCTAACAGGAGGAGCAGCTCGTTTGGGTTCGTTGGACACCAAAGGAGCCTTCAAACCAGCATACTTGTCCTCCTCCTCCTTCTTGGCCGAGCCCTCATCTCCCTCGCCGTCGGCCTCCTCGGAGCCGTCACGTGACTCCCGCTGAGACCCGTCCTCCTCGTCATCCTCCTCAAAGTCGTTGGCGTCAAAGTCCTCCTCGAACTCGGCGTAGTTGACCGCCGTGTTGTGCCGAGCCGATCGCAACATGGGCGTTGTGTTAATGTACAGCGTCGTGCCGCCCTCGCGAACACGTGACGCAAAGCCACTGGCCAGCGCTTGAGGAAGTCCGCTCATGGTGTGGTTGGTTGGTTGATGGAAGTGTGGTGATAATGGTGCACTTGGTGATGTCTGGGAGGTGGTGTACCTCTAAACTTTAATTTGGTAGGTGAGAGTGAGAGGTGGGGGAGGTATTTGGAGTGAGGGGGGTGGTTAATTGGTAAACTAAGAGTTATTTCTGCTTGAAAATATAGCCATTATTACTCTGGTTAAGTTCTGGAACTTCAGCTCTCTTTTTGGTGGAGTTGTGGTGTGTTGTTGTGTTCTACTAAAGGGTAAGTATTTGGTGAGTCTTTTAGTTATGAGTCTTTTAGTTAGGGTAAACAAAGAGACCTTGTTGTCGCTAGAAGATCGATAGATGTTGGAAAATGGTTGACAGAAGTTAATCGGAGCTGCTGATTAATTCCCTCATTTTCAAATTGTTTTTCCCTCAGTTTGTGAGGAGCTGGAAGACACCTTGTTATCTGTCCATACTCATACGTAGCCACTGTTGGGACTCAACTAACTTTACTTACAACAAACAATAGGACCATGTAGTCGCTGGAAAGGTGCTGGAAAGTGGGAAAAGACTAAGATGACTTTAAATACACTACTTAAGATCACTGAGCTTTTCTTCTCTCTAAAATCCCACTTCTTGACCAAGTTCTCTGATACCTATAACTCAGGGCTGACCACCAACCTACCATACGACCTTGACAACGATAGAAACGTGTTAGGAGCCTGAAAAGTCTTTTGAGATGATCATTCTCGGTCATTAAACAAAATACTGATTTTGTGGTTTTTCTCTCTTCTTGGCTATGTTTGAAGATGTCTCTTCTGTGTAATGGCTCATGACTACTTGCAGGACTACGAAGAGCGTGTTTCTCTGCCTCTTTCGATTAACTACTCTATCCTCTCTACACTCTCACTACAAGTACGCACACTTCACTTTCACACTTGCATTCAAAAACTAGACGCCTTACACCACCAACAACCAGATGCAAATGCAAATAGCTGGTCGTCACTGGAACAGACGTCTTATATATATATAAACTGACACATCAACTTCCTTCAGTTTGCTCGGTCATTTAATTAGATGGGAGAAATATGAATATCTCGTGTTCCCACTTAAGGACCTAGCTATCATCATCCTCGCTACCCTCCTAAACGTGCTGTCTGATGGCCTCTCTGATGGCGTCTTCCACCACCTTCAAGGGAAACACCGGTCCAAAGCCCTCGCATCGCTGGTGGCCCTGGATGAGTCTGGCAACGAGGTCGATGTCAAACTCCTCCTCCTCGGCGTGTTTGGCTATCGTGTCCCACACCGCAGCGGCTCCGAGCATGGTATCGTTCGAGGCCTCGCTCTGGTAGATGATTTTGAGGTTCTTGTCTCCGGGCGGCTCGTGGCCTCCGAGCAGCGTCTCCTGGGTCTTGGCCCGCATCTCCTGCAGCTGTTTGTAGGGGAAGTTTGCCTTTCCGACGGGCGGCTGTGTAGGGTCGGGAGAAGAAGGACCCTTGGAAACGGCCGTCTCCATGAGCACCTTGTTTTCAGTCGTGATGACCGTGTTCTCCCGTTTGAGCCGCTCATTCTCGGAAGCAAGCCGTTCTCGTTCCTGCTCAACCTCCGCAACCTTGTCCTCCAGCTCCTTGAGTCTCTGTTCTCGTCTTTCTCTGAACGCCCGCTGAGCAGCTCGGTTCTGGGCCTTTCGCTTGGTAGTCACGTCATCGTCCAGCTCATTGGCCTGCATCTGGTCTTCAGGGATATCTCCGCCGTGGTTCAGCTGGTTAGTAGGAGGAGACGTGTCCATATGGCCCATGTTCATGTCAAAGGGCTGCTGCTGGAGATGGGCAGGGTTGGTGAAGCCAAACTGCTCGTCTTTGACCTGGCAATCGAGGCCGTCGGGAGAACAGTCGATGGCGTCAAAGTTGTTAGGAGGGGAGACCACAGCGGGGATGATGTGGTTGCCGTTGGCATCCAGCATGTGATGGGGGTGCATCGTGTTGCCATGGGGACTCTGGTGAAGCCCCTGAGGCTGGCCATTGGGCGGCATGTTCAGAGTATGGCCTGAATGTCCGCTGACCATCTCACCGTTGCCCATGGAGGGCTGGCCATTGGGCTGGAAGTAATAGTCCATGTTGTTGGAGGAGGGTGGAGATGTGGGAAAAGGTGTAGCACCGAAATGAACGTCGTTGGACACTATAGTTTAGCTGCACCAAAGTAAGGCTAAGCGATGTGGAGCTGTCAGAAGGGGGAAACGGTTTTGAACGGGAAGGAGATGTCCGATGGGGACGGGGAGTAGATAAATCGACTCGCGCGGGTCGGGGCTATAGATTTTTATATTTTGCAGACGTGTTTGGGGCACCACACCTGTGTCTCACGGGCCCTCCAACTGTGGCAAAAACACCTTACCTCGATTACCCTCTTTTTAGTATACAGTTCAAACGTAGGTACATGGCCTGAAAGGGTCCGTCAGGGCACGTGCCTGGTGAGTGATGAATGAGTAAGAGGTGGAGATCACACGTTTACGAGCACGAGTTTCATCCACTAAACCGTTGAAGTCGACATCTACGATAGGTGTAGGACATCTCGCTTACTTGCATTTACATGCCAAGTCTGAGAAGTCAAGAGGGGTATTGTTGGTTTGAATAAACGGATAATTGTGGATATTCAATAGATAATACGAAGTCGCTGAACCACCTAAAATAGCACACCCGTTGCTCTGCATGTCTGAGAACCTATGAGGCGACTTCTTTTTCACCCCCACTTCATAACACTCAGCTATTATTTTCCAGGCGGAGCAGTTGCCAAGAGGAGGGGAGGTGTGAGGGTGTGAAAAAAGCCGTAAGAATAGAATCGTTTTTAGAACACAAATAGTCGTTCTACAAGTAACACGTTAGTGTCGTCACCCAAGGCATTTCTTTGTATCGCTCCCCTATGGATCTGAAACTCCAACGGGGTATCTCTAGCCGACCGTTAGGTTAAAGTGCGATCGGCACTGTCAGAAAGACTGTGAAATAGGGAAAATACAAAGTTCAGGGTTTGGGATTCGATCGACTAATGTTAGTAATAATCCAACAAATAGTTCGGAACAGATAACGATGGGCGTCGTGTCTGTGTAGTAACTCACCTGATGTGCTTTGTACTTTAGCCAATTTCAACGGTCGATTAGCAGTCGATTCAGTGTTTGACGGGTCCGTTACCTTCTTCTATGGTTAGTTAAGTCAGTGAAATGTGTAACCTCAGTCATCAACAGACCAGGTCCCAAATGCTGGTAGCAATAGTCGAGGAGGAAGGCATTTTAGTGGACATTGGAGTGTYGAAGCCACCTAAGCAATCTCCAAGAAATGAACGACGAAGACGCCGAACAAATTCACCAGTGTCGTTGGTTGTCATCCACGGACGGATTCGGGTGGGGGTGACGGTTGTTGTTGTACTTACTCAAAGAAAGCACCGAAGAATCTATACAGCTTGTCTGGCAAGAAGTAGAGAAAAACAGGTCAAAATCACGTTTATTAATTCTATGTCTTAAAAACGGCCCTCTGACAATCATCCAAGTAAGGTACAAGTACCACACATGGCTGATAATCAGCGGTCCTAAAACACTGGAACAAAAACTAGCTACCGAACCAACTCGGTAACTCGTTGGCTTTATATACTCTACAGGGTTGCTATCAGGAACCCCTCTTATCAGAGGTCCCAAAAACCTAGATTCTGAGACACTTGTCCACATCTGCCCAGGTCAAGTCGGTCTTCGTCCCGAAGATCGTACTTGAAGAAAACACCCAAACAGTCTTGATGGCAAGTGCGAAGGAATAGAGGTTTTTGGACTAGCTGTTCTGTAGGCGTAGCTTAGCTAGACTGGAGAAAAACCTGAACCTTCCTTCTGATATCATTTCAGTAAAATTTCAGCGCAGTGTAAGAGCACCTTCATTTTTATAAAGCTGAGGGGAATATCTGCCCAGGTCTGTCAGTGTTATCGTCCCGAAATGCTGACAGAAACCAGAGAACGAGACAAGAAAAACCCAGGACACTTCCATGAAGCTTTATAAAAATAATATCAGATCAGAAGGAAAGGAAAGATCTTAAGGGGGCTGATAGACGAAGGTACAAGGACGAGCAGAAAGATACCAAGCAATCAATGGATCTAACGCATCGAACGATGAACCAGACGAAAAACGGAGTAACGAAGCACAGACCTCTTCTTCAGGCAAAATAGCGTGCCCAGGTGGTGGTAAGCCAGCAAAGGGAACCACCGGAGTAGCATTGGACATTTTTCCTATACCTGTACGGAGAACTTGACCAGACCCTGAACTTTGTATTTTCCCTATTTCACATCTGGTGGACGACACCGGAACGGACAATACTGGGTTAGAAGGATGTCCAGATACCGAAGATGCTACGGATGTAGCACCACGCGGTGTGTCAACAATAGCAGAAGAGCAAGGGGAAACACTAGAACAGGGGGAAGACTCAACATGCCCAGGAGCATGAGAAACAGGGCGAATAGATGGCCGCCTCAACGGATTACGAGACGTAACATGCCCAGGAGCCTGTATAACAGGGGTGGAGTCACATCGATCCGTAGTAGCGGCGACAACACCTCGGAAGTCTGTAGAGGCGGAACCAGCATCTCTAGTAGGACGAAGAAGCATGGGACGAGGGGAAACACGGGTACTTGTACAATTGGGGAGATTAGCCGGAAGGTTAGACCTAGGCGTACTAGGAACTCCACGAAGAAACTGATGAGTTGGCTCTAGTACCGCACGAATGGACTGTTGAGTTTCCTTGTGAGACACAATCATTTCCTCAAGTAGACAAGTAAGGTCAGGAGCAGAGGCAGAGGTAGTATCAACGTCGGAGGAACGTGCAATAGAAGCACTAGCTGGGATCGACGGAGCAGCAGGCTGCGAAGAAGCTAACTCAGGCCACAGGTGCAGGTCAGAGGGACTGCGCCGGCCACGGAAGACCCAATGTGTAGGATCACGAAAAGCCACCCAGTTGACATCAAAAGAGTTGACCTGATACTCACCAAAACGAACCAGTCGAGCATGAATGTCACGAACAATAGTGGCAGCTTCAGTATGTCGGTCAGGACCCCAAGCTTGATCCCGGCATTGCTTAACTCGATTCCAAAGCTCTCCCCAATGTTGGCCAAGCCAATGGGACACGTACACAGGTACGTGAAAGTCAAGACGAGAACACTTGAGCAGGGGGGAGAGAGGAGAATCTTGAAGAGCCTGCGCAAGAGAACGAATGTAAGCAAAGGCCTTCTTTGGATCACCAGGAGAGCTGATCAGAGCCGAACGAGTGGCATACAGTAGCTTATCCTGCGTATCCATATCCACAGTACTAACAGCATGGTCAAGATTAAAGACTGAGCCAATAAGTGTCAGAGCATCCCGGGCAGCGTCATCTAAACCACGGTTCAGGGCAGTCCGACTAGGCACCACCTGGGTCTGGATGGCATCAAAATCACCAAACAGCGCGTCGTAGGAGGTGTCACCAAGGCGGGCCAGGTGAGAACGAAGAGTAGAAAGCATGTCACGAGGCGGAATGTGAGAAGTCAGAATCAAATTCAAGGCATGAACATCGAAAGGACCAGCAAGCTTGAGCAGCGACTTGGACAACTGCGCAACAGTAGCGGCGACCTGCTCAGGAATAGTCAGAGAAGTAGATTTGTTCAGCTGGAGAGAGAGGAAACTGACCTTCATAGGCATCTCAGCGGGAACGGGGCGGGAGAATTGCGATTCGTGGGGAGAACCGCCGTAATCGGGATGGTAAAAGACCCCTCCACTATCGTGAGCGGATGAGAGGGGTGTGTCATTGGGGCGAGAAAACTCGTGCCCAGGAGACACAGCGAACAGAGAAGACTGGTATCTCGTGTTCATCGCGGGCAGCCCGTGTACACAGGGGCTAATAACAGGCTTGTAGGAACCGTTACCGTCTCTTAATAGAAAGCACCGGGGGGTCGTGGGTCTGTAATAAAAACAAAAACACGGAAAAAAAACTAGCTACCGAACCAACTCGGTAACTCGTTGGCTTTATATACTCTACAGGGTTGCTATCAGGAACCCCTCTTATCAGAGGTCCCAAAAACCTAGATTCTGAGACACTTGTCCACAAAGACAATGGAAGGCCGGTGGAAGGTGTATACGTGAGAGGGATACGTGAGGTATAATATACGGTGAGATGGAACGGCTGGGAGTAAGGAACCGAGCCGGACGAGGGCAAAGACACGTCTTGAAAGGCTTGAGCTTTAAGATAAATATTTGCCCACTAATTAGTAGGGTTGCTTTTACTCATTAGGCACCACATCTCCTTCAACCTCGATAAGCTTGCAGACTGTCAGATCGGACATTGACATGCTGATACAGTGCGGTGTTTTTGAGAAAAGGCGGTGTACCTGAAGAACACATACACGCGGTGGACTTGAGAACAGGTGGAAAACGATACGATGATAATTTGATGATTCACTCTGGATTCGATTTATCGCCAAGAATAATATGTGCTAAATTCTTCGTTTTTCAGATGGTTGGTTGGTTAGTGACACACTCATGTCTATTCTTGAGTTCTTGCTTACCGTTCTGTAGAAGGCCTAGCATCGCCAGAACAAGGTGACCTTTAATTAGAGAATAGTTGTCTCACTGAGTTCTTTGATGACCAACTGGAGCTCCTAGACTTTAAAATATCACCAACTGAAGCAGTAGGTCACTGTTTTCCTTTACAACAGGAGCCACATAGAACTGATAGTCTTCCGGTATATTGGCTATTGAATCATATAAGCTGATGCTACACCACCAGCTACCGTTTACCTCAGATCACCGCTCTTCACACCTTACACCCTCTCAGTCATATCCTATCATATTAGCTACTTGTACCCCTACCGGGTAAATAAATATATCGTGTCTTCATAACAGTGTGCTCGGGTCAGAGTCACATTCCTACACCAACGGAGTCGTCTCCGAGGCAGTCACCTCCATGGGCTGAGTAATATCATGCTTGCAGATGGGACAGGTGCGCTGCTGGGTCGTGAGCCATCGCTGGATGCATTCTTCATGAAAGTCGTGGCCACAGGGCAGCTGCATGACGCGTGACTCGCCGACAGTGAACTCCTCCAGACAAATGATGCACTCGTCTGACGACACCCACACCTTGTCTGAGTGTGTGGGAGGAGGAGTCGATTCTCCAGCTGTCGAACTGGGCTCAACTGTCTCAAGTACACCTGAATTGCACTGGTCTCCTTGTTTACCCTTCACACAAGGGTAAGGAACTCCCTGACCCATCCAGACTCTCACAGGAAGCTGCTTGACAGCTCGTTTGGGAGCTCTTCGGGTGAGCTGGGTGAAATACCGATGAACAGACACCATCAGGTAGATGATAGACAAGGAGCAGATCGGAGAAATGAGCAAAAACAGGATGGTATCTAGCGCAGGAGTCGCTGAAGGACCAGGAATGATACTGACCTCATCTTCAGTCGATAGGAGCTCAAATGAAGCTCTGGAAACAAACATGGCCGGCACTCGGCACAAATCTGTATCATTAGTCGAGTACATGGTCACCAGACCTCGATTGTACTGATTATCACCGACTATAACTGCCTTTGCGTTCCAGCCCTGGATGGTCAGCACTTTATCGTAGAACGAGCATCCTCCCCGCATGACTAGCGCTATTTTGTCTGTCAGATTGCGATGTTTTCCGTTCCCACATGCGTCTCCAGAAACGACTTCGATTTCGCCTCTGAGAGGAGCATTCACAGTGGGTTCTTTACGTCTGTTGGGGGGTATAAGGATAGGTGTTCCGTCGGAGATTCCCGTAGGAAACAGTTCTCCAATTTCGTCAGCCAGATCTTGGGCTGAAGAATAGTCATCATAACCTGTGACGTCAGTTTCCTCATAACCTGTCTCAAAATCCATGTTTGTCACTTCATCCATCATCAGACCCCGTCCAAAAGCGGCCATTCTGGCTGGCACGACAAAATCGGAGTTTGGCGAAATGATGAGCGCCGTGTTGGTGAGAATCGGAGCGCCTCCGGGAGGAGCAGTGCCTGGAACCATGGGACTGATCCGGAATCCGCCAGTCAGGCCTCCAGGAACAGGAGAGGTGGTGAAGCTCATCAACAGGATGTAGTTGATGGCGAAACTAAGTGACACAAACAGCGCCATGCCGCCAATCAGCCGTGAATAGCTGATGTGGCGAAAACTGTCCCGGGAAAACAGTCTGGTCTTGTTGCTGGTGCTTCTCCATCCGTATGCTCTTCTGTCGACACTCTGGTACGAGCAGGACGAGCAGCTGTTGCGCAGAAGCGCGCTTCGGGCCCTCACGTTGTCCTCGACCCTCTCACGGAACTTTTTGTCCGTCAAAGCGAGCATTTTGTGGTGTTGAAGAGATGGAGACTGCTGAAGTGTGGGATACTTGTAGAGCTAATGCTGAGTTATGCAGCTGGTGCAGAAGTAATGTGGGTGGTTGTGGTGGTGCGTTCTGACTGGTACAATATCGTAGATCCTTATCCTGGGACTATCTTGCCCCTCGACCCTTGAGCAAGTATCAAATGTGATCAGTTTTTTTCTCACGGCTTGTCCCAACACTGGCACTATTAAAGCGTAGACTTTCAAAGTATAGTGCAGGCGTGGGGCGATACTTAGCCTGCAATATAGGCAGGTCTAGGAAGGGGGGAGAAGGGGGGCAAAAAAAGAATATATGTAGTGGAGACGTACTTGTATGTGTGGGTTTGTGCCAAAAATTCTCTTTTTTTTGACACATCTTGCCTCTCAGCCTCTCTATATGACCCACTCTACGTCTCGTGCCACTCACTTTTAGTTACGTTAGATGTATCATGTCAGGTGCTCAAATGCAGGTCAAAGAGGGGAGATGAACTGGGCTACGAGTGCAAATACTGTGGTTATTATGATTGTGAGGAAGAGGAAATACTGATCATCTCTTGCTGACTAATAAGCAAGCCATTTTGAAATGGAAAAATTCCACACCACAGCAACCAAACACCTCTTGTATTATCGGAATACACTTTGCCATTCAGTCACACTTTGGATCATGCATGTCTGACAGGAGCAGATTAGCCACAGAAAGGTGGAGACGATCTGACCGAGATAATGCACCGGTGAGTCAGCCGTGATACAGAGATGAGGGGTGTGATTATGTAAGCATCTAGTACTTTTACGAGTTACTTCTACGAGTGGAACTACTGGCAGTTCTTAATTTGCCCTTTAACTGAACCCCTTCCTTGATTAAGATTGCTCGATATCATTGCATCATCCTGATAAGCCAAACTTAAGCTACAGTAATAACAGTGGTATAAAATAGTATGGCAGCTAAAGACACTTCATACAGTATCTGGTAATTAACAGCACATTTAAAGGTCACGTGATGTATGGAGCGGAACTGCTCTTCTTCTACTATTTCCTCCTACCCTTTCCCCCCTCTTCTAACTCATTATTCATTAATCATCTAATTACTGGTCTATACGCTCTGGACAATCTCGGCGGCCTTGGACAGCGCCTCGACCATCTTCTGGCACTCCTTTCGTCGCTGCACGGTGAAGTCGTTCTCCTTGACCATGTCGTCCAGGTTGTCCGACTTGTACAGGTTCTCGAGCAGCTCCTTCTGGATCTCCTGCTTGGAATGCATAATCAGCTTGAGCATGACGGCCTTGGGGATGATGTCGGCCACCGTTCGTCGCACAATGTTAAAGTACGACTGGATCAGCAGCTTGATGACCTCGGTTTCCAGCGTCTCTCGCTCGGTCATGGTGCCAGAGGCCTTGAGAACAGCTGGCGGGGGCTCCATGGCTGCGAGCCGCTTTTTGTTTTTGGAGGCGAAAAATTGCGAAAAGAATCCGGTTGACTCTTCGCTGCCAGCGGGGTTGGCGGGGTCCACGGCCTTGGGCACTCCAGTAGTGCCTCCCATCTTCTCAGACACAATAGCCATGGCCTGGGAGCCCTTGAGCAGGTCAGGATGGCCGGTGTTGATGTACGACTCCTCGGCGTTGATCGTGTCGGTGACCATCTTGTTGGTGGGCACGAGCGACTGGCGCAGGAAGGCAATGACAACCGCGTTGATCTTCTCCTTGAGAGCAGGGTACCGGTGGTATGAGGGTTTGGTGAGGATCTGGGTGATGATTCGCACCAGTTCGTCGTAGACGAGAGTCACACACCGCAGAGAGGGGTCTTCGAACCGTCTAATCTGTTTCTTCACAAGCACCTCGAAAGCTCCGGTTCCCACAAACAACGAGGGAGAAGAGCCAGCAGAGTTGTAGAGGATAGTTCGAATGTCCACGTCCTTGATCTGATCAAAGGGATCCAGAGCCTTGACACCGTTGGAGTAGATTTCGTGGAACACAAACGAGATTCGCGCTCCTCCAGACAGCTCCAGGGAAGTCACCTCCTGACCCTTACCGTCGAGAACAGCCCGGTACTCGTTGCAGAACTCGGTGATCATGTTCAGCACGATGGACGAAGACGATCCAAGAGTAGAGGGACCCAGCTGGTCGAGCTCTGTTCGGTACTTGTGCAGAGTCTTGTCGATTCGAGCCTTGATATCGGGCAGAGTGGCCTTGATGTGCAACATGAGGATATTGTTGAGCTTTTTGGCGAGGTAGGGGGTACCGCAGTACTGCGCCTTGGCCTTGTACGACGGGTGGTTCTCAAAGAAGTCCTTCTCGTACTCCAGAGCGGCCTTGATACTCTTGTTGGACGTGATATCCTTCTGGCCTCGGTTGATCACGGGAACATAGCCGTATCTCAAAGGAATGACTCTTCCGGCAAGAATGTCAATCACGTCGGTTCCCTGGTCCATGAGATCGATCTTGGTCAGCACTCCGACTGTTCTAGCTCCCTCGGGATCCACCTCTCGGGCGAGTTTCAGACCGTCGGAGTTTGCCAGATCCGTGTTAGCCGCGGTGACCGACAGGATAATCGCGTTAGGAGACGACACAAACTTGAGCACCATCTCCCGGATCTGCCGCTCAATGTCCTTGGGCTGGTCGCCCACAGGCACCTTGGTGAGACCGGGCAGATCGACGAGCGTCAGGGTCAGCACATGGGGCGAGTAGATTCGCAGGTTGATGGGCACCGAGGAGATGCCGAGGTTCTTGCCCGTCTTGGCGTCCGTCTCGCGCACGATTTCGTTTCGGATCTCGTTGAAGTCGTGGAACTTTTTGCCGGGCAGGTGCAGAAACTCTCCCCACTCGTCCTCGTTGGTCTCGTTGGTTCGTTCGCCTGAAGTGTCCTTTTGAGCACCGAGCTCGTCGGTGGGCCGTCGGTTGATGAGCTGCAGCACCAGGGGACGTCGGGTGACGATACCTGTGCCACGGGGCAGGAAATCTCGTCCGACAATGTTCTCGAGAACAGACGACTTGCCTGACGATTGCGAACCCACGACTGTGATCTGGGGCAGATCGATGGGGTTGCTGGCCGGTCCTGCGGTGGCCAGCGCGTCCTGCAGCTTGTTGACCGTGCTGATGAGTTCTTTATCCATTGAAATTGTGTGGTGTGTAGATGAATGAATGAAGACTTGGGTCGCACTCTACAGATTAAACACTCTCCTATTGTGATGTGCTGTTAACGCACTCTATCCTGGGTTTGGGTTTATGATACAGTTGGGACAAGACCCAGACCTAAGACAAGACTCCTTGGGAGGTGATAAGACCAAAGGGGTTTGCCACTGTGGCGGTGGCGAGAAAGGCGGAATGGCACTTGATGGGTGTGGTCACGTGACCAGAGAGAATTTGAGGGGCTAATCGTTTACAGGGTGTTAGCGGCTTACTTATAGTGTTGATTACTCCTACTTGTAGCTTGCATTTCCTCATCACTCCCACCTCATCTCCTCATAATACTGAGCTGTGTTTACATCCCCTTATTGAGTGATTATGAGGAAGGTGATTTGGTGTCCTATAAATAGACAGAATGAACAGGTGAGCTGTTTGTGTCAGTTCGAATGGCAACGTATATATACCCGTGTTCCTCCGGTGTCACTCAGTCATTGACAGTTTGACACTGTTATTCGTCTGTCTTCAACGTCTCGTATTGAGCAATAAAGCCACCCATTAACGTTGCTGCGTGGGAGAAATAACAGGTCAATTGAGAAGCAGCTTTATAGGTGTTAGAGTGGCGGTAAAGCTTCCAAAATACTCTCCTATCCGCTAGAACTCATTTGCACCAACTCCCATCTCTCTACCACCTCTGTAGCCCATTCTAGACGCCTCTTAATGTTATAACTAAACACTTGACTTCCCCAACTAACCCACTCACCCTACTCATGCGGCGATTAAACTCAGATCATGCAGATATGCAGAAAAAATCCAAGGCGGAAAGACCATCTGAACAACCACCCGTTAACATGAACTTCTACCAGGAAGCCGCCCAGTTTTTGGAACCCTCCAAGAAGGGCTCGCTGCAGAACCGGATTTTCGCGCAGTCCAAGCTTCTCGGCAAAACTCGGCTCAGAGCAGACCCCAAACATGTCTTTGCAGTGGTCTTTTCAGCTCTCAAATACAGACCATTTCTGGTCGATATCATCAAGGCTGCCGAAATTCCAATCTCTGATAAGCCGGGCAAGACCAAAATCACCATGAACATGGCGATTCTCATGGCCCACGATCTTCTGTGTTCGAGATCGAAGCGTTTGACAATCTCCAAGGGTCCCCTCAAGGACATGTTTTTGGCTCACCAGACTCGTCTCAAGTCGGAATTGACGAAATATAAGCTGAAACATAAGATTTCTGACCTCGACGAACTCGTGGAAGAAGACTCGACGCCCATTCGGTGGATTCGAATCAACACAGTGCTCAGTAATGAAGAGGAGTTCCACAAGACACCCCTCATCTCTAGACTCAAACCCATTGACAAGATTGTAGGAGGCACAATCCTGCCAGGTCAGATCTACAAGGACATTCACGTGCCCCATCTCTACGGTATTCATCCTAGAGAGAAACTGGCCAACTGTGAACTCTACAAACAGGGTAAGATCATTATCCAAGATCGAGCCTCGTGTTTCCCTGCTACTATCCTGAACCCCCAACCAGGTCAAAAACTCATTGATTGCTGCTCAGCTCCGGGAAACAAGACCACCCACTTGGCTTCCTTTGTAGCTGGAACCCCTGGCTCTATTGACGCTTTCGAAAAAGATACAATCCGAGCCAAGCTGCTTACTAAGATGGTCAAGACCGCTGGCTGCCACAACTGCATCAAGGTCAACGTCGGAGACTTTACAGATACTAACCCCGACGATTACCCTGAAGTCGAGGGCATTCTCGTGGATCCCTCGTGTTCAGGATCAGGTATTTTTGGCAGAAAACACGAAGATGCTGCTGCCGAAGAGACTAACAGAGACGACCAGAAGGACCAGTTCAGATTACACAAGCTGTCCGAGTTCCAGTACAGAATTGTGAAACATGCCCTGTTGTTTGGATCGGCAAAGAAGGTGGTCTACTCTACATGCTCCATTCACAACATTGAGAACGAGGAAGTGGTTCAGAAACTGCTTCTGGACTCCCAGGTCGCTGCTGAAGGCTGGCAACTTGCTCCAAAAGTGCGAGTTCTGCCTCTGTGGGAACGAAGAGGAGACCCTAATGGATTTTCTGACTTTCCTGAGAACCAGAGAGCTGCCCTTGCTGACGGTGTTGTTAGAGCTCTTCCCAAAGTCGATGGAGGTATCGGTTTTTTTGCTGCTTGCTTCGAGAAACAGGATATCGGAGAGATTGGAAACAGAGTGCCCAAGGTGACCGAAGTGGAAAAGAAGGAGGAAGAGAGGGAGGAGGAAGAGGAGGAAGAGGAGGAGGAAGAGACCTCTTCTGATGAGAAGAGTGAAGAGGAGGATGAGGAGTTGGAAGATGAGGAGGAATGGACTGGATTTTCGGATTAGATGGAATAGACAATATGCATTTATCAAAAGAGGTTAATAAAAAAACTGCAAAAGTACATCAACATGGGTATCAAAATGACGGCTAAAATTAGCGGAATAAGGTAATGTAGTTTACTTTACAATGGCACTGATATTAAATGAGATATCCGGGTTCTAGTGGACCCCACCATTTAAGGTGGGCCAATAAGCTTGATTATATAAGCAAGGTTTATTTGTGACACAGCTAAGTGTCAGGATGTCTGCCAATATGGGTGTTAAAATGATGGCAAAAAATACGGGATTTAGGCGGTGCTGTCTATTGCACGCTAGCGCTGATTCAGAATCAGAAATCGGGTTTTCCATGGAGCCGAGAAATTAAGGTGGACCAATTCTGTGTGTGATTACGTAAGCACGGTTTACTGTGACGAAAGTTCATTTTGGAAAGTATGTCGATATGGATATCAAAATTGTGGGAAAAAATCTGGGGTTAAGACTGTATTTGTGTTATTTCACTGGCGCTGGTCTAGAGCGAGATCTGTGTGCTTTTGTAAAGCCTTCAATTTAAGGTGGGCCAGTCATTTGGTGATTACGTAATCGAATATCTGTCAACATGTAACGTTGTGTCACTTTGTAGCGTTGTGTCACTGAAATACGTCAATATGGGTACCAACAGGATGCAAAAAAAGTGGGGATTTCGGTGGCAACATTCATTCTTCAGTGGTGCGGATGTAGAATGTGTCACAAGTGTTCTCGTAGACCTTTTAATTTAAGGTGGGATTTCAAAATGATTATGTAATCACAGTAAATGGAATAAGTATAACAAAAAAAACAGGGAGCCTATTTCCGAGCCGCACGGCTGAGTACGATTTTGATTCATCATAAAATGATCAAAAAAAGAGGAGAAAGAGTTGAAAGTTGTGGTCTAAACTAGTGAATGTGGTATAATGTTTAACAGTCATTTTTGCACTTATCGGTCTATAATTGCTAGTTTTAGAAGCCTTTATATGACTACAATTGCCTATTCAGCTTAATGGAAGGAAGCTAAGAAACGGTGGGGTTATTCAGATATAGTAAGGCGTATTGAGAGTGTGAGGATGTGATGTGGTGCAAGTAATATGCCTAAAAAGTAGTTAAATAGTCCCTGGTGCCCATGTTTTGTAGGCACCGTTAAATCCCAATTAACAGGTGAGTATTGTCAACAAGAGACGCTGTTCACCTCAACTAACTCAGCAACTACTGTTGGGTTTTCGGTAGCCGCACTATCTTGCACCAAGTACAGTCTAAAGATTCTTGTTGGCTAAACAAGACGAATTTTATCGCAAAATGTACAAAGCTGGAAACATATATACCTGGGCGACCTCTCTACTGTCTCCTCCACTCTTTTCCACCTCTACATTGCATTTTGACGCGTCACGTAGGTGCATAAATTTGTCCGAAAGGGTAATTCAAAATATTTGGGACTTGGCGACGATGTCAACTCGACAACACCACACCCCAGCCCTCCAGATGGATCTAGCTGAAGAACTGCGAGCCCAGGCTGCGCGTAAACACACGGCGCGGTCCGCAACTCGAGCCTGGCTGCCTGACCGGTACCAGAGACAGAGACTGGAGGACGGATCTCTCCAGATCAACTCGTTGATGAGCCAGCTCAAGCGAAAAGAACGAGCTGAAAAGCTCAGAAATACTCCGACTTCCGAGGAATCCAGGGATAAACTCGCTCCGGCTCCGGCTCCGGCTCCGGCTCCGGCTGTGAGAACTGGTACGGAAGAGGATAGAATGGACGTCGATGAGCCTGAGGTAGGACAGCTGCCTCCTATACCCGACGTTATCGATATGAAGGGGCATCCTCGTCTTCAAATTGAGCAGGGAGAACGAATGATGGAAGCTCTTCGTCGACGAAACGAAATTATTCAGGCTTGTTCGTCACGTGATGTGCAGCCAGTTCAGAATGCTGAGCATGAACAGGATTTTATCCCACTGGAAGACAGGGCACCAATCACGTACCCCAGGAAAACAGCCAAAAGAGTGTCTAAACCAAAGCCTGTCCAGCGACCCTCAGGTCCTGCTTCCAACGTCCAAGTCCAGGATCAGAGCATGTTTGTCAGAGACGACTGGTGGAAAGAATGGCTTCCTGAAGAGCTTGCAATGGTCACTGCGGTCTACAAGAAGGAACTGCAGAGCTCCGTTCAGCATCATACTGGTCTGAGTCCTACTGAACTGGCGACTCTGAGACTAGGTGAGATGAAGAGACTGGTGCGAAGAGATGCCAAGGAGTTGTTGATGGCTCAATATAAGGCTATATTGGACGAGCGAGCTGGAGTCAACGAGCCTGGAGACTCAGGTGTTATGACTCCTGAAGAAAACCCCGCTACCAATCTGTACACGGGAGCTCCTCGGTCTTCTCAGCCCCAGATTACAGAGTCCACAGCTTCAGACGATGAACAAGAAGACGTGGTTGCCAACACTACTACTCTGTCTCTTCTTGAGCCTCAGAACATCCAGCTCACCGAGGAACAGCAGATCATCTTCGATCTAGTGAGAGGAGGACAGAGTCTGTTTTTCACGGGAGGAGCAGGTACCGGTAAATCAGTGCTCATCAAGGAAATCGCCCGATACTACAAAGAGCGAAACAAGGTCTGCAAAGTCACAGCTCCCACGGGTCTGGCTGCTGTCAATGTCGACGGCACCACTATTCACAGATGGACTGGTCTAGCTCTCATGAAAGAAGACGTGGGTCTGTGTGTTTACAAGCTGCAGAAGAACCCCCGACAAGCTGCAAACTGGAAGTTCACCGACCTGCTCATCATCGACGAGGTCAGTATGGTGTCTGCTTCGTTCTTTGACAAACTCGATCAGATTGCACGAGCCATCAGATCGAACTTTTCCCACATCAGAGACGCTGCTATTGACCAGGCCAGCAAAAACGGATCAAGCGGTAAACGGATGAGATCTTTCGCCTACTGGGAGAGGATCAAGAATTACACGGAAGACGACGCTCAACGAGATAAAAATCTCAGAAACGTGCCGTTTGGAGGAATGCAGGTGGTCTGTGTAGGTGATTTCTTCCAGTTGCCTCCCGTTCCTTCGTTTGAGGAGAAGAACGCCTATGCCAAGACCCACGGAAACGGCACTCAGCCTCCGTCCGACTTTCTGTTCAAGTCCAAGGCCTTTGAGGAGCTGGTTGGAAACAAGAGATTCCGACTGACGGTTGCCAAGCGACAGGCCGAGGGTTCCGTCTTTTCCAACATGCTGGAGCTGTTCCGAAAGTACACCGGTCGAACCGACGAGGCTGTGGCTCTTAGAAACTACTTTGCGCGGTTCATTGGCCACCATCCTGCTGGTCAGGAAGCCATTCATCTCCAGAGTACTCTCAGTGGCGTGGAAACCACCAACCAGCGAGAACTGATGTCGCTGGACGGTCCCGAGGTCTTCTTTTACTCTTCTGACACCAGAAACACCAAGGAGTACCCTGCCGAGTTCATTGAACGAGCCATGAAAGAGATCAACGTCGAAGACCGTCTGTGTCTCAAACCAGGAGCCCAGGTCATGTTTCTCAAGAACGACTACGAGGCGAACCTCATCAACGGTCATATGGGTGTGGTTGCCTTTCTCATGACCCCAGAAATGTATGCTCTCTACCTCCACGATCTCGAGTACCTGTACATCATCTACAACTACATTGGACCTCGAAACCTGCGATCCTTGTCTACCATGGCTACTCCCCCCAGGGGGCTGGAAGAGAGCATGGGTGTCAAGTTGGAACAGCACCAATGGGGCTACTTTCGATTTGCGCTCATGCACATTGACCAGGTGTACAGACAGGAGGCTCTGGCTCAGAAGAACAGAAACAAGAAGCTGCAGGAGGAGGGCAAGGCCGGCAGAGAGAACACCCAGCTGAAGATTGTCTTCCGACTGGCTGACGAGTACCTGGTTGATGCTGACAGAGACAAGCAGTACTTCCTGATCGACACTGCCGATTTCGAGAGTCTGGACTACTCTCGGCTGTTGACACGAGAAGAGAGACTGAACCCAGACGGACCCAAGTACCCCCAGATTTGCAGTCGAGTCCAGATCCCTCTGAGTCTGGCTTGGGCTTTGACGATTCATAAAGCCCAGGGCCAGACTCTGATTCGAACGGTGGTGGACATGAAGTGCATGTTTGCCGGCGGCCAGGCGTACGTGGCCATGTCTCGAGTGAGAACCCCCGCTGACCTGAAACTCACGTGCTTCGAACTGCCAAAGGTGACCGACGAGGAGGTCATCAAGTTCGACAACACCATCAAGGACGCGTTGACGGTCAAGCGACAGGGACCAAGTGGGTACTACTACGTGCTGGATAACGTGACAATGCCTGTTCCTCCACCTAGCTCGCCTCCTCTTTCCTCCTACGAGTCAGCCTCCAGTGACTTTGCCGATAACTGAGGTGCGTGGATTATTTTATAACATTATATATTTGAGAGTATTTTATTTTTATTCAACAACAGGTAGAGGTCATCTCTATTCCTTCCAGAAAAAACAGTACTGCCCAAAACCACTCATGAGGTCACTCTACTTTGAGATCGATTGCTTGAGTTCAGTAACACTAGAAGCACAACATGCTATCCAATATCAGCTACACAGAACTGGTATCGTTAGTATAGTGTGTCTCAGCTACTTGTGATACGAATCAACACGAAAACGCTACATAGATGCTACAAGTAGGAGGACACTGAGATAAGTCACTAATGTTCATTTCTCCTCTTACTCGATTAAAGCTGATGCCATACCGTAAGTTCATATGAAGCCGTATTGTTCTCTGTTGAGCTGAGTAAAATCATGTCTTGACAAGATGAAACACACCTGAACCACCTTAGAAGGTGGTGACAGTGCAGTTGGTATAAGAAGTTGCATGATGTAGAAGAGAGTCCCGTAGGTCTCATCAGATACTATCAAATTTATAACAGATCAGGACTCGTCATGTTTTCACAGGAGCACCACATTCCCTACTCCCTCATATCGTCATATCATTATCATTATTCATTATATCGTACACGCTGAGCAAGCTCTAGCAATATTATATCTCTTTTTCTAAGACAACAGCAAATGCGCCTCCCAATCTCGGACAATATCCCACCAATTGCTCTCTTCTCCTTTATCCTGCAGTCGCCATGCTTCGGTGATCACGTTTCGAGGCACATAGTACGTACCCATACCGCATTCAGCCAGGTCCTGGATGTACTTTGTGTATCCCTGTCTTGTATCTTCAGTCAGAGCTTCACAAGCACCCACAAAACCAGCCCATAGAAGAGGAGTGGAGATGACAGACACCTTGGACTTGAAGTTTTGCATCTCCAGGAGAATGTGCATCAGGTACTTGACTCTATCCTGGAGAGAAGAGGCAGGCCATCCGAGAACCAGCCGGTAAAAGTAGATGACCAGAGCTCCATGGAACGAAATGCAGTGGTAATGCAGAACTGCTTTTCTGTTGTCGTTGAAGCTGGGAATCTCGATTTTGCTCTTTTCAAAGCGCCACTGCAGAAGATCTTGTTCAAGAACCCTGATCTGCTCAGACTCGTAGTTGGTGCCCTTCTTTTGTCTGAAACTAATGCATCGCTTGGCTAGAGCTGTAGTTCGAGAAAGTAGAGCCTGCAGAGAGTCGGGAAGTCCGTACATTGCCAGAATTGAGCTCAAATCGAACGAATCTGAGCAAGGAGCCAAATCAGGCTGTCCAAGCCAGTACTCTGATATCTTCAACCGTTGAGTACCTGGTGCAGGGGCGTTGGGAGAGCCCTTGAGCGACTTTTTGATGGGAGTGTCAAAGTACCCTTCATGCGAATTCTTCCTTTCGTCTTTGTTGCCACTTTTAGGGTCTTTTTCTTTCTGGAAAATACCTCCTCCTGCGTCCGAGAACTTGAGACGTTTCTTGTCGGACATTTTCGATCCGTCAGCACCAGTCAGAATCGTGTCAATGTCTTGATCGTCGGTAATAACCTCATTCAATTCCTCGTCATCGATTTCCATGAGATCCGTGAACACTGTGGACTCCTGGAGCAATCTGAGGAAACAGAAGATTCGATGCAGAGTGGCAGCTTTAGGAGAAATGTCTCGTCTGGAAGAAAGACGCATTTCGATGAATTTCTGACATGCCAGAAGATGAACTCGACAGTCAGACATGCTTCCAGAGACAACATCAATCGGAACCATGGACAGAATCGACACCAAAACGTCTTTATACTTTTGGTCTGAAATATCCTCGGTAAAACAAGGCCAAAGAAGCTTGTAAGCCTCACTCTTCAACCTCAGTCCAAGCTCCGAGTAGTGCTTTCGGTTGAGCGAGTTTTTCGGGTACTTGGACTGCAGATTGTATGCTGAGATGGCCAGCAGAGCATGCAGAAGGGCGTTTCTCGAGTTGGTGGTGTATCCTGTAGCCACCAGGTCTCCAATCGCCGAAATGGCTCTGGGAACAAAGATTTGCATCCAGGGGTTCCGGGGGTGACCCACCACGGTCATGGTTTGCGATACCGACGTAATGTAGTGATGCAGGAGGTATCTTGATTGTGACGAGAACTGGAGTTGGGTGTCTGAAAACTGGAGTTCCGAAGCCGGCAGTTTGGGGAATGCAGTACCTGCCAGGTCGTTTTGGACAATGGTGAAAATCGTGTTCACCTCGTTTTCCTCCATTTGCTCGATATTTCTGTGGATGATTCCTCCCTGAGGGGAACTATGAGGCTGGGTCTGGGTATTCTGGTCATTGTGCATCTCCAGGTTGGGGTCTATGAAGTAGGTGAGCGGAATGATCTGCGGCGGATGAACAGGCAGATTGTTCATGAGAATGTCGAGATCCAGGTCCGGATGCATGTTTTGGGGGGAGATGACGTGGGGAGAGTTGTTGGAGACATGAGGGGAGTTGTTAGACACATGGGGGGACGTGACATGGGGTGAAGACACGTTCGGTGAGTGGTTGTGCAGGTGGGGAGATTGGTGGGGTTTGGATTGAGTAGGAAGGTGACTTTGGTTTTGAGGTTGGACCTGACCTTGGACCTGACCTTGACCTTGGTTCTTACTCGGACTCAGTATGGTACCCGAAGTTGTGCTCCTCCCCCCATCCAACCTCCTCCGTTTGTACCCCGAAAAAACGCCAAACGGCCCTAACACCACCGTCTCGTCAGCCTGGAACTTTGGAGCATGCAACTTCTGGAGAGTAATGTCCATCTCTCTGTACGTCTCGAACGTCATTTCCGGCGGATATTCCACGAAATCGACGTTTCTGCGCCGGAAAATCTCCTCCTCACCTTCCTCTCCTTCCTTGCCCGTCCTGGCCCATCGCAGCTTGATGGAGTAGCCCTCACACTCCAGCTTGGCCTTCTCACACCGTTGGCAGGTGGGTCTGCGCAGATCGCACTTGATCTTTCTGTTGCGGCACGTCCAGCATCCTGCAAAGGACTTTGTTCGGTTCATGGGGGGCCCTCGCTCGCGCTGGCAGTTGAATGTCGTCGTCGAGAGGGTGTGAGAGGAACAGGTATATGGCTGGTAGGCCCAAAGCTTCTAGGTTCCATCTTGTTGTACTCTCCCAAATAAACTCGGCAGTAAGCTTTGAGTCTGTCTAAAAATTTGTCCGTACGTGGGGAGGGGGGAAAGGGGGGTGTTTCCTGGGCGCTGTAGGAGAGATATTTAAAAAATAATTGCACCATTGTTATGAGCTCGTTTAGGGCTTTGAAACGGTGTATTTCAATTCACTCCTGTTGCATTGCTACACCTCCTCATACTAACCGCATCCACCACTGTAGAATAAGCTCCAACAAGAAGGTCGTTTATCCGTGCGTATTAACAAAGCCAACGGTCGGCCCCACAATCGGTAGACGGTGGATTTGGGAAAAGTGGGAAAGTGGAAAATGGAAAAAAGGGAAAAAGACGGTTTTAGAACGCGGTCTAAACGGGTCGAAAAGCGGCTAAACGGGGCGGTTTTGGGGGTGCCGAATGACCAGGGGGAGATGAGCATTTTGGTGTTTCTATTTTTGCCCGATTCCGTCTATAGCGGTCTGAAATTCGGTGTCCATTTCACCTCTACAATCCACCCGACTTTATCCGCCCCAGCTTGATTCCTCCTCCTTCACTTTTCGCGCTCTCGCTGTAGGTTCCTACATCTGGCATGTTGAGACGCGGAGAGAGGGCCGGAAAAGTTTCTCAATCCGGTAGCAGAGAGCGTGACTGTTGGGCTAACAGCTTGGCAGTGGGGGACGGAGAAGAGAGCCAAAAATTCGTGTGGAAGTGTATCGTCTTAGCCGCGCCTCTATTACCAATGCTTACAGATTGGGGTGAATGGGGTGAAGTAAGGTGATGTGAGAGCGTAGAAAAGTGGCACCTTATTGAAGGTGATTAAAATAGAAGGGTAAGCTAAGATAGACAGGATAAACGTAATACCTTGGCTATGACGTAACACGATAAAAAGGACATATTCTACACGTCTACTTCTCCACGGATCACCTGTCCACGTCATATGACATGCCATTCACAGCAACTGCCACGCTCACATGACACCCCTATGTTGGACAACGGCCGTGCATGTCGCCATATAATACCCGACTATTATGGAATACGAGGCGTGACGAGGGCTGTAGTCTGTCTCACCTTGGCACTAGTGTGGGGAAGAGAAGTGAGCTGTTTGTTTGATTAAGTCGTTTTTGAGCTGTTTCATGTTGCTTTTTGTCCTTAGTGTCATCTCTCATCACACACACCATCTCCTCTACCACGCTAATCACCGTAACGTTTCATAAAACCCACGATGATCCCAATCTTGCAACGAAGGTTTTTCAAACATGCATGACGAGATTAGGTGGAGATAGAGGTGGTTTTATAAGCAGAAGGAGTATTGCAATTGTCGTGAAAAATAGCTAGTTTTGTTCGCCTCCGTCTAATTACTACTCAGTATCATTTTCAAGCCCTCAAATCGCTTACTAACTCCACTGTAAACTCTCAAAGTTACCTCATCTTTATCTCTGCACACCTCTCCTAACGCTCACTTATTTCCTTCTGCCTGGCAACTTTCGGCAGCCTAAAGACCCCCTGGAAATGCAAATTCGACCTTGTTTTAAAATGTCTTTATTCACCGAGCCATTTGCTTTTTCAAACCCACAGGACGGCGTGCTAAGACCTCTCACAGGTGCTCCCACCATGCGAGCAAGCCAAGCGAGAAGCGAAAAGTGTAATAGAGGCATATATACGATGCCGAGGTAGTGCAAAATATCTTAGTAAGCGGTCTTGAAGTCAGATGAAGATGGTTAAGAAGACACAGCTTTTACTTGGCATTTACTTGACATTTAGTTGAAGATGGCTGAACTCGGAACAGGTCTTCCAGGCTCTGAAACTCAAAGACAAAGAACGAAGCGGTCTAGAATGACTTCAGATACACTCTGAACTAACCATTCACAGCTGCTATCTTCATATCATTCTGAACACCTTGGTGGTTTCTGAGATCTCTATAGATTGAGACTCTCTTCAGGTTCCTTCGCGTGGGTTCGAATCTTGCGAGCGTCGTCATTTTAACTTAAATTACTCCTCCCAACAAGTGTCTTGACTGTGTTGTTAGGAGTAGTTGAGTCAAGAGAAAGTCTATAACTTCACCAAAAATAACGGCAAATACTTGTAAATACATTTATGATCATCTCACAGCCTCTCAAAATACCCTCAAATGTCTCTTCAGCACCCACCTACTCCCGTTCCCTCATCAGTCTACCCCCCTCCCTTCGCTTACGTAATCAACCCTTTTAATACTCTCCTCCCATTGGGTGGCAAATTTCCACCTCTCTCTTATCCTCCCAACATGCATCAAAACTTCCTCTCTTTTCCATGTCTTCTCTCTCTCTTCACTCTTCTCATCTCCTCATGCACAACTCTATCGCCACACATAATTATCTCGACATATAAATATATAGACTGAAGTGTGCATTCCATACCATCACACAACACACCATGTCATTGGAAGGAACACGAAAGCGAAAGAGAACAAACTTGTTCGTGAACGATAGTGAGTGAGAGAGGGTGGATCACGTGACTGAGAGCATACAGACAGTCTTTGCTAACACAGTCAAACCTCTATTGTACGCCTTTGGAGACGTTTCGGACCCGTATCCTGAGACTGTGGCTGCCCTGGAGGATATTCTTACAGACTACATTGTTGACACGTGTCATGAGGCAGCCAAAATGGCCGAGATTGCTGGCAGACAGAAGATCAAGGTGGATGACTTCAAATTTGTGCTTCGAAACGATCCACGAAAACTGGGTCGAGCAGAAGAGCTGTTGGTGCTGCAAAAGGAGGTGAATGAGGCCCGAAAGGCGTTTGACTCGAACGAGGGCAAGCAGCTGAGTAAGACGTACAACCAGGAGAAGGAGAAGGAGAAGAAAAAGAAGGAGAAGGAGGAAAAGAAGGAGAAGAAGAGGAAGGAAAAGGAGGAGAAGAAGAAGGTGAAGGAGGAGAAGCCTGAGTGAGCAGCGAACGAACCTGAAGGGTTTGTTCGTTGATGAGAGAACTAACCCGAAGGGTTTGTTCGTTGATGAGGGAACTAACCCGAAGGGTTGGTTCAGAGGGTTTGTTCATTGGTGAGTGCTCAATACCTTACTGCACTCACCTTGTGCCACCCATTTTTCTGTGACTTCCTTCATCCTAGAAGTGAAGTTCTGAGAGTGTGGTCTGAGTGCGGTTGAAGGGCATTTATACTCTGGATGCCCCATTTCACTGTCATCTTTCTGTCTTTAGATGGAGTTCATCTTCTTGAAGATGGAATTGGAACATGTTTGCATGTGACTCATGAACACATCTGAGATAGCACCCTCTAAACGGTTCACCTAAAGAATGTTACCAAACACGTCACCTTCTTACCAAAAAGCTCATCTACTCCTGACCAAAAGGTGTCCCCCTGACACCACTAACTAGCATATCACATACACCGTATCACTGTTCATGTACAATAGATAATGGATAATACCAAAGCAAACCTACCAACCTCGTACCACTCAGTTATTAATACTCTCATTGTCAAGTTAAATATGTTATATATATGCATGCTACCTGTGCTGGTGGTAGCAACCCATCATCTATATTGATGGACCCTTTATAAGTGGGTGACCGAACTGAGTACAAATACTTGTCGTTGGTCTGTCTCTAAGTACCCCAAGAGTACTGAGATATTATGAGTGCTGAATCAGGTGCTGTGAGTTCGTAATGTGTTGATTTCATAGCCACATTTATGACTCATAAGCTGAGCATTGTACCCCTCACTTCGTCTCAGTCTGAATGGTATACACCCCCCTCGTGGGAATGATTCTGTCCTGGTACTTGTCTCTGCCGACAAACTTGTCCCACTTGGGAGCAATCCAGTTGAAGGTCAGATACATCATGTTGCGGGGAAAGTTCCAGTACGACCTGAGGATGAACTTGAGTCCGATCTTGGTTGCGTGCATCTCTCTTTCCACGTCCATCCAGAACTCGGTGTGTTTGATCCACGCAAATCGGGCAAAAATTCTGTCGTAAAGCCCAGAGAAGAACTTGGAGAACTGAGAAGTCGCCCATCTGAGGTAGTACAGGAATGTAGCGAAAGGAGACTCCTGTCGGGCACCTTCCTTGATGTTCTCAAAGTACTCCACGGCCTCCACGGACTTGGACAGTCGGTCAAAGGTGTTGAAAAGAGCCACGAGTTCGGTTCGTCGTAGGTTCTTGATCACCTCTTCGGTATCGTCACCGAGCTCAAACAGCAGCTTGAGGGCAGTTCCGTAGCCAGCAGTCTGCACTTTACCCCACAGTTTGCATCTATCGCATCCCACACAGTCCATCAAGGCAGACACGTTTCTGAATCTCTGTCTGAACTCCGACTTGAGAGTGATAGCTTCGGGAGTGGAGAAAACGAGAGTTTCGTTGAAAATCGCAGACGTGGTGTTCTGCAGGAGTCCCGTCAGCTTGGCGACAATCTCGCGAGTCTCCTCGTTGTGTTTGGAGTCGTCGGAAAACTTGATATCGTTGAGATGGTCGTTGAGCTTGGACACTGCTCGTGAGACCAAGGCGTAGTTGAAAAAGAGGTTGGAAAGCCGATCTCGGTGAGTGCCAACTCGCTGCTCGAAACAGGTAGCGTTAGGACGCCATTCACCAGCATCCATGTCCAGATACTCGTAACACAGATGCGTGGAGATGGACGCCTGCATGCCAGACAAGAGTCTATAAAAGATTCGCTGTTCCAGACACTGGTGAGGCAAGTCGTTCGCATACGAGTCAATCTCGGCCAGATCAAAGTCCTGCTGTCCAAACGGAACCAGACCGTTGCCTAGAACCAGGGGAGACGAAACTTCGCCAGGAAGAGAAGACATGCCGGTAAAACAGTTTTCGGCATACACAGCTCTCCACACACGTTGAGCATGAGGTCCAGCATACCCGGTGAACCGCTCGGGGTTGTCCAGAAGCGAAACGTACACGCCTCCATGTGCAAACTCGTCTTCAGGGTAACAGTAATTCGATCCGCCGTTATCTCCGCGGGAATCGTACTCTTGCTCGAGATCAAACTCGGCAAATCGCTCGTTCTGGCGCACATTCTTGTCACGTGACACCGAGTCCTTGGTCAGCGCGCCGAGCCGTTTCGGTTTCCACACCTCTGGCAAATCCTCTTCGGACTCCAGGTTCAGAGCACACGCTTTATTGCCGCACAGGCCGTCGTCCCACACAAACGGACATCGTTCGCCGTTGAGGTCGATTTTGTAGTACCGGAAGTAGTCCTCCTTGACGAGCTCCTTGAGAAGAGGGCGGACCTCGGCGTTTGTGGCCTCGACGTTCTCAAACGTGGCTCCACAGGCGTCGTCAATGAACCCAGATAGACATCGGGAACTGTGCACGTGGTCGTCTCCATCGTAGATTTTGACGTTCTGGGCCCGAAGCGGGGTAAACAGCGCTGCCAGGGCGACGAGCGGAGCGAGTTTCATGGGTGGAAGAAGTTTTGGAGATGTACTGTGGATGTACAAGTACTTGTCCCTTCACTTTAACTTATTCGTCGCGCCACTGATTTGGAAATTTCACTTGCATCAACTCTAACGTTGTTGATAGTGGCGAGTGGGAGGTGGCGAACAATAGAATGGTGTGACCTGGTACAACTAGTGAAATCAGAGATATGACCTGTTCTTGTTACTAGGGTAAGGGCTACTCATCACC
This sequence comes from Yarrowia keelungensis, assembly GCA_001600195.1. NCBI lineage: Eukaryota > Fungi > Ascomycota > Dipodascomycetes > Dipodascales > Yarrowia > Yarrowia keelungensis. Next base: position 2,317,263 of record BCJD01000002.1, on the reverse strand, counting down.
TATTTGCTAACCCTTTCCCGTGTCTTTACCCCCCAATACTATACCTTCCCAACCTCTACTCCTCCCTCATCCACCTCATTAACTTCACATGGGTAAGACGCGTGACAACGACGTGTCATTCTAGAGATCGACAGAGGGGGAGGGGTCAAGAAAAAGGGTCCAAATTCGGTCAACTGGTTTTATGTACGTACCAGCTTCAACAGCAGCTCTTTATTCAACGTCTTCGTAGCCTCACACTCTTGTACCCCATCTCACTACATTAGTCTCTTCTCTCCTGCCCCTTAATATCCCACCTGTCCTAATATGAAAAACCACATAAACAAGCGAAATGGGAATTTGGGACATGGTCTGAGGTATACGAATGGGCTGATGCGAAAGTGGTGAGATACTCATAATGCGGCGACCAGTTGTTGCCACGTATGAAGAGTGAATAGGGTGTGTTGACTAAGTGGTTTGGGTGATTATGTAATCAACTTTTGAGTGTGATTATGTAAGCGTGTTAGTAAGCCATCTGTGATTATGTAATCATGATGATGAAGCATGAAATTATTAGAAATGCAAAAATGCTGATATTGCTGGTAACAGCAAAACATTCAAATTACTTCTGCCTGCTTTCTGTCTCTTCAGAGAGGTACAGAGGTATACACGTTTCTTGATACCATGCTCAATAGGATTCTTTTCTGATGTTCATCATACAACACCTGAACGTCTAGGGTAAAAGGGAAGTGAGAGAAAACGGTGTATTTTACAAGTATCTTCCGCAATGCTTCTGTGTTTGTGGAGCTCTGTCAATTTCCCTGAATTTTCCTCTCCGTTCATGGACCTCACATCTTCATCAACTGACGATTTAGCTCTCATATGGTGGAATCATCTGGCACTGGCTCTTTGTTGTCTCTCCCACGAAAAGCTGATCGAGTTCAGAATTTGAAGTTGGTTCAGCCATGAGAACTCTCCGGCTGTGTTCATTTTGTATATTTGTAATTTCCTGTGGCATGACATCTGATCCACTTGTATAGGCTCTCCATGAAGAGGTAGCTAAGACAATCTATCATAGGCAGTGCTAGTGTGTCCAAACCTTTACTGGGCTAATTCTGAAGGTTTTATAAGAGTTTATATAGCACCATAATCGCTTTGGCTGGTTCTAAAGAATCTCTCGTTCTCTCAGGGTCCACCTCAGATCTGCAACCTAGCCCATTGTTATGCAAGATAAGGGTGATAAGGGGGGAGGTCTGGAACTTGGAGGGAAAGAGATGGAATAAGTAAATTTGCATCACGTGATTCAGATACCCTTCATTTACATTAATGGGGCTTGTTACGCAAAATCGCCTATCTCTTAACTCTCCACAATCCTCTCACTTCTGTCCATCTCCCGTATCTGCTAACCTAATCTGACATCTTGGACATCATCTTAAGAGATCAGGAAAGTGGCAATAGAGCCGAAAACCATATTTTAGGGCACTAGAGAGATCACCGATCACTACTGTCAACCCTCAGCTTAATAGTTCTAGTTCCAAGCTCTCAATAGTCCTTACAATACTTTCCCTAAGGTTAACACAGTGGAAGACATGACAGCTCACTGAAACTAAAGCTACAGCTACTACTAGAGCTCAAACTACTCTCCATCTCATACTCGTTATTCATTCACTCACTCAATAATCACTCCCTACGGGTACGACTCCTTGACAAAGTCCTTGACATCACCCTCGAGCTTCTTCCAGAGATGCTCACCCTTCTCTCCCTTTCTGCCTTCATCCACATCCCATCTCAGGTGACCGGGAACTCCCCAGGGAATCAGGTGTTCTCCATCGTGGACGTCAGGAGCCAGAAGAGCAGCCAGTTCAGTGTAGGCACCGTACTGAGCGGGGTACAACACATAGTTGAACGCCTTCTTCATGAACTCGCTCGAGTGACGCTGCAGATTGGACTTGAGGTTGCCAGGGTCCACGGAGACGGAAATGACGCCGGAATCGGGGTGCTTCTTGGACCACAGGTAGGCCTGGTAGGCGTTTCCAATCTTGGACTGCGAGTAGAGAACATGAGCACTGGGGTTCTCCTCCTTCTCGTAGTTGATATCGTCGAAATTGATGCCTCCGGGGAGTCCTGAAATGACGACGGCAGAGGAGGAAACCCACACAAGTCGCACGGTTCCAGGAGGAGCAGTCTTGGCAGTCTTGATGACAATGGGAGTCAGGTAGCTCATGATAGCCTGGTGACCAACCACGTTAGTTCCCCACTGAAGTTCATGTCCCTGGGCCGTCTTGGAGTACGGGGGAGTCATAACTCCAGCGTTGAGAATGACTCCATGGATCTCAGGGTAGTTCTTGGTGATGTACTCTCCAGCGTTGGAGATGGTAGTCAAGTCGGCCAAATTAGCCTCGGCAAAGTCGAATTTGCCATCGGGCAGCTCCTTGAGCACGTCCGCGGCCTTCTCCTTGTTTCGACCGACAATAATCACCTTGGCACCCTTGCCAATGAGCAGTTTGGTGGCTTCCAGACCGACTCCAGAGTGACCGCCAGTGATTACGTAAGTTTTACCCGTCAGATCGGGGTAATCTTTCTCGGTAAAGTGCGGCTCGGGCACCCAGAAGTTCCGGGCGGCCTGCTTGTATTCGGTGAATTTCGATCGGGACATTTTTGTGCAAGATGAAGATAAGACGTTGCTGGAATATTTATACACGAATTGAGTTGCTAAAGATGCATGAAGACACGATTTGAGAAACACGTTAAAATGCTGAAAGAGATGACTTTTTGACGGTTTAAAAACGGAAATCGGTTATCCTTGGTTCAATCAACCACCTCCAACTTCCCCCTTATCTCTACCACCTCCCAATCCCCCCAAATCTGCCTCCTGATAAGACATCCGCCCTGTCAAATGTGGCTGAACTTAAGGCATGACGATAAGACGAATCTGGATAGACTAAGAGATGTCGAATTGAGGGGAAGTAAAAATTTGCTGCGGCTGACATGATGTCATTTTTTTGTCTCTATTTTTGATTTGTGTTCCATCAACATCCCCCACCATACCACTCCTCTGTGCAACTCATCTCTGCTGCCTTACCGACAAACCTTATTATTAATGTGATTAGTAAGCTGATTACTAATCCAGCCTGCACCACCCAGTTCCAATTACTAAGCCGCACGAATAAGCTCACAACCTTAATAATTTTTCATGCATGTGGTGAGAAAAATCCAGACGTTAGTATCTTCACATTACACTGCAAAATGGGAAAACGAGATCGAACTGAAGACGACGAGGTTGTCACCAAGAAGGTGAAGCTCGACAAGAAGGAGAAGAAGGAAAAGAAGGAAAAGAAGGAAAAGAAGGAAAAGAAGGACAAGAAGGAAAAGAAGGAAAAGAAGGAGAAGAAGGAGAAGAAGGAGAAGAAAGAGAAGAAGGAGAAGAAATCCTCTGACAGTGAAGATGAGGACTCTGCCGTTGAGGAGAAGCCCAAGATGACCTACACTGCTTCTGCCAACACCGTCAAGTCTGCCGGAGAGTACACTCAGTGCGATGATCTGACCAACGTCCCTCAGTCGACCATTGACAACTACTTCAAGGAGCACACCATCACTATTGAGGGTGAGCAGATGCGACCTACGATGGAGTTTGGTCACGTGACTCTGGACCCCCGGATCACCAAGGTTCTCACCAAGTTCCCTCGGCCCACTCCCATTCAGGCTGTTTCCTGGCCCTATCTTCTTGCTGGTAAGGATATGGTTGGAGTTGCTGAGACTGGATCCGGTAAGACTTTCACTTTTGCCGTGCCTGCTCTGGAGCACGTTTTGAGCACTTCTGGCGGCAAAGGCGTTCGAGTTCTTGTAGTGTCTCCTACTCGAGAGCTTGCCATGCAGATTTACGACAACATCAAGGAGCTGTGTGATGTTGTTGGTCTGCATGCCGTTTGTGTCTACGGAGGAGTTCCCAAGGAGCAGCAGCGAAACGACCTCAAGCGGGCCTCGTTTGTGATTGCCACTCCTGGACGTCTGTGTGACCTGATCAACGAGGGATCATGTGACCTGTCCAAGGTGTCCTACCTTGTTCTTGATGAGGCCGATCGAATGCTGGAGAAGGGATTCGAGGAGGATATCAAGAACATTATTGGCTCCACGCGACCTACTGGTCGTCAGACGGTCATGTTCTCCGCCACGTGGCCTCCGGAGGTCCGAAAGCTCGCCGAGGGGTTCATGAAGTCGCCCACCAAGGTGATGATTGGAGAGCGAGACGAGCTTGCTGCCAACAAGCGGATTACTCAGTCTGTTGAGGTGCTCGACCCCCGAGCCAAGGAGGGCCGTCTGCTGGATCTGCTGCGTCAGTACGCCAAGGACGACTTCAAGATTCTCATTTTTGCTCTGTACAAGAAGGAGGCCACTCGAGTGGAGAACACGCTGACCCGACGAGGCTACGGAGTGGCTGCCATTCACGGCGATCTGTCTCAGCAGCAGCGAACCAAGGCTCTGGACGAGTTCAAGAAGGGCGAGAAGAACATCCTATTGGCTACTGACGTTGCTGCTCGAGGTCTGGATATCCCTAACGTCAAGCTGGTGATTAATCTGACCTTCCCTTTGACTGTCGAGGACTACGTTCACCGAATCGGCCGAACTGGACGAGCTGGAAAGACTGGTCAGGCTATCACTCTGTTCACCGAGCACGAGAAGCATCTGTCTGGAGCTCTGATTAATGTTCTGAGAGGAGCTGACCAGCCTGTTCCGGATGAACTGCTCAAGTTTGGAGGACATACCAAGAAGAAGGAGCATGGAGCGTATGGTGCGTTCTTTAAGGATGTCGATATGACCAAGAAGGCGAAGAAGATTACGTTTGATTAAGCAAGCCAAGACTTACGAAAGCTTCGCCGAAGGAGAAGCTGAGAAAGTCTTCCATTCTTGACAAGACTTTTGAAAGCTCGACGAAGGAGAAGGTCAGACTGAAGAACTTTGACAGACTTGATTTTGACTAATGGTACAAGTGGAGGATAAAAGGGATAACAGTAGATTAACTAGAAAATGCATGTTTGTATAGTACGAGAATCACGAACGAAGTGAGTGATTCTGTTTGTGGAGGAAACAAGAGGGTAGTTTTGTTATATTGACTGCTCGTGGACTTGGTGTCACCATGGTAGTAGCAGTTGTCAATGTCAGTTGTCCTAAAATACGGTAGTGTAAAAGACCTGTCTAGTATGGAGGTCTCGTAGTCCACATTTTAGGACAGTAAGAACTGATGGACTCAAACTGTGTATCTTCGGTGTGTTGACTGATGAGGAGAGGTCTAGTCTAAAGGGTAGTACTTACTGTCTGTCTCACTAGATATGACTGGTAGAAAAATAAGCTTGGCTGGTTGTTGAATTTAGAGGCTTATACTTGTAGCATAGATCGTCAGACAGAATACCGTTGATATGACCACTGAGCTTCTATGAAGGCCATACCTAAACAATACAAAGTACCTCAGAACTCGACATTTTACTATGGGCACGATGTGAGATGTTGGTACCATTGTACTCTCCAGCTTTTTCTCGTTCCAATGGTTTATTGATGAGCATATGTTGCCTAACAAAAACTGGAACTGGAAGTACTGTTATCTCAGAACACGTACCTAAGCGTATGTAATGAAAACCTCGAATTTTTCTAAAGGAAGGTGTAGATATTATGATACTTTCTGATAGTTGAAGCTCTGGATATTCAAATGGTATAGCTATTAATGTAGCCTGTCACACAACTTTTGCTCCTAGTTGGAACTCTGGCGGTGTACAATGATGTAGGGTGCATAACCTCAGGACTGATATGATGAGGTAAAGAAACACTTCAGTTCAACTTCTGAGACTTTTCCAAGTTGTTTGCTACATTCACATTCACTTCTGACCTTCCACGTGACTCAGGAAATGAGGCAAAGACGGCCTATGATGTCTAGAACAAGATGACCACATGTATCCAGGAAAGCAGTCAATTGGGTACCTTCCTATTTCGGTAGTTTAAACAAGACCTAAATATTGCCTTATCGAAGTACCCGTTGACACCAGCCTTCAGGATGACGTTCAGGAATTTGTTTTGCTTCTATATCTGATACAAAATACAGACGACTGATAATAATAGGTTGGTTACAGTATACAAAAATAGATGCATTACTATATAGAGCAAGATGTGTTTATACATGTAAGTTGAGGCTGAAACCCCGCCTTGACTTGTCATGATATATGAGGCATAGTAACATGACTTGGGGAACTATGTTTCGTGAGTCCAAGTCTCACAACAACAACAGTAACAACAGTCAGTAATTCGTTATTCCAAGGATCTATATTGCCCTTGAATTACAGTAGCTATACAGTAGCTCTACTTTATTCCTTCCTTTTGTGTCCATAGTCTAAGTAGTCTATATGAGGCATGTAGAAGACTGTGATATAACCATCCACACTTTCGACATGTCAGAAACGTCTTCCGAGACTTCTTCCGCCACCAACTCTCTCGACATGGTAAACATGAAAGAATTCTACACTCAACTGAAAGGGTTGCACATGTCCAACGAATCCGATGAACATATTGTGGCTTTAGTGAAAGAGTTGAGCTCCGAGTTTGAAAGTGCTGGAGGAACAGTGGTCAGTAAGCCTGTCACTATGGGTACTTTTTCAGGTACTTTGACTGTTGGTTCTGTGGGTTCATCTACAAGTGACCCTCGATCAGCTCTGTTTTCAGACCGTTCTTCTGAAGACCTTGAGAAGGCCAAAGAGGAGTTCATCAAAGAGGAGATTGAAGAGTTCAAGGAGATGGTCAAGGAGCTCGAGAGGGATATGAAGAGGAAAGAAAAGGAGGAACTCCAGAAGGAGAGACAGGAGGCGAAAAAGAAGGCCAAGGAGACTTCCAGAAAGGGATATGTTCAGAAGGAAGTTGAGATGGAGACTGTTACTTCATCAGGTTTGGACTCTGATCAACTCAACATGTTGAAATGGATGACGTATCTGTACATTCCTGACAAGCCTCAAGTTGCTGAAAAGTCGTTTGAGATGACTAAGAAAGAAGACAGAAGACTAGGAGAAGGTCTTACTTCTGACAGACTGTCCACTCCGTACGAAAAGTATTCGCGAAAGTACGCCGTTTGCAGACAAAGAAGAAGAGCTGTGCTGGAATGTGAGAGAAAGGAGAGAGAGAGGGAGTTGGAGCAGCTCAAAAGAGAGAAAAGGGAGAAGATGCGGGAGAAGAAGAAGACTCCTAAGAAGACCCCTAAGGAGGATATTGAGAAAATGATGGAGCATCCAGAGGTGCAGAAGATGATCCAACGGGTCCAGCAGCATATGAAGGAGACCAAAAAGGAGACCAAAAAGAAGGAGTAGTTGATGAGAGTAGTTAATGGAATGTATTGTGCTATTGAGTGTGGAAGTGGGTGAGTAGTTGAGTAGCAGATATTGAGAGTGTTACAGTACATCTGTACTTGTTAAATACTGTGTCTTTGTAGTCATAGAATTAGGTCTATGTATACTGTTGTAGATATTCGACTTATTGATCCCAATCTTTCGGTTCTGAATTGTGTGTTCAGTATACAGTGTCACTTTTTCGTTCTATTGATCTGAACTATGCTTCTTAGCTACTTGTTCATATTTCACCGTACCTTATACTCCAAGTGCTGGTAGTGAAGTTGCACATCCTCAGCTTCATCCAGACTGTTTCGGTTCCTCTACTATGCCAGTTCCTGAACTACATCTACAATGATGACAAGTTCTTACCATGATTCTACCACAGCACTTACTCCTCTTGCAGCTACAGTGGAATATCAACGGCAGTCTCGTAATCTGCTTTGTGCACATGACTACTGAATAGAAGACTCCCTCCTCAGACGTCTCTTGATCGTGTCATGTTGTACTCTATACAACGTCCAGATGATACATCTATAGACTCAGTCACTTGGAACCCTCAATTGACATAGAAACACTGAATTGGTACTTGTACATATAACCATCCAATTCTGGTTCACTTCAGATCTCACCAACATCATCCCTATGTCTTCATAATCTATCCCGCCGTACTGGGGTCAAATGGACTGAATTTAATAGATGATTATTATTATTATTATTATTTTTTAAAAAAAAGGACTGTCTCCCTACAATCCTCTACACCTACAACACTCCCCTACACATATCTAACAATGTATTCCTTTCTCTTACAGCTTAGCCTTGATCTCAGCCTGTCGATCGTCGATAAACTGCTGGGCGGCCTCCTGTCTGGCGATGTCCCTAGCCTCCTCATCATAATAGTTGATACAGTGCTCGAGCACAGGCGCAAAGATGGTCATTCGCATCTGGTTGTAGTAGTTCTTTCCGGCGTACTTTTTGCACTGCTGGACAATCTCCTCGACCTCAGGCCAGCCTCCAATGGCGTCGACAAGGCCGTCCTTGAGGGACTCAGCGGCAGGGAACCGGTGGCCCATCATGGTGATTTTTCGCGCCAAGACAGGTCCGTACTGGTGAGCATGAATGGACATGAGCTGGCCAATCAGAGGCGCGTCAAACTCGATCTCGTTCATGCACAGCCAGCCCTTCTTGGAGTTCTGGACCTTGAAGTCGTGCGAGTTGGCGAGGATGAAGCCGCCGGCAAACGCGTGGCCGTTCACGTACGCGATCGTGGGCCAGGGGAACTCGATCAGAGCCCGCTGCATTCGGCCAAGGTACCGCTGGAAAAACTGGGGGGTTCGAATGGCAGCCTCGAGATCCAGGCCGTTGGAGTAGAACTTGGGGATAGCAGAGGTGGTCACCAGGGGCTTGGGAGCACCGCTCTTCTTGAGCAGCAGCCAGTTCAGAGCCTCGACAAAGCCGTCAATGAAGGTACAGGTCAGCCGGTTGTCCGGAGGAGAGTGGAACTCGAGACAGTAAAAGTCGCCTCGGTCGTACAGAGACATGAGCTTCTGCTCCTCGGTCTGGGTCTCGCCCTTGTTAGGCAGAGGGAAGGTTTGCAAGAGGGACATATTAGAGGGTTGTCAAAAAGTCGGTTTTGAAAGTCGGTTTTTGTCGATTTTTCACGATGCTTTCGACAGCTCAAATCTCGTACTCGGTTGTGATCCGGGGTAACGGTAGGTTATATGTCGCCCACATGCAGACAACAAGGTTAGACCCCGCATGAACCAGTTTCACGTGGAGGTTGAGGGTGGAAAGAAGGAGAAGAGCTGGAGAGAAACGGAGCTCGGATCCGAAATCAGCGCACTCGGTTTAGTAGATTTCAACTCTCTTCTTACTTCGCCACTCTACCCTCGGCACTTGACGCACTTATCATTAATGCCGAACCGATCAGCATGACTGGACTAAAACCGTGTCTAAATCATGTCTCCAGAATTAAAGAAATTAGTCCTACCCCAGAACTAGAAGTGCCTTAAACGAGCTACAGCTGCGATAGTGTGTTCTAGACGCCGTTCGTAGTGGGAGTGTTTTTCTATTTCCGAAATGTTACCCGGAAGTTGAGCTGTGAAGTGTGATACTGGAGTGTGAGTATGCCTCAAAGTTCTTAACGTCCAATGAGATCTAAGACAGTGTCATGATTACACAATAGCACTAAATACTAGTGAAAATATCACCATAATCCCCGCAAACGATTATTCATAGCCATTAACGACTAATGATCTATCCTTAGCTTATAATAACTGTTTGCCGCTATCTGAGACATACTTGTACTGAGACTGCGACTGAGACATGTTAGGCACATCTTGACAGCACACCTCAACTCTGATTAACGGATATTATGGAAAAAAGAAGCAGCATTCTGGGAGAGCTCCTACGGGTCTCTCGCTCTCCAAAAAAGATTCTCCCGGGGGCGAGTCGAACGCCCGATCTCAAGATTACAATTAACACCATTACAGTCTCGCGCCTTAAACCAGCTTGGCCACCGGGAGAATTAAAGGGTGGGCCCAACCGGGAATTGAACCCGGGACCTCTCGCAAATTGCTCAGGAAACCCTAAGCGAGAATTATACCACTAAACCATCGGGCCAACCGATAAATTTCAGGGTAAATCTGGCGTAGCAACTGTGTGGCGCAAAAGTCACGTGACCGGAAAATTTGAGATTTTTAAGTGGGTTTTTGGAGGTATTAAAGAGGAGGTAGAAGAGTGGGGGAAGTTTGAGGGGGGTAATTTGATGGTGAAAAATCGAATGGTAAAGAGTCTGATCTTGTAGCTCTTTTCGTTCTTCTGTTGTGTCGTTTCTTGTTTTGTGTGGTGGTGGGCCATGAAGGTGGGAGTAAGGAAGATGTCCTAGAATGGGTAATATGAATGAGAGAGGGTAGGGAAAAGTTTAGATGTGTTCTTTGAGCGTATTCCGTGTAGAAAATAAAGCTCCTGAGATTCCATCTTTTGTATTTGAGCCATGAAGTGCTATTGTCTTCAGCCTGGAGCTGGCTGTTCATGGGAGCATGTTTGAAATTTACCAAAGAGAGGTAGTAGAATAGCTGTAAAGAAGGGGAAACAAGGAGGGTATACAAAAGACTAATTAGAAAGCTCTGGCTGTTAAATTTTGTCAATAAAGTCATTTTTTGTGGCTACAGACACTTCTATAAGCTGTGCCATGGTACGACGTCTATGACAGAACATATCACTATAGAGTACCAATAATGGGTATATTCAAAGACGAGAAGTAGTCTATAACATGTATATATCCTCAATATTTCACTTTTTCAACTTTTCATAATAACAAAGTCTTTCAATTCTTTCTTTGAGGCTTTCAAAGGTCAGTCTACATTCCCCTTCTACTAGGCCATATCTCTGCTTGTAGAAGAGTACTAGAAAGACACATGACACTGTACTCAAACAATTCACACTTTCTCATTTCCAATAGAGCTCTTCTTTTCGAAATTTTCTCAATTTTCGCCGGAAAGTTCACCCTCCCTTCTCCTTCTCTACTTCCTCCCCATCCGGAAGCCAACATCTGCCTTCGTGGCCAAGTGGTAAGGCGCAGCACTAGTAATGCTGAGATCATCAGTTCAAATCTGATCGAAGGCAAGACGTAAGCATCTCAGATGCGATTTCTTTTTGCCAAAAGTGCTGCATAGTTTTTTGTATCTTTGGTGGGTGCTCAGAGTAAGGGTTGAGGCTTGTTTGAAGGAAGCAGGCATTGTTGAGTTGCGAGAAGCATACCATTCAACTCGTCTCTCTTTGCTGACCCTTTTGGTAGCTTTATATCTACAATTGTATGTCTGTGTCGTTTTTGTAGTGTTGTAGATTACTTACCCTATGCATTCCATTGGTTCATGTTTTGAGAACAAGAGGACATTGAGAATTGAGAAATATACCATTCGACTCGTCTCTTTTCAATGACTCTTCTAATACCACTAAATTTACAATGTAGTCTCTGTATCTTTCTTGATGCTCCAAACAAGTATGAACAGCTACATGAAGATTAATGGATCATATCTCAGCTATTTTGAGGCAAAAAGCTCGATTTAATCCAAGTTTCTGTCCTTCACTCTTCTCTGAGTATTTCATAGTAAAATTAATTCTTCTATAAGAAATTCTGGTATCTGTAGACTCCTATCATGTTCTCATCTGTTGAAGACGTTCAATGGATCATATTTTCATCAGTTCCAGTCCAAAAGCACTAAGAACTATATCAATCGATTCGCCGTTCTCTTCTGATTCCTCTCATACCTTCGGATCACCTATTCGCCCTACTACAGTCATTCTATCTCTGTATCATATGCCTACTCCCCTACAGCTCATATCTCACCCAATACTACTCCAAACTGAACCAAAAGTATACCATTCTGTTCCCCTGTCTTTCCTCATTCTCCTGACACCATTCAAATTACCAAATTCCTTATAGCAACGCCTTAATCTTCGGGTCGAGTCTCTTTCTCTGTTCCTCCTCGACCTTTGGGTCAATATGCTGACCCAGAAGCGCGTCCAGGAACAGCTGGTGGTCTGTGTCTTGCAGCGAATCGACGATATCTTTCATCACTTCTTTTCTGATCAGCGAGTAGAACTTTTTGCCAGCCACGTGACCCACTTTTTTCACCATTTCCTCCACTTCAGGCCACATTCCTTTAGCATGGATGATTCCCGCCTGGAGTGCCTTTTCAGCTGTAAACCGTTCAGCCAGCATGGTGATTCTCTGGGACACAGAACGTCCATACAGCTTGGTAAAAACAACCATTCCTCCTCCCATGATAGGAGCGTCGAACTCGATTTCGTTCATGCACAGGTACCCTCTATCCGGGTTCATGACGCGGAAATCGAAGAAGCCAGCTACCACAAACGCTCCAGCAAAGCAGTGGCCGTTGAGGAAACCGATAGTCGGCCAGGGAAAGTCCAGAAGCGTGCGAATCAAGGGGTAGAAGAAGTCACGTGTGAAATTCTCGACATTGGCCGTGGCCTCGAGGTTCAGGCCGTTGGAAAAGTACTTGGGGAAAGCCGAGGTAATCACCAGAGGCTTGGGTTCCTCGGCATAGAGAGCCAGAGCTTCCATGGCTTCAATCCACGCTGTAAGGAGTTCGGGAGTCAGCCGGTTGTCGGGAGCGCTGTTGAGCGTGAGCACGTAGTAGGTGGGTTTCTCGGTAACGAGCACAAGGTCGTCAGAGGAGCCCAAAGGGAACGATTGTGGGAGGGGGAGGGACATCGTGGAGAGGGTGTTTTTGTGAGTGATAGAGAGGTGCTGGAGCCAAATTGATACGATAAATCAATTCTCAGGTGTCGGTTTAGTCGATTTATGTGCTTCGCTTAGTCACTGGTTGTTTCCAACTGCTTCAATGTTGTTCCGTTTGGTGACGTCTCCTGGATCTTATATCCTTGATCTCATCTCTATGTTCCAAGATGCACCCCACACGAAATAAGGTTTGGCGTTAAGTGGGGAGGGTCTTGTGAAAGTTGAATAATGATGTAAGACGGATGAATCATGTCCGTCGGTGCAGCAAAGATGAGGGTAACAAGAGATTGTTTATCAATATTACGTTCAGCTGTATCTTTGGGTCACGTGATACACTCTGCTGTACTGATGGGATGCATTTATGAATTGTAATCATAACAAGTAATAGAGTCATGTATAACAGTCATCAGTTATTGTTCTCTCTCATTGTTACTGCTGACATATCAATAATCAAGCTGCTAAAACAGTCGCTAAATAATTGCAAAATCACATGTACAGATGTCAGTGTCAACCCCGCAGAAGGGGTAGTATTCATAAGTGGACAAGTTACTTGAGGGGTTGAGGATGGTGAAAATAGTTGGTTGATGGACTTTTGAGTGTCATTTGTGGGAGGTATACTCCTTGTAGTGTTGTGGTAGATGCTTTAGGGGACCTCAGACCTAATAATGATGACAGATGTTCGTTTATACTCGTTTGTGGTAATTCTTGTCCGTTTGAAGCGGTGTGTGAACTGTTGTCTCTGTATCGAGCTATATAGATGATTATGGATTACAGTGTTGGATATGATGGAACATGTACTAAAAGGAGGTCTGAATAATCGACTAAAGAAGAAGCATTAGCTTATGGTTCCTTAACTACTGAAACGTCTTCTAGTGCGTATTTATATTTATAGGCTGGTTGTCCTCTAAGAGAGACGTTCCATCTGTGATACCTAAGTCATACTTTGATGCGTCACCAAATGTCACAGAAGTGAGCTGTAGCACTGTGAGCCGTACCATTCTAACCGCAGAGCTCCAATTAATAATCTCCTTTGACTCTTTCCGCTCCAGCTTTCTTCTGTGATACTCAACTGATGATGTTCTGATTTCTTCAAATTACCCTAATATTGGATTAGTCAGCATTCATCTAGGTTGGGCGACTTCTTAGGTTTATGTAGGAGCGCATTGAAAAGCTATAGAGCAGCGCTAAGTCATTAAGTTAGATCTCGGTATCATTTTGGTCTGGTTATTAAGTCTATTGCATGTTACCAATGTGACCATGACTAGTCATCAGCCTATCTACTATTACTCAGCTCGGGAGAGTATTAGTTGATAGTATACTTGAGACCAAGCTGCACAATGAAGAGTCTGTAGATCATGCATAAAGACTTGAGAAGACATAGAGAAGTATCGGCCATCTCTAACCGTGCTTTCAAATGCACTTCAGCTTCAATCACTGCAATTGCTGCTATTCTGACTTCTCGACCTCGACTCTAGTCAGTTTGACACTTGGTAGGGTAAGAGACAGAAAAACAGAATTCAGTTGCCATCCAAACTCCAGAAACGAGCCACTTTCGCATCCACTACTCTACACCTCAATTTGCCACTTCAATAGCCCATCCAATACCCATCCACATGTCTCATATTACCACCTCATCACTTTCAAAGTTGTCCTCTTAGATCCAGTGTAGATGTCGCTTCATCACGACTCTTCTAAGTGGCTATAAGCATTGTAAGCATGAAAAGAAGCTGAGACAGACGTTGCATGACTCCATTCAGAATACGATCAACTGTGCAGTAACCACCACCTCACTCTGTGGCTGTATAGCATCAGGTTGTCGGTCTATACACTCAATTGAAGTCAGTCCAATGATGTTCTTTGTCAACATATCTCAACTCAATACAAACACGCCATATTCTGTTACTCTTCTTCTACACTCTTTATCTTCTTTCATTCATCATAGTATTAATTTTAGATAGCGCATACACTAGACTCCGTTTACTTCTTGGAGGCGGCCATCTTGTTGAGGGCAGAGCCGTACTTGAACCACTCGAGCTGCTCGGCGTTGTAGGTGTGGGAGACCTCGGTGGTCCACTTGGCACCGTCCTTGGGGGTGACCTCGATGGTCACGTTCTTGCCGGGAGCAAGGTCCTTGAGGCCGAGAATGGAGATCTTGTCGGAGGGCTGGATCTTGTCGTAGTCAGCGCCGTTGACAAAGTTGAGGGGCAGCAGACCCTGCTTCTTCAGGTTAGTCTCGTGGATTCGGGCAAAGGACTTGGTGATGATGGCAAAGCCACCGAGGTATCGGGGCTCCAGAGCAGCGTGCTCTCGAGAAGAACCCTCACCAAAGTTATCGCCACCGACAACAACCCATCGGATACCGTTGTCTCGGTAGGCAATGGCGGTCTCGGGAACTCCGCCCCACTCGCCGGTGATCTGGTTTCGGACGTTGTTGGCCTCCTCGTTCTCAGCGTTGATGGCTCCAATCATGTAGTTGTTGGAGATGTTCTGGAGGTGACCTCGGTACTTGAGCCAGGGGCCGGCCTGAGAGATATGGTCGGTGGTGGTCTTACCGAGAGACTTGATCAGGATGGGCATGTCGATACCGTCCTTGCCGTCCCAGGGCTTGAAGGGCTTGAGGATCTGGAGTCGGTCGGAGGTGGGGGAAACGTCAACCTCGACGGCAGATCGGTCGGCGGGGGGAGCCTGGTAGGTGTCCATGCCGGGGTCGTAGCCTCGGTCGGGCAGACCCTTTCCGGTGGGCTCCTTGAGCTTGAACTCCTTACCCTCGGAGTCCTTCAGGGAGTCGGTCAGAGGGTTGAATCGCAGATCACCGGCAATGGCAAAGGCGGTGACCAGGTCAGGAGAGGTGACAAAGGCGTGGGTGGCGGGGTTGGAGTCGTTTCGGCCGGTGAAGTTTCGGTTGTAAGAAGAGACAATGGTGTTCTTCTCGCCCTTCTTGATGTCTCGTCGGTCCCACTGACCAATGCAGGGGCCACAGGCGTTGGCAAGCACGATACCGCCAAAGTCCAGGAAGGTCTGCAGCTGGCCGTCTCGCTCAATGGTGGCTCGGATCTGCTCGGAACCGGGGGTGACGGTGTAGATGGCCTTGGACTTGAGACCGTGGGCCATGGCGTCCTTGGCAATGGAGGCGGATCGCTCCATGTCCTCGTAGGAGGAGTTGGTGCAGGAACCAATCAGACCAACCTTGACCTCAAGGGGCCAGCCGTTCTCGACAGCAACGTCCTTGAGCTTGGAGATGGGGGTGGCCAGATCGGGGGTGAAGGGGCCGTTGACGTAGGGCTCCAGGGTGTTGAGGTCAATCTCAATCAGCTGGTCGTACTCGCAGCCCTCGTCGGCAGACAGGAAGTGGGAGTAGAGTCGGGCAAAGTCGGCAATCTCCTTTCGGCCGGTGGCGTTCAGGTAGTCGGCCATTCGCTCGTTGAAGGGGAAGGTGGAGGTGGTGGCTCCAATCTCGGCACCCATGTTACAGATGGTGCCCATACCGGTGCACGACAGGTTGTCGACACCCTCGCCAAAGTACTCGACAATGGCGCCGGTTCCACCCTTGACGGTCAGGATACCGGCAACCTTGAGGATAATGTCCTTGGGGGAGGTCCAGCCGGACAGCTTACCGGTGAGCTTGACACCGATGATCTTGGGGGCCTTGAGCTCCCAGGGGAGACCGGCCATGACGTCGACAACGTCGGCTCCTCCGACACCAATGGCCAGCATACCGAGACCGCCGGCGTTGGGGGTGTGGGAGTCGGAACCAATCAGCAGGGCGCCGGGGAAGGCGTAGTTCTCCAGAATGATCTGGTGGATGATACCGGAGCCGGCCTTCCAGAAACCAATGTCGTACTTGGCGGAGGCGGTGCCGAGGAAGTTGTAGACCTCCTTGTTGATGTCGATGGCTCGAGCAAGATCGGCCTCGCCGCCAACCTGGGCCTGGATCAGATGGTCGCAGTGGACGGTGGTGGGGGTCTGGACGGTGGGGATACCGGCAGACATGAACTGCAGAATGGCCATCTGGGCGGTGGCATCCTGGCAGGCGGCTCGGTCGGGTCGCAGCTTGAGGTAGGACTGGCCTCGGACAATCTCCTGCTCATGGGGCTTGTCGAGATGACCGTAGAGAATCTTCTCGGCGTAGGTCAGGGGTCGGTTGAGTCGCTCCTTGACAATCTGCACGTTCTCGGTGTGCTTCTTGAAGTTGAGGAAGTTGTTGGCCTCCCAGTTGTTCATTCGGACCTTGGAGTCCAGGTTGAGGGACGCGTTGGTGGTAGTCGCGAGAGATCGTGCAAGGCGGGGCTGAGTTAGTACGGGAACGAGGGCCGAAGGTCCGAGTGGACCCGATGAGTCGGTAACGACTGACGGAAATGATGAGTCGTAAACGAATTGACGACTAGTCTTCAAACCGGTTCAACGACCAGCTGATAACCGATCAACGACATGTCTGCTGATAGATTCAACGACATGCCTGTTAGACGATTGAACAACTAGCTGTCAACTCGTTTAATGACTCGTCTCATGGCTTCTGTATCTGATTGACGTCGATTGGGAGGGTTGGGAGGTTCTGTGTTCGACAAAGTTGTGTCCCACATTGCCTTCCCCCTCTGACGTGTCCACCACATTACCAAAGTCACGATTCTGAGTTTTCGCTTCTGTGTTTGCGTTCGTTTGTGTTTGTCCGAAATCCAGCGCAACAAATTGGCTTTGTCTTTGTTTGATTGAGTGGTGATTGGTCGGAAAAGTGGTGGAAAGGTGAGGGTGGAGGTGGAGTTTACGGGAAGTCGATTGGAAGGTGAAATAAGGACACCAATAAATAACACCGAGTATGGTGATATCCCAACAACACCGTCGAATAAGGTCGGTCAAACAAGACATGGCCAAAGTTGCAGACCTCGGCAGAACGAATCAAACACAACGAATCACACAGACGCGTAAACAAATCATCATCGTCAACGAATCATCGTCGTCAATCATCAATGGATCAAATCCATCAGAGCAATCGCTGCGCGATTCCTCCTCTCATACTCACAGCCTTGATGGAAACTCGAGAAGCCAGCATTGTGATATGTGGTGTTTGAGCAGAAAGGAAAAAGTCGAATCGTGGGCCGAGCAGACGTTTTATAAACCCTGCACACCGGCTCCTCAAGGTTTGCACGGGCCAATCAGCTCCCTTCCATTAGCCAGGGTCAACCCTTACCCGGCACCACATTCGTGCCGACTTTAAGCTACACGTCCGGCTCGGCTCCGGCACTTGGGAAAAAAAAAAAATACAAAATTAGCGGGAAAAGAAAAAGTTCGGGTTTCTAGCCCTGGAGAGTAGTCCCAGACGGTTGGAATAGTCCGTATATAGCCCCCCGTCTACCCATTAATCCGTGAGCCCAGGCTGCTCAGGATCGCCGTTTTTTTTTTGGCTTAACATTCCTCGGCACTTATTGGTCCTTTGGCCCGCAGCTTTTTTTTACGAGGTGCATGTGATCCAAGAAGAGGACGGGATAAAAGCGGGAAAAGGGTTGGATCTTGGCGGTAGAAGGAGGTGTGTATGGTAATTGGAATGAGAGGAGTTGATTTCCGTTATCAGATTTGCGATATCTCTTATATTCGTCTAATTAAGCACCCTCCAACTTCGTCCATTGTCACATTTCTCTCAACCCCGGCCCAAGTTTGAGTTGCATGCGAGTAAGGTCAATTGACTCTTGTTCTATTGGACAGGTACAACTCCGGGGTAGTCGAGTTGATGCAAGAGATTCCGGCTGTTCCGGTGCAGGTCATGTGACCGAGTAGCAATGATGACAAGTGGTGTGATGAGGCGTTTTGAGAGGCTGAATTTTTCAGTGCAATTTTTAAGTACACATTTTTTTCCCCAGTCTCGGCATTCTTCACTCGTCGTTTTTTTTTTCACTCCAAACTTCACTTCAAATTTCATCCCCATTAAATCCTACAAACCTACAAGTGACACGACTCTGGAAACTCTGGAAACTCTGGGGTGCAGTCGGCCACGTGAGGCTCGAAATGAAGCCGAGGCCTCGCCGGAATCTGGGGTAGATGACGTATGTCAGCCAGCTGGGAGGGCATTGGACAAATGGGGCATGTCGAGGGTTATAATTAAGGTGGACAGATGGGGCATATGAAACATCAAGTAGGAGTACAAGAACAAGACACGTAGCAAGACAGAACTTACGATCACTGGTGTTAGGAGCATCCCTTGACTGGAGGTGTGGACACGTCACAAGAGGAGGAGTAGCGACTTTAGGCACAAAATACTACCGTTTTCTTCATTGTCGGGGTATGAATTCCGCCAATATCCTGATCCCCTTTTTTTGTGATTTTTTCCAATTTTCCCCGAATTCTTTTTTTTATTTTTCCGTAAACGTGTCTCTAGAGCAACCACAACACGTCGAATTGAGTTTGAATTGGTTGCCTTTTGGATGTCGTTTGGATGGGTGGTTAAACGTCTGCAAAAAGTCGAATAATGGTCCGATCTCAAATCTGAAAGTTGCAATCAAATCCCCGCACGCCGCCCATCAATTTGATATCCATAATCACGTGACTACCGCCCCCCAATCACGCCAAAACTTGCCTCCCTCCTCTCTCAATAAGCTCAAGCAGGGTAACACTCGGAACTCCCCTCGGGACGTTTAGGAAGGTGCACACGGCTCTTTCCGACCGAGGTAGTGTGATTGCTGAGTAAGGGATTAGTAAGAAACCGAGGTGGTCATGTGATCACGTGATTTGCACGTGACCTTGATCACACTGTCCCCACAACATCAATTGAGCCAAACCGACAACCTCATCTCCCTCTCCCTCATACCTCACTCAAGCAGGTACGTGCATGTTGTCTGAGAAATGAGATTTTGTGGTTTCTTCTGTGCCGACTTTCTACCGAAGGCGTGGCTATATACTTGTACCCGCTGCCGCGACGATTATCAGATGCTGGGCCGTTTACTTGTGCTTTAGTTTCCGCCGAAATTACGCCGAAATTGGGCTCCCATTATGCTCAGTGTTAGTATGACCATGTAATTTAGGAGTTGCAACCCAAACGGGATGAGCAGGGAAAAGTACCAACAAGGAGTGTGTATAGCTTGAATTAATGCTGTATAAACATGGGCAAGCATTTCCACCTTTTTGTGCTGCATTTCTCGTGATTACTAAGCTCACTGTTCATACCTGGTTAATCACTCAATTTGCACTCACTGACGCACACTTTTTGCCTTCACTTTCAATCTCCCAATTCAGGCTTGGCTTGGCTTGGCTTCTTTTGTCCCATGTCTACACCGCTATGATTCTTAAACTCATAGCAACTAGGTGCACACTACTTTAGCCGCGGAACTCTGGGCTTCATCAGCAGGCTCACCTTGCTTTTTAGAATGGGGTATAAGGTAAGGCGACAAGTCAATGCCATAAGATGAACCAGTATGAAGTGCAAGTCATAAGATGAACCAAGTGTAAGGAAGTTAAGTCATAAGATGGACAGTGTGAAGTATAAGGTCATAGCTGTGATGAGAGCTACATAGCCGAGGTAACTACAAGGTGATCACCAAACTGCCTGTAGGATATGGAATGAACACCCTTGTCAAGGTGTTCTCGTTGTGTATTTTATTATCGACAAACTTTTTGTCTTCTTTTTTCCCTTTTTCCTTTTTTCAGTGACGGACAAATATCTCGTATTCACTTTCCTCTCAGTCGCATTAGCTAAGGTGACCGCCCGTATTGCTGCCTTTCACATGCGTCGATAATGTATGCTAAAGTAGTGCGATGAAATGAGAGACAAGTAGGTCATAATTAGGAGCCAAATTGGCACGATATTAGATGCAAATAAGTGCCAAATTAATGGCAAGTGACACAAACACCATTAGTCGTTGCTAGGACAAAGGGTGGATCCTGATGACAAAGACTTGGGCTACAAAGCAGATCGTCAATTGAGTTGTGGAGATATGAGTTAGAAGTGGAAGTGTTCAAGTTGGAGATTTGTACTAAGATTACGGGTATCTGTTTGTACCCTTGAATGGTCATTTGTGTCACCCTCACTCACCCTCAGTCTGCTGTCAGTTGGACAGGTGAAACCGAGCTAATGATTGTCTCATAGGAACGACTAGCGCGGAGCTAGACCAGGGATGGTGAGGAGAAGTGAGTGGTTTGAGGTGAGGAGGTGAAGGGTTTGGAGAGGTTTGACGAGGTATGTAGTAACTACGGATGCTGTGTGTACTGTAGATACTGTAGAAACACTGTATGGAGCTGTTCAGGGTGTATAACTGTCATTTGATCACCATATCTTTCTGACAAGGCTAACCCTAGTATTGTAAAATACACCCAGTAGGACGAGGAAAAGAGATGGAGAGAAAAGAAGAACAGGGGTGTATTCGTACGGCGTTCATCTACCTGTGGAAATTTCATTGACCGTTTTAGCTGGTTTTTGAGAGGAAAAATAGTGGTGTTGTGAAGTGTTATTCAGACTATCTAAGCAGCTTCAAGAAGTACCCTAACAGTGCCCCTAGAACACCCCTAGAAGCTCAAATCTTTCAGCCCAAACACTTCAATCTAAGCGGTCTCTACTTCGGAAGGCTTGCATTCGCTTCCCCAGTTTCTCTAAGACAAATCTAAGGTACCATCTGTAGGCAGTTAGCCTTAGGCAGCCAGGAAGCAGCCCTCAACAAGGTGTGAGTGTATTTGTAATACGAGTAGCAAGGTAGACGATTAGTGGGGTAAAGATATGCGATTCAGGACATATTGTAGGACACAAATAGGTCACCGACTACCAACTGACTGACTGATGTTCTGCAGCCTTATTACTCCAAGTTTACTAATCACTTGTTGAGGAAGCTTGTCACTATAAAGCCATCCAGTCTATTTCCAAGAACCACCTTAACTAATGGTACTTATAGATCTAGTCATTCTTATCCTATGGCTTCATACATCGATTTCAGAGATCACTTGACACAGATATATGTTATTTCACTCAATTTGTTCGTTTCCGTTTTTTTTTTACGCCACTGCCTTAGAGCAACCATCGGCTCATTTCTTTTTCCCATCAACTGATTGATAAGCTCACTTTGATCACCTTAGGCAGCACAAAACAGGCCACCGATCAGGTCATCAGAGAAGGGGGTGGTACGAGTACGAGTACTTGGTTTTGTGTAATCGATCAGTCAGTTTTCTTACGTAATCAGGCATTAAATATTACGTAACGTCAGCCCCAAAAACAGCCCCAAAACCACTACTTGACACACCCATGTCTCAGATCTGTTTCACCTGACTGGGGAAATTATCACTTCTGAGACACGGATACAGATGGCAGCGGGTGTCAGATGTCAGCGACGGGTGTCTGGATGAAAATTGATCAGCCAGACATGGCAAAAAGTGAGACATGATTATGTAATCAAAAGTGGAGGAAAAATAGACAACAATAGACGGAATTAGAAAACCGTCTAAATAGAAGCTGACAGTCTCAAATAATTAAATAAGACAAGCCGTCTAAGCTACAGAGAAGACACTCCAGTCCACTGGTGCAAGACATTTAATATAAGACATTTGTACAGTGCAATAATAATCCGCATGCTTAATGAGACATACTGTAAGCTGTACAAGACAGTGTGGAGATGTACTGTACTTGTAAAATTAACACTCTGAACACGATGTTTCTAAGCAAGACAGCGCAACAAGACTGTTCAACTGAAGACATGGTAGTTGATATAACAGATGTATTTTGATACAGCCATTACAGTACAGTACCCGGTATACAGCATATTGCAGCACATTTCAAGATATTTCTTTTGACTATAGACTGACACTGTTCATTGCAAGACATCTACAAGTCAGTCACTGAGACATTGTGACCTCAAGACAGTAAGAATATTATACACAGACATGTCTACAGTACAATCTGGACATTCCTTTTGTCCTCATGTGTCAATTACTGTACGTTCAGTCAAGACAGTCTTCAAGACAAGTCCCACTCATAGAAGTAATACTGCAGATAGTACAACTGTCAAGTCTTAACCAGCTCATAATGAGACATCCATAGCATTATAAGACATGTTTCTAAGAGTAAGTAAGTCACTGGGACTGTAAATGGTTTCTTCAGACACCTATCTATACAACACGATGTATTAGAGTCCATACAAAATACTCCAACAAGACAGTCCAAAACATGAGTCAAAACGGGACAGTCAACACAAGACAATCCAACACACTACAAGACAGCCTCTATTTGGTGTCTATAGACATTCGACAACACACTATAATGTCTTCCATTGCTTAAAGTAGTCACTATTCAAAGCACACTATAAGACGGTGTTCAAGAAGACATCTCCACAGAGATTTAGACCTCTTATATTCAGCTCTATAGACATCTCCACAGCACAAGACGGTGTTTTTTAGACACTACAGGTCGTATTTATAGTGTCTTCTTTTATAGCACTAAGAGACATTCTAGCTCAACGACTTTACACCATAGTCTCAACACCACACTATAACATAGCCTCTAGTTAGTCTATAGACATCTCAATAGCACTCTGCAACATGTCAATGGAATCAGTATAACGAAAAATCTATACATCTAATTATAACCAGCCTCAAAACGTCATCTACAGCAGTACAAATCACACTCTACTTCTTCTGTCAATTCCACTTGTACAATTCACACTAGATATGAGAGCAAGAGTGAATGAGGTTACTTCTCTATAGACACCAACTATAGCCAGGACATAAATAAAGTGGACTTGGATGTACACAGATAAGTAGCAGTAATCTACGACAATTGTCTGTTTTGTGGTCTCAGTTGCGTGGAGTTGTTTTATACAAGATGTGTCTTGTTCAATGTGTCTGAGAACATGCCCCATTGTTGTGCAGGCTACTTCACATATACAACTTATTCTCAGCCCCTTGTTGTGCCAAGTATATATTGCCCAATTGGGAGATTTAGACAGATGGATATACAGTAAGTTAGTAAAGGCCATAAGATGCACAGCACTACAACTCGCACTACGTCTTCATAACAATACTTGTAATGCATCTGAAACACCATACTATAAGACAGCCTCTACAAATACCGATAGTCTCTAGACATCCAATTACAACCATCTTCTAAACCTCATCCACAGCACAATCACTCTACAATAATACGATAATAGTCTTCAACACCACACTATAACATAACCTCCATATACAGTAGTCTCTATAGTCATCTCAACAGCACACAGCAGCATGTCTTATAACCAATCTCCCAAGCACATCCAAATTAAGTCATCAGTTGAAGCACACTATAAGAACCATAAACATAGATCTATTCATTCTCCACAAATCCTCGTCTACTCTACAGCACTACAAATCACGCTACCTTTTCGCTTTTCTCTCTCTATACACAATAAATTAACGATAATACATCTGGGGAACGGGGAGGTTGTGGTTAGTCATTCCGTTGATTGGGGGGTTGGGGAACGGTTGCTGGAGGGGCGGGGGGKTAGGGAGGGTAGAGGGGGGCGGAGGGGCAGTGGAAGATCCAGTAGGGGCAGAAGCCGTTGCTCCAGTTACAGCTCCTGAAGCTCCAGGTCCAGAATTAGTTCCAGGCCCAGCTGACGCTGCGCCTTCGTAACTAATTCTGTACGGGTTACTCGGCGGCGACGACGGAGCCTGGCCCGGAACAGGCAGCTGCTGCATCGGCTGGCCCGGTTGCCCCGGTTGCACGTAGTACGGCATTTGCCGCGGCATGACCGGCGGCAAGTTCGGCGGCGATCCCGAGCCGCTCGTCAGCTGATACTGGCTGTACACGGGGAGATGGGGCGGGGTGGGTTGGGAGTGCCTAATATAAGCGGGAGACTGATTTGGGGCTGAGGCCGGTTGCTGGGCGACCGATTGCTGACTAAGTGACTGTTGCTGGGCAACCTGCTGACTCATCGCCTGTTGCTGCTGGTGCAGACCCTGAACTTGGGTCTTGGAAATCGGATAGTGATGATGCGACGGAGTTCCAAAGGTGGCCGAGTACTTTGAGATGATTTTTCTGAGCGCCATTCCCAGCGTTTTCCAGGGAAAAACCTTGACGTCCTTCTCAATGTTTCGAGGTTTCGGTTGAGGAAAGCCCATGATGAGTTTGAAGAAGTCCTCGGAACTCGGTTTCTGTTTCGACACAGTTAGAGGATGGTAACCCTCGAGGTTTCTTCGAATCCGGTTCTTCTCCTCAATGGTAAACTTGCAGTTGACGAGCTGTTCCAGCAGGTAGATGGCGTCAACCGAAGTGATCACACACTCGCCCTTTTGGTCCCAGTAAATGCACGAAACGCAGGCCATTCCCGGCTCGTAGTCCTCAAACGCCAGCGGCATGAACTCGACCTTGATGACCGAGTCCTGCTGGATGCGTTTGAACTGCACCAGTCGGCGTCTCTTGGTCCACTCCTCGTTGGACCAGTTGCGGCTCATGTCTCGTATTTCGCCCTGGATTTCGAGCTTGGCACGTGTGGTCATGTGACCTTGGCCGGGGGTGGATTCGTGGGAGCCCTGGTACGGCTCTTCGCGCGTGTTCCGCACATATGTGACCTGGTTGTCGTCTTCAAATTCGTAGTAGGGGTAGTAGTTCATAACGACGGAAACGTGACTAGTCTGTTGTTGTAGGGAGGCGTTTAACGTAGGAAAAAAACGTGTTTGTGTAGGAAGCGTGTAGTAAGCGATTCAATGAATAAATCTGATGACGTGATATGAGATCTTGTCAGTAGTGTCTTTAGGTGTAGTCCTCAAGTCTTCTGCTTTAGGTGATGTCTTTAGGTGAAGTCCTTAGATGTCCTTATGCCTTATCCAGTGAAATAGTCAATAGCTTATATCGAGATTAAGCAGTAGAAGTGTCCTGACTTGTGTTCAATTGTGACTGGAGTTGTGACTGAAGCTGTGTAGTTCTGGAGTTGTCCTGTTTGTGTCACTCAGATTTGTGGTGTTCTGTGTTTGTGTCACTCAAGTACTTCTGTGTGTTGTGTCCTGTCGTGCTGTGTTTGCGTCCTGTTTCTGTGTTGTGCAATTGCTGACCTTAAAGCTGTTCTTTCAACTTCGTCTTCTCTTCTTCTCTCCTCCTCCTCCTCCTCACCCATCTATATAAGCACCGGGGAGTGTTTTGGCTCGCAGATAGTCTTCAAAAAATTGGGCTTTGGCTCTGAGCAGGCCCGAAGGCTGAGCTTGGTGCGCGGGCTAGTCGTGCGTGCCCGCAAACAAGCAACTGAGACTTTGCAGTCGGCGCTTGTAGCCCCAGCAAGCCTCTTTGTCTGCCCCTTCCGCTCTGCTTAAACGAACGCCTGGGCAGCCAGTCGTATCTGCGCCAAAGTCGCCCATCAACTTAACGGGCCGACTCATTAAGAAGTGGACAAAAAAATGGAGGGAAAAAAAAAAAACACCACCAAAAATAGTCAACAAGTGACACCCTAGTCGACTGTTTTGGTGTTTCTTCTTTTTTGTCAGTTTTTTCCTCCCCTTCAAACAAATCATCGTCCACCTCTTACCCCCCCTCCTCTCAGGCGGGTTGCTCACCCTCTTTGTCCATGGTACCCTGGTCTCAAACCCCGCCTAGTAGCGAAATTCTGTTTGGTTTTTCGTTTTCGTTTGGTTTTTCGGTTTCCTTTTTTTTTTTTTCGCTTTCGGACAAGCGATGGGGCTGTAACTTGAAGATGAGCAGAGCTTTCTCCGACTGGGGTGGGTTTTCGAGCTTGTGGAGGAGCCCAGAAGTTGATAAAAAAAAAACCACGTCGGAGGTCGGTTTATTTTGTGTGCGTGCATGTGCATATTTTGGCTAGTATACGAGCAACGCAAATGAAAAACTGAAACTAGTTGAAACTAGTTAGTTCAACGGTGGAGGAGGTGGTATCATTGACCGTTGTATTAATGATTGGTTGGTTTGTGTCTGTGTCTGTGTCACTCCGTTTCTGTGATATCTTTCTCAGTTGCATCTCCCTCCCATCTCCTCTCGATTGCTAAAGTTAACATGTGTGACACGGCACCGCATATGGACCGAAACAAGTGTGTTGGTCTGCAAGTTTATTCTGCAAGGCCATCAAGCTGCAGAATCACCCCATTCTCGATATTATCCAAACAACACAACCAAGGAGATTTTACCTAGAAGGAGGGAAGAAGGAGGGTGGACAAAAAGTGCAAAAATGCAAACCCGATTTTGTCGTTTTTGTACCGGTTTTTTTTTTTTCCACCGATTTTCCACTCACCAAAACTTTTTGGAATTCCTTTTTCCTCTGATTATTCTCATCCAAATTACCTCAGCCGCTCTGGCATTTAACTCCCATTAACTCTCGGCCATCTGGTGATATCCGCAGCATCTTCGGGGATCTGCGAATTAATGAAGTGCAAAAGAAAAATACGTGTTCCAAAAAATCCATTAAAATGAAGAAAAAAATGTTGAAAAAAATGTTGAAAAAATAGCTACAAAATTGATGACAAAATAATTAACGAAATTGAACAATATTCATTTTGTCAACTTCTCCACTTTTTCACACACTCCACTGTCGGCCCGATGGTTGCTAGATTGACTCTTGTTTTTGGACAATTGTTTTTGGACAATTGTTTTTGGACTTGTTTTTATCACGTATTTGGAAAAACACATTTTTTGCCAATTCCTCTGTTATGATGCCTGGACCTATTTGAGCTGTTGTGATGCCTCGACAGCCCGCCCACCGTCCTCTTTAGGAGGTTTCCCTGTCTCACAGCGTTTCAAGACTGTTTCAATGGTCCAAGAGATAATTAGACGTGGACTAGAATGGAATGAATCTGCCTGAGAAAAAAAAGAAGACAAGACGTAAACGAATAATTGTCCATATTGAGATGAAAAGATGACGCCTGAGTTCAAACGCCCAAATGTCTGAATATTTGTAATTCTTCATTTTCACATTCACTTCACCCCAGTATCCTGATACCAGATCGGTGCCTGAGACTTGTTAAGACCCGATTTGGTTCAGTGTGAGACCGACGTCTTATGAGCAGGCCTTATGAGCAGGCCTTATGAGGAGGCCTTATGAGTAAAAACATGTTATGAGCACATGTTATGAGTACGTCTTATGAGTACCGGTACACCCTATGAGCACATCCTATGGGCACACCCTATGAGTCCCCCCTCGGAACGGAATAAAAGCATGTTCCGACAACCTACTTATGACCACTTCAATTCCCCCCCTCTGGGATCGCCATACCCCGCACAAATAGGGTGTGGCCATCGGGCGCGGGTCTGAGACGTCCCTGAGAGCTAGAGCTCGTTCCTGACACCTTTCGGAGACTCGGCAATAGCAGCAATCCGAATACGAAGGCTGAGTCTGGGGAGGTAGGGTAAGTGGGAAAGTTAAAGTTTGAAGTTAGTGAGGTACGGCATAAGTGTTCGTTGGGGAAAGGGGGGTAAAAATCAGGACGAAAATTAGGGATGGAGGGAAAAGAAGAGTACAGAAATGTAGAGCTGAGTCAGCTGAGTACGGTGGTATTTTCAGTTTATTTATAGCTATTTTATTGGCCCCAAAATTCACCTTCCTTTCCCTGCAATATAGGCTTGTGTCTCTTGTCTTCAACTGAAACAGACCCTGACCCATCAGGAACAAGCGTTGCATGGAGGTGCATACAAGGGGTGAGCAAATGACTTGGGAAAACACAAAAGCAGAGCTAAACAAGCCAAAGGGAGCCACACTACAGCTAACAAGGCTACGAGGACAAAAGACTTGGGAAGAGAATGTTTACGAGGAGGTGTGGACAAACGTATGTGTACAAATTGTGGCATAAACGTGTGAAAAAAAAGCCCTACAAAAAGCGTCTTTAAATCGTGTTCAAATTTCAAACATTTTTTTCTATGACACAAAACCTCTGGCAAAACCTCATTTATCTCATCTAAGACATTTGGACTGCTCTTGCACCTGACACATTAACGAAACCAGACCATGGCGTTTGTCTAATGCACCATCCCACCAAGTTATGAAACACGATTTGGAGAGGTTATAAAAGTGAAAGTGGAAGTGAAGAAATGGAAAGTGAAAAAAAATGTTGGTTGCTATAGCAGACGGTGGTGGGTGATGGATTAATGAATTACTTGGATTATTTATTTTATTTTGAATTATTTGTTTATTCAATTTTTATTCATTTAAATTAATTCGTTATTCCTGTATTTTCCATTTTCCAATTCTTTTTTTTTTTTCCATTCCCACCCTCCGGGATCTTCAAAATCAGCTCATTTCGTTATCTATGCAGGGTAAGATAGACAATACGAAAAGTCAACAAGATCTAGATATTAGGGAAAATGCAGCAAAATACAGGTGTCATGTTGTTGTCGGGCTAACTACAGTACAAGTAAGTACTTGACGTGGTGAGTAATTTGTTGGGAAAATAAATGGTCAAAAATAAATTAAAAACAAATAACAATAAAATCAACAACCAACTCGCTTCGCTCGTTGGCTGTTGCCCCAGATTGTCGCACGGGACGATAAGACACTGTTTAGGCATCCCAACATGTGTAGGTCTCAACCTGAAACATGACAAAGAAACAACGAGAAGCGAGTTGGTCATAACATGTACAACTGTTCTGTGTCACAATACGCTCATAATCTCTAGTCTTCTGTCCCAACACGTACTCATAAGTCATAAGTCATAAGTCATAAGATGTCAGCTCATAACTCATAACCGCTCATAACTCATAACCACTCACCTCCCTTATATCCGAGCGAACCTTGCTGCTCCGAAAAAACCCTTGGTGGCGGGCAACTTTCAATCTCGTACCCAACTCTACTTCTCAATCCAGTAAGCGATGTGCATAGGCGAGGGCAGAGCTTACCGCCAACTTTATTCAGAATGTAGATGAGGTGGAGGGGTGGGAAGTGGATGGGGTGTAAGAGGAGGTGTAGGGGAGGTGAATAGCCAAGTATGAAGGGTTTGTGGTTTGGTGGTGTTTTTTTTTTTTTTTTTTTTTTTTTTTTTTCCCCTTAATCATACCCCTACCTTACTACCGAATGAAACTGAACATACTGTAACAGCATAACAGAAATTCTACTCAAAAATACTACTACAAGAACTTCTGACACAAACCAGGCTCCTCTCTCAGCCGTGTTCTGTGTTTGATGAAACAAAAGTTCTTTTTCCAGCCATTTGTGCTCCACAGCTGTGTGTCTGTGTCTTATGTCCCCTCAGGTATACGAGATGAACTCTAGACTAACTTTCAAGGAACTTTCAAGCCTCAAAATTAAACACTCGGAGGTGTAGGCGGGTGAGGGGTTCCGAAAGAGTCACAAGATTAAGGCTTTGGGGCATTTGACAGGTCGCATTTGACGGGTCATATTAACACTGTACAAGTATTCGTACTGTATGTGAACGCCTATAAGGTATATGACCTGTCGTATGCATCTTGAAGAACAAGACTTGGACAGTATGTACAAGACCCTATTTACAGCTTCTAGGGTATGGCTGCTGCATGAGCGTGAAGAAGAGGATTGTGGTGTATTTTTTCCCATTTTCTGAGATAATAAAAGATATATATTTTAATAAACAAACAGTTTAATAATTCTAGAACTATAGATTGATAAATCTGACCAAGCAGGCGACAAACTATTCAACTCGAGTCTTCGATCAAACAACTCTTCGACTAAGTCTTTGTCTAATACTCGATTTTGTTGCTCATCGATTTCACAAAAATCTTCATTTTTCTCAGTTTTTCTCAGCTTTTCATTTTCCCCCCTCTTGTCTGCACTCGTGATGGTGTCTCACATGGGTGTCCACAGTCTCAGCTTCGTAGAGGGAAATGTATAGCGGAGAGGAGAAAAAAGGGAAACCGATATTTTCGATAAATTTTTGAAAAAAAGGAGGAAAAAGAATCCAACCTCCAAAAACGACATGACCACATCTAGACCCGCTTCTACACAAACCCGCGTACACTCAGGGTTGTGCGTGTTTAGATGCGAGTCCACGGTTGCTGTCCGTGGAGTTAGGGCGCTGGAGG
The DNA here is from genome assembly GCA_001600195.1 of Yarrowia keelungensis. Taxonomy (NCBI): domain Eukaryota; kingdom Fungi; phylum Ascomycota; class Dipodascomycetes; order Dipodascales; genus Yarrowia; species Yarrowia keelungensis. The sequence continues at coordinate 2,286,737 of BCJD01000002.1, read as the reverse complement.
TAAAAGTGCCTGAAAATCAGGTGGAGAGGGGGAAAACGCGGGAAAAAGCGTGGAGATGGAGAGCGATCGGCGGGGAGCAAAATGGGGGAGTTCTTGTCCGTTTCCGTGGATTATTGGGGAAGTTGGAGAGGTTTGAGTGATTGCCAAAGGTGGAGAACTTGGAGGAGGTGTAGTTTTAGATCCACAAGACCAAATTTCGCGAGAACTTGACAGACATGTTCAGAATCGTCGAATTAAGTATTCTATACCCTCCCTGGGCGTATCCACACACTCTATATACTACATATCGTTCATAGAAGTCGTGTTATTGCATCTTCAGGTACGGCCTGGAAAAAGCTGCCAATATCGCTCAAAGTGCGTGGAATGCTTGGCAGACGACTTAGCAACAGCCACAGCGTATCCACCCCCTCCGATTTGCTCCAGAATTTATTTTTCCACCTTTGTCCAGAACTTACCCATGTACAGGACGGGATGAGCAGTATTGACAGAGTGAGTGTGGTGGGAGGGAGAAGGAGGGTATACATGAGTTGTTTGAGTGGCCAAAAAGAAGATAGAAAAGATTTCAAAGTCATAGGTCTTTTCCCTGTTCTGTTTGAAGATATATTGGTTATCTTACTAAGAAACAGAATTGTCCTGTTAAAATGACGAGGAAAGCAGCTGGAAGGATGAAAAGTGGATAGTTTTGTTCCTTGAAGAGTGCAGAGTAAGGATCTGGAGCTCTTTTTTTTGTATCTCAAAAACTGAGGGTATGAGAGTGGTATATGTGGTTAAAGAAGTGGAATCAAACAGCAATGATTCAAAATTGAAATAAACGACTTTGAGATATAAGAAGATGTCCATATTACTCGGCTACTGTCGCTGAAACAGTTTTTTGCCTTCTTCCTCTTTATTACCATCTCACATGCATCCTACTCTGTTACTAAACATGACACATCATTCAACAGAGGACTGGAAATGAACCAAGAGGTTCTGACGCAAATGGACTTGATAGGAGATGTTAAAGACACTTGAAAATGTCTCTTGTCAAGTCTCCATGTCTTGAAATTGGCTCAGAAAAAAGGTGTGTGACTAAGTGAGTATTAAGGGGATGCTTAACGAAGAATCGTTATATAATCTGAAGGAAAAGAGGTGGAGACATGGGAGCTTGAGAGGATGATACTTTGAGAGTTGATCTATCCACTGACACTCTTTTTGTCTTTATAGCTCATCTCAATCTCTCTCAATACTCCAAAGTACAGTGTGGATGACTCAGCATTATTAGGGCTCTAAAAAGTGCCACAAAGGAGCTAGAAGTATGGGAGGTATACGGTTGTGCTCGTCACGTCTTGAGGATTATAATCGTATGCTTCAATATGTTCCAGCTCTTTTCTATCGCTCACAAGTTTGATGTCTCTACTTTGTCTTCTCTATCATATGGAGCTATTTACTGAGACCAAAAGTGAATGAATCACGTTGAGATTTGGCATGGTTGGTGAAAACAAGACAAGAAAAGTAACTGTGCTTTTGGATTAGTTCTATCTTTTGTAATTCGATTTTTAACGACTCTTTCTTGACAACGAATGCGTATTTCAAGAGACAGCTACAGAAACTCACAGAAAAGAGGTGGAGACATGGGAGCTTGATGGATGTGTTTTTTGACGCGTGAAGAGTGACTAGGTACTCTCAAAAATGTGCCAGCTCTTTCACAGCACTCTCAAGAACTGTACTTTTGTTTCTTACTCTACATCTATCAGAGTCATTTACTGAAGATACAAGAGATATGAGGTCACGGGAAGTTCTTGGATGTTTTTGGAAGTATTGAGAAAAGGACATTAAGTAGGTCCGTAATTTTCAGTCTTTACAATGTGTCTAGTTCTCGAAATATCAAGGGATACCGATAATCAGTAATGATTATGAAATATAGCTACAGAAACAGCCACAGATAAGATACAGAGATACGAACTAGATCAGCTTGTTCAGAGAGCTACAAAGAACACTTCTGTCTTTTTACATTTCCAAAATCTTCATTCCGCGACCTGGGAGAAGGGTATCTTTATTCTGTCATACTAGAAACATAGAGTCACTTCAAAGAGTAAGAGAAAGAGATACAAACTGAGGAGTTAGAAGATGTATCTCAATAAGTGTTACCAAAACCATCAGCAGCAAAAGTCCACTATGTCTCTTTTCCCTGAAATTCTACAGCACATCTCAAATACCACCTACCGGTACCTATACCAAGAACCACATCAGAAACTGCCACAGAAGAGCTATAAAGACAAGAGCTACACCATTCAATTCAGCTCCTTTCAGAGACCTCTCTAGTATATTCAAAAATGGTGTAGCTGCTCTACACCGTTCTAGAAGTTGACACCTGTGCTTATCATCATTGACTCACTTCCTAAGCCATTTGAATCAGATATAACACCAACAACTTTGTATGGAATAGATTCAAGTCCTGGTCATTTCTCATGATTGCAAGTCCCCTTATACTAAACTACTCTTTAAGTGTTGATTATCTGTGTATACAAAACTGCAAGGTGAGTTACTGTTGACAGAATAAAACACAGTAAATGTCTTATATTACAGTATCTACTTTTCTAGAGATAATGAAGATGAATCGACTTTGGAGCACCCAAGAAACCATCCATGATCACTCTTGTGAACTGCATAGGTATGTGCTTAATACTTCAAGGGATAGTTAACGTGACAATGACTCTAAGCAGAAGTACACTAAAGTCAACGAAATACTTGCAAACCGGTTTAAACTGTTTCCGACGTTGCGAAAAAGCCGAGTATTCCATTACAGGAAATATAATTGCTTGATTTCCCAAGTCGGTCCAAACTCCTTCTCACTGAGCACCCTTTGCGAGAAAGAAAAATACCCGTTTTTACTGAGCTTAACTGTGCTAGGGTTTGTTAAGGTGTAAGTATAGAGTGAAGTTGGATGAAATGGGGCCACTTATAGAAGCAAGGTTGAGCTGAGCATGTAGCTGGTAAGTATCTGGACATATAGCTAAGGTCTTCAGCTACATCAGAACTTTTCTTTTATGTCTCTACCAGGTCTGCAACCCCATTTTTGAAGCCCCAGGTGACTTTCTCCTCTAACTAAAGTCTAAGTAAGAGCATGAAATGACATCTAAAATACTGCAAAGTCAAAAAGTCAGAATGTGGTCAATATTGATATCGGAAAGATCGCCAAAACTTCACAAGGCGAACGGTACCACCCAGACGCTCACCAGACTACTCAGTCCTGAGATATTCACTCTCCCCGACTTCCCTCAAATTAAGCTATACCAAGATTACGTAATTTCCGAGCCGCACGGCTGGGGGTGGTGTTTTAGCCCTCATGAAATGGCCTCAAATTAATGAAAATGAGCTAGCAATCAACATGGAGCATACTGACATTCCTCTGTAGTCTGATTAACCATCCATAAGTCACCATTTTACTTCTCCATATTTCTATCACGTAACATCCGACCTCGATAGTATCACGTTGGGTGATTACGTAATCATTATTACATAAGCTGGATTACGTAATCACAATCACACAATCTGATTACGTAAAAATTACATAAGCACGATTACATAAGCAACATTTTACACTATTTTCCTGCATTTTCCCAAAAAATCTAAAAAATCGAAAAAAATCGAAAAAAATCGGGGGGTTCGGGAAAACCACAAAAAACCCCGAACTAGCCCCCCTCTCAAATGTCTAGTCTATGTTAAATATATATAGTTAGCGTTAGTATCGTTCGTACTCCTACTTGTACTCGTCCTACAACCCCAGCTCCTTCATCAGGGTCTGTTGTTGGACGGAGATTTTGCGGCGGTTTGAGGGGCTCTGGGGGAGATACGAGAGCGACGACATGGAGCGTCTGTGGAGTCTCAGCGGCGACGGCGACGGCGGGCCGGCTATCGAGGCCGACGACGCGTTATTGGGGGTCGTGGAGATAGACAACGACCACCGTTTGCGGCGGTTTTGGGCGCTATTGCTGTTGGAAAACAGCGGCGACGGAGACGTGTCTCTTTCGGCTGTCTCCACCTCGGCATTCTCCAACGCGATCAAAGCGGCAGGCATCAACGGTTCAATCTCCTCGTCCTCGTAGACGTGGGAGAGCGACGACTTTTCCTGGAAGCGCCAGCTGAGGGCTACGACGCCTGCAAAGACCAGCAGCGCGCCCAGGACCACCAGCACGATTTGCACCGACGACAGCCGCTCCAGCTGCTGGAAGTAGACCAGGCCGTTGACGATGGTGATGATGTTGTAGACGCAAAACACCAGCGGGTAGAGGATGGACGTGGAGCACAGGCGCAGGCCCTTGTTGAGAAACATGAGCTGGGTCACCGCGAGCGTGAGGAAGCACGCGACGATGGCCCACGACTGCCACCGCTGCAGGTCGCCCAATCCGGACGTCATGGCCCGCAGGAGCAGCTCGACGCCGGATTTCGCAAACAGCAGCGAGTGCGCGGACAAAATGCCCGAAATGCCGCCGTACAGGAGGCCCACCAGGAGGGAGGAGGGAGAGGAGGGGGAGGAGGAGGAGGAAGCGGAAGCGTCAGGTTCAACAGTGCTATAGCCACTGCTCATGGATGGCCTCCTCTTACTCCCCTTGTCCTTCCTCTGGACGGCTTTGATGGCTGCCATAATACCGCACACCAGCACGGCCGTGAAGACCATCCACAGAACGAACGGCCTGCGTTTCAGCAGCACCAGCAGCTCGTTGAGCGAATGGTTGGGCTCCTCGATCGCCCCAAAGGCAGCGATCAGCAGAGCCCCCAGCGACACCAGCGCCGTGCCCACCAACGAGAACACCGTGAAGGGCTCATTGAGAATCACCGTGGCACAGATGCTGTTGAACACCAGGCCCACAGCCTGCAACGGCGACAACACAACCAGCGGAAGAGTTGTGATCTGCACCGACGAGCCCAGAACGTTGGCGATGAGGAACAGAAGCAGTCCTACACGCCACCGGGCCCGCCGGTGTGGAGGACGGTAGCTGTCCGACCCGGGCTTGTGGTCCTCCAAAATGTGACTTTGGCGCTGTAACGTGAGCCCCACAGACTGACACAAAGACGAGACGATGCCCACCGTGCATCCTAGAGCGATAGTTGAGGGCATGAGGAGGGGGGGAGTAGCAATGAGTGTCTGGATGGGGTTTTAGCTGTTGTTTGAGCTGTTTGTGTTGTAATGTTCAGGGTCAGATGCAAATCCAGTACAAGGTACTTTTGAAAAGGTGCTTTTTGTGTCTTTTTCCGCCTAGTTCAAGAGCAAAGGGGCAGTAACGGTGTTTGTACCTCGGAATGGGGTTTTGAGCTGTTTGTGTCCTGTCTTTTGAGCTGTTGTGTCGTTCTGTTGTGTTGTGTTGTAGTGTCCAGGGTAAGATGCAAGTCCAGTGATTTTGAGAAGGTGTCTTTTTGTCTTTGTGCCTTTCTGTGACCTTATTTCTTCAAGAGCAAATCACACATGTAATGTCGTCACCAGGAAATATAAATAGAGCGAAGTTCCCCAGAATGTGGTTCTCAAATTCAAGTCTTACTGTAATCAAGTCAAGTCACTCACACGTGGCTACAGGTCAGAAAGTCTATCCCAATAAGGGGCAAACTGGTCACGTGACCAAAGCAGAAGTAACTACAAGAATTTCTACACCACGTGACGTCACGTGACCCAAACACAACGCTGCAAAATACTACTCAATACTATAGCTCTCCACCACCCAGATTCAAATTAGTTGCAGTGGCTTCATTTAAATTAAGGTTTTCCCAGATAGGAAGGTGTGCTTATATAAGGAAACCAAATGGGTGATTACGTAATTGGGGCTGTGTTGTGATTACGTAAGCAGGTGTGGCGGAAGTGGCGAATTGAGTTGAGGGTGAGTGGGAGGGTTATATAGGGGATGAGGTGAGGTGGTGTTGGAAATTTGGGATAATTTGAGTGCTGTTAGCAAATGATTACATAAGCACATATGTGATTACATAATCATTACATAAGCAAATAGAGGTGAAGGTGGAAATTTGGCAAAATGGGTATTGGGAGGCTGAGAATGAGAGGTTATATAGCACTGTAATACTGGGGTACTTTTTTATTCTTCTATTGAGGTATTTGGAAAGGTTCATTTTTCGTGTTTAGTTGAGAAATAGTTGAGGGAAAAGTAGGCTGGGGGTTAATTTTTGGGGTTCCAGAAGTGGTGGAGAGATGGGAGTTATATGAAATTGGAGAGGATAGTAAGGGATCTAAAATGGTATAATTGGTGGGTAGATGTGTCATACAACTTTTTGCAGGAGTGTGGTTTGTGTCTTGCAGTTTGGGTTTCGGTTTACTTAGGTTTAGTTGGGCTGAAAGTAATGTATGGAGGTGTACCTTACAATCGTCCTAGAATCATCAGTAGTAGGAATGTGAAGATGAAATTGGTAAAGATGTAAGATATTAATGTCATGAAGATACTACTAAAGTCCACTAGTTGATACCTCGTTTTGATCAGTTTTTATGATTGTACTAGTCTGAACAATGTGAGTATACCAAAAAGACGTCATACAGAACTTTAGAAGCATGGTGGAGAAGAGAGACCTATACTACTAGAATGGTAAGAGAGTACTTTATCAGATGATAACTCTACTGTAAATATAACTTTAGCATACAAGCTTCTATGCTCCTACTTGTATTTCAATTCTGAAGAACACAGACTGGGTCACCAAATTTCCCATAGACATACCAAAGAGATGTAAACTGTTTGACTAGATGGAGAAAGCTTGAATTTAGAGAAAATTGAAGTTCCTATGTCAACAACTTAGCTACATCAGATTCTATGATCGTAAGACTAGATTCCATGATGGCTATCATTGACCCACTTTAGAATCACGTGTAGCTATCAGAAATGAACAAAAGTGCTTCCAGTAGATAGCTAAAGCTTCAAATACCTCTCTTGTCAAGTTCCCATCTCATTAAATTGCTTCTAAAAAAAATAGTGACTCTTATAGTTTACATTATGATAGCCACCATAGAGTCACTCTAGAAACAGTTGTTGTAGATATGCTAAAAAAATAGGAGTAGTACCTCAAGGTAGCTACAGCTCTAAATACCTTCCATTTTAACTTCCCATGTCAACACCTCCTCTACACCAGCTTCTCTGATCCAAAGAGTTTTTTCTTAGATGTCCGTACATAAGGCTCTCAAAAAGAACGTGCAACCATCAGAAGTGAAAAAAAAGCTACCATAAGATAGCCAAAGTTTCAAGTATTGTCATAATCAACTTCCCGTGTTGAAACCTTCTCTAAATCAAATTATATGATTGTATTATGTTTCCATATCTTGACTCTCTACAAGTCTCTCTAAAACGCCTTATATAAATTAGTAATACAAAAGAAAGCTACCACTAAAACGCCAAAGCCTTATATACCTGCATTTTTTACTCCTCATGTCTATATCTCATTTCTATCAACTTCTATGATTGTAAGAAGATTCTCCATCATGACAATCTATAAGTGTCTCTAAAAAGATCGATAAGCAACAGAAAACAAAATGAAAACCAACTTCTGATAGCTGCAGCTCCAAATAATTGCATTATAAAGTTCCTATGTCTATAGCTTCTTTACATCTCTTTCTATGATTGTCTTATGTTTCATTAATCACAGCAAACCATCAGACTCTCTATAAAAACATGTAAGCATCAGAAATACAAAAGAAAACTACCACTAGATAGCCAGAGCTCCAAATAATCTACATTTGAAGTTCCCATAGTCATACCTCCTCTGTACCACCTTCCATCTGGTCGGAGTAGGCTCAATATAACTACTGAATATGCCCCAAAGTTCCGTGTCAGGTGGGTGAGTCAGGTGGACCAAGTTGTGCGTTTCTTGTCTTTAGGAGGAACATTGAAGTTTGTTTGACAAGACAAAGAAAGAGGATTATCGGAATCACAAAGCACTGAGTTCCATCTCGAATAGATTCAGATGATGCTTTGGTAGATGTTGCATTGTTTCTACATTGTTTCTACATTGATAGACATGAGGACAATTTTCGAAACAACACACTCTATAACTAGCTAGATCATCTTGTTCCAAATTCGTAGAACAAGGGAATGCATATCACGAGATGCTAGTTGCAGGACAAAGAGACGTAAACAAAGCGTTATCAACAAAGCGTTATCCAATCAATCATTGTGATTTCGAGTGATATGAGCTGTTCCAGAGTATCAAAGATGTCACTCAGTGCTTCTTCCAGACAGTGCCTTCAACGGCTCACTAAACCTCTTTTATCTCTGAAGGTCTATTTCACATATCCAAACAACAATCATTTATAAGGTAGTTTGTGCAACTCAGACGTCTACAGATCCATGACGTGTTGAAAAGGAAGAGTGTTAGCTGAGCACAAAGAGCCTTGTTAATTGGAAGCTTAAGCTGCAAGTCTATTGACGGTTTGTTACTTGAAGTCCTAAGACAGGTGCTTCTCTAGTGATGCTGTGAACTTCCAAGAGCTGGCTGTCCCTCAGAATACCCCAGACCAATGGCATCGAGCTTTTCTCATCGGTCAGCTTCTGAGCACTCTGCTGAACAGGTAATGAAAATAGAACCGGTAGGGTAATATTTTCAGCAGTCATTTCCAGAAGAGATTCCGTTACCAAACCTTCACACCCCCTCAGTTACATGCCAAGTGTCTTGCAATTCTGGGTGGAAACTTCTTGAGGTGATGACTAAATGACTTTAACCGATCCATAACACCTGAAAACCTTCCTAGCACCTCTAATTGTGACTACATTACTTGACTTCCCGCTGTGCTCTTAAATTCTCAAGTACTTTACTTGATATTTGACTTATTTAATTAAAAACCCAACTAGTTCACAACACTCCATATCTCTCCGAATTCTCGAGAAAAAAGGTTGAGATGACGACACTGACGTTACTGGTCTCCAGAAGCCCACCACACAAAATTTCAGCGCAATCTATTGGTTATCGGACGACATCAAGAGGGCCAAAAACACCACCCCCAGCCGTGCGGCTCGGAAATTACGTAATATGGGAACACCTTAATAGGGATAGGTTTAATAGCTCACAACTGAGTGGTCAGATGAGCTAGTGAGTGGTTGCAATCGACTCGTGGAACGTTTCTCGTCCTTTTGGTACCAATGACGACCACTTTCTGAGGTTTTCACTTTGCTGATGTTTAGGCGAGATGGGGCACTTTATTCAAAACAGTTCAACTTTAGTTGACCCAGTAACGACATAAAACAAAAGTTCACTACTCTCTCAATACGAGACAGAAAAGGTTGAGATTTAGCCAGAACATTAGTGAACGCTCTCTCAACGGCAATACAAAATTTCAGCTCACCAGCTCAGCTATTACCCACTTTGTGGAGGGCCAAAAACACCACCCCCAGCCGTGCGGCTCGGAAATTCGCTGTAGCTTAAATTGAGAGGAATAGATGTTGCTGATATTTCGTGCTACAGCAAGGGCACGTGGATTCTGGGACTACTTTCATAATCAGGGTATTCTGGCGGTTATTTTGATACTAATATCGACGTGTTTAAGCTGAAATACGAGAAAGAGAGAACGTCAAAAATGAAGTGTTAGATGAAGATTGTGACCAGTCAGAAATGGCTAGTTTTCACAAGTTTATGTCTCCTCAGAGAAACAGCGGTTCTATGACAACTAGAAGCACAGTAATTTAGATGGCATGATCAAGCCATCAGCACTACGAATCTACACCATCTTCTCCGATCTACAAGTCTGTCAATTACTGGATCTAGGCATCTTTTTAGTCATTGTCTTATCCGTATTTGTACGAACGCTGGTACATTGTAATGTCATCTGAGACTGCCACTGTAGAACTTTGAGTTCGTGACAATTCGAAGCAATAGATTCTCCAGCAACTGGTTGTGACAATCTCATGTTTGAGGGAAGTTTTGATCTTCCAATTACTGGTCTAGAACGTTTCCCTTATCTTCTCCTAGGGCATGAGGACAAGCCTCCTCTATATAATCCTCGACGTATAGAATTGTTTACGCATAATGTGGCCATCCAAAATTATGTAAGCAGAATACCTCGACTTGCGGGGAAACGTCTGATCGACTCGAGAGTGGTATCGGTAGACAGCTCAAAGTGAGGGGATTCCGAATATTAGCCTCTTTTCTTGGTGGCATTTCTGTAGCAGAAGCTGAGCGGTCTCAACTTAAAGCTCTTCACACCCCCTACATGCCAAGTGTCGGGTGTCTTTCTAAGAATACAAGAATTTTTGATGGTCATGCTAAAGACTAACTGACAGTACCACCAGATAGCTAGAGTGACAAGGAGTGCAGTGGTGTTATTCCCATTCTGTTTGGACCATTATCTGCTGAGTTATCCGACATCTAGACAAGAACTCTTTTTTTTGAGGACTCTTTTTTAATCCAACCAGTCAATTCACTCCAGACAAAGACCCACCTCCCTTTGTCTTCAAGGTTCAAAACCAATGTCGTATTGAACCCTGCCAAGAGTCAATCAGTGATGAGATGGTCTTACCTTGGGAACTTCATTGCACTTCATAGCCTCAGATAACGCTTCCACCGCATCAATATCTATACCAAAATACTCCCCCCGACTCCCTCTATCCACCCCAAGTTTCCGTTTTTCTCTACCTCTTCTAGACTGAATTTAATGAATGATTATATTATTTTTTAAAAAAAAACTCACCTCCTTGTCCAGATGTACAGAGTGGGGAAGTCGAAGTGAGGGGAAGAGGTCTAAAATACACATACAGAAACCTACCCCTCTCTCCTACAAATTGACCCCTCATCACCATATCTCCAAATTATTTTTTTCAATAAACTCAATTTTTTATAAATACCCTACTTCCCCCCTAGAACCACTCCATAACCCTCCTCTTCAGCTTATTCTGCCACGAATTGTACACCCGATCGTCATCCCACACCTGCAGATCCATCTGTCGCTTTCCTGAGTAAATATCCATCTCGGAAACGCGCACAAAACGGTCGTCTTTCGTGCAAATCCTGGCCACCGCATAAATTGCAATTGTCAGAAAAATGCCGGAATAGTTGCTCGCAAAAAGCCGCCTGTCCCAGGAAATATAAACCGAAAATATCGTGAAACACAAAAGCAAACAACAGCCCGCCATTCCAAACCAAGCCGTATACGGCTGCGGAAAAGAGTACTTAAAGGGCACTCTCCTGACCTTCAGACACCTGTGGAAACGCAAAAAGGCTGCGGTCATGATAATCCACAAAATCAATCCAACCGTGCATATCCAATGCAACATCCAGTCAAACACGTGACGGGTCGAGTACCCCACCACGAGATACGACAACAAAGAAATCAATGCAGAAAACAAAACGGAAATCCAAGGAATCCCCATAGCCGTGCATGTAGAGAACCACCTGAGACGTTCCCACCTGGTGGATATCGCATACAGTGTTCTAGACGCACTGTACAAATGAGAAGCCGAGGCTACTACAGCACAAATGACAAAAATGCCGTTCACGGCTAAAGCTGCAGTTTCGTATCCAGCCAGAGATAGGGCAACGACCCAGGGCGAGTTGAACGTTGGATTGAGGATTTGCTGGGGTTCCGAGGTCGTGTTTTTTGGCTTTGGCGAAGGTCGGTCGGGGACATTGTCGGGGTGTTCTGCGGCGGGCGCCGAGCGTTTGGAAAGTGACTCAAATGAGTCTTTGGGTGAGTCACCTGAGTCACGTCTTGAGTCATATGAGTCATCACTTGAGTCATCTGAGTCACCTGACTCGGAATCAGCGGAAATTGAGGACTCCCGGTTTTGCTCGCTGTCACGTGACCCAAGAAAATGCCCCAAATCACGTGATTTATCACGTGACTCAGAAGAAAAATCTAGATCACGTGACTTATCACGTGACTCGAAATTGTGCCCTGAGTTGAGTCCCTCAGCCGAGTCCTTCACGTGACCTCTCACGTGACCTGCCTCCCCAGTCACGTGACCCAAATCTGTCACGTGACCCAATTCCGTTGTCACGTGACCCACCACCTGCCGTTTGAATACTCCCGATTCATCCACCGGAACAACTCCATGCGATAAATTCCCTGATCCATACCCTTGCCTCTCAATTCCAAGCGTATTAAACGGAGGAACAGCCAAGCCTAAAGAAATCACGCCAAGTAAGTAACACAGACCAATCCTAACAGCAATCCTCCGCATAGCCGAGGGAACGGCTTTTCTAGGATTTTTGACTTCTGGAGCAGCGACAAAGACCGACTCTGAGCCGACAAAGGCAAACACGGATAAAGTCATGCTTGCATAGACCTGCAGAAATCTTCCCGGTGCCCCAAAAATCTGCTTGTCGTGATGTTCGCCTTTGAGGGGTAGTTGGAACCCTGCATACGAGTCGTAATAAGGTCTGAAAGCCCCATAACCCTCCGATTCTTTCCAAAACCTTGTTCCTGGACAAACCACAAACATGGTGATGATCATGCCGATGACAATGAGTAGATTGCCAAGATTGCACCAGTAAAGTAGTTCGCCATAGTAGTCGACCGAAAGGAGGTTGACAAAGACAATGACCAGGATAAATAAGGTTAGCCAAGCTACCAAAGCAGAACTAGGTTGGCTCATTGAGGGGTACACCTCAAGCAAGGCTGCAGCTGCAGAGAGCTCCGAGGGGATGGCGACCGAAAACAAAAGCCAGTAGAGAACCCCTGCGGTTACGCCAAGAGATGTGTTCAAAAAGCGGTCAGCCAAAAGTGGTAATCCTTGACTCGGATACAAGGTCACCATATCACCTATACTTTTGATGCAAGCAAAGGTTATGAGTCCAGTCAACAGGAAACCCAAAATCGCCCCCAACGGTCCAGCTGTAGTAATACTCCTCCCTGCAGAAAGCAACAGTCCTGCTCCTAAGGGTCCTCCTAACGCAAGCATGTGCAGATGCCGAGGCAACAAACGCCGTTGAATCGTGTATTCCTGATCATCGTCGCCATGGTGAATATCGTCAATATTGATCGTTTCATTATCGCCTTCATCAACCATGCGTTTGTGGATTTCGAGCTGTTGTTGGTTGAGAATTCGACGAGCGGTTTGAAAATTCAACTCCTCAAAATCAGTCCGAAACCCTTCATTTTCCAACTCGCCATCCTCGTAGTTGTCAAGGTACCGCTCGGCTAATCTTTCCAAATGCGGATTGTCTTGTTCGTCGATACAGATTTCAGAAGCTGCGTCGTCGAAGAGCTCGAGTTCGACCCCGGATTCGAGGGACTGAGATGAGTCTTGGTATCGGGGGAACATGGAAAAAGAAGTTGATGACTAATCCAAAATAAGGTTTCTGACTAATCCGAAATTAAGGTTTGCTGACTAATCGGTTGCCGGGGTGACCAATTAAGGTTTGCTGACTAAGCCGTTGCTGCGGTAACCAATGATGACTAATTGGATTAGGTAAGCCGTTGTCGTGGTAACCAAAATGCGGTTGCCGTAGTTACCTCGGATGACTAATCAGATTAGTAAGCTGGTCGAAATAAGGTATGCTGAATAGGCCGTTGCTGTGGTAACCGAAGATGACTAATCTAGATTAGTAAGCTGTTGCCGTGGTAACCAAGATTAGTAATCGGTTGCTGTAGTGACGCAAATGAAATTCAGAAAAAAGCCGAAAAATCAGAAAAAACAGATGAGAGTGTTTTTGCAAGCTCTGGCAATGTGTAAAATATCACCCTTGAAGTCGTGTTCGAATTCCACCGTTAGTTGTCGAGTTTTGAAAATTTCTGGAAAAGCTGTTTTTAAAGATTTTCGCAAAATTAATGGGAAAACCACAGAAATACCAGAAAAATCACAGTCGATAGAGAATTCCCTGGTGAGTCGAATGCACTTGTTTTTGAGTCAATCCGACGTCTCGTCGTCGAGTTATCGCCCTTCCCGATATGTAGTGTCGTCGAGAAACTGTAGAACTCTGTAATACTCTTAACAGATCCTATGACCTAATCTGTACTCAGATCTTATGAGTATGTCGCCTGTAGTTCCTCCAAATCACTCCTAATCTGTGAGTAGATCAGTGTTGTCTTCGTTCTCAAGACTTATGAGTAACGTCAACGAAAGAACCCCTTATGAGTGATATGCCACGTTGTGTCTTGTCCTATGACACACCTTATGACCTTATGACGACCTTATGACAACGCCTTATGACCTTATGACTTCTTGGGATTTGGGGTGTTGTGCCGTGTGCAAGTCGTGGTGTCAGTCGTGGTGTGGTGTGTTTGTGTCACCAAGTCGAATTCAGACCTTATGAGTTATGACTTATGAGTGACCCCTTATGAGTGACCCCTTATGAGTTATGAGTCAACACCTTATGACTTATGACTTATGACTTGAGAGTAGTCGTTGAAAGTCGTGCAAGTCGAGTCGTCGGTTCTTGCCTCCACCTTATCAGAGTGGAGATAAAGGAGATTGCCACAAGGTTATTGGGTGGCTGGATGGAAAAATGACGTCACAAATAAAAGAGGGGAAATGAGATGGTCACGTGATGAAATATATGGTCACGTGACCGGAAAATTTGAGATATTGTTTTTTTCTTTCAAATTTCCACTTTTTTTTTTATTTGCCACTGATATATCCACCCAATATTTGCACTGTATTCTGACTGTATAATCACCTCATTTTTCTCAAATGAGTCAAAATGAGACATCTGAGACACGTCACGTGAACGAGAGAGGCTGGAAGAAGATGTGGAAGAAATTTTGAGCGTTTTGGGTGGGATTTGGAATAGTTGAAGAGGTGTCAAAATGGTAAGTAGTTTAGTTGGGGTAGTTAGAGAGGTAAGTAGTTTGGTTGGGAGTGGTAAGTGGGGTAGTTGGAAATTGAAAATGGTGATAGAATGGTGGGGAGAAGGGGAAATGGAAAAAAAAAGGATTTTTTGTGTTCTCTATGGTCCGATGAAGAGCTGGGTGTGGTTTTTGGAGCTATATCTTAGCTGTGTCGTTTTTGGTAAGAGGTTGAAGTTATTAGTAAGCAGAAAATGGAAAGACGATTTTTGGAAGATGTAGAGTGGGAAAACTGAAATGGGAAGTTTGAGTCGTGTCTGGATGGTGTTAGGATGGTGTTTATAAGCTTCAATAAGGTATTTACATCTTCTAGAGTTAGTAGTGAGCTGTAGTTTACTTCTTACTTCTGGAGGATCTAGAACATCCAAAAGAATAGGAAATAGTTACAATTGAGCTGTAAAAATTGGCTATATAGGAAAGAGGGGCGGAAATTACAAGCTGACAGCTTTTGAAGCTTCCATCTATAGGATTAGTGAAGTTAAAGCGATAGTAATATTGAGGTGATTTGAGATTTGAGAAAGTCATAGTTTTACGAATAGAGAAGATACTGACATGAGTAAACGTGTGTATGCTCTAATTGAGCCGTTCAAGCGTTTCCTAGCATTTGCGTCTTTATATCTAATCTCCTTAATGAGTAAATTGCATTTCAGTAGTCAAAAGTCTTGACAGAAAAGATATGAGCACTATTTGTTAAATAGTAGAGGAATTGCTAAGGAAAGTTAAAAATCCTTTTTAATGACGTCGTAAATGTCCATTTCTGAACTTCACAAGTTCATAAAAGCTTTTCTACAGCTTCAGTGACTCTTCTTGTATCTCTTAGTGAGCACTTGGATATACCAACATAGTAGCTTATACAATAGACCAATTGAGCAGAAACTGTGCAATAATAGTCTTTGACACTGTATAAACACTCCCATGTAGCTCTCAATACATAATCTGTTATACTTATGATTCTATGATCATAAGTCTGTTTCACCCTCAGTTATCACTATTATTCAATATACACTTTTAAATATCACGTGATAAAGATCAATAACACAATTTCTCTTTTTAAGTCACGTGAAACAAGCATTCCAAGTCTTCCCTTAAACTTCTGAGTCTCCTAGAGCTCTCAAAAACTCCAAAACAATATCACACCATCTCCCCACTTGAACGATCATAACTTCACAAATAGCTAATAGATAAGGCACAAGTTTAAATCACGTGACAAATACGCTTTCATCTTTGTGACATCCACTTTTCAAAACTTTTACTCTATTAATACACCTTCCATGACCTAATCTCTTTACCACTAATCTCAACTACACACAAGCTCCATAAGTACAGACTTTCCTAGATAACATACCCCAAATAGTAGTCCATTCTACTCCATTTTGAGTCCTCTTTAACCTCAAAACACAAAACCAACCTCGTCTCTAACAAAATCTTTCACTATCAACACTTTTATATGATTACGTAAGCCAATTTTGTAGCTGTCATATCTTGTTCAAAACAAAAGTTAGAGCTTTGAAACTTTGAGGGTGTTTTAGTGACACCTTGAATATGCACCATTATCAATTTCGTCCAAATCCCTTGCTTTTTGACTGTTTTTTGAAGGGCCCAAAACACCACCCCTAGCCGTGCGGCTCGTTAATTACGTAATAAAACCTTATTTAAAACAGTATGATTACATAATACAAACCTCAAAACAGATTACATAATCCAACCGTTACGTAGTCCCAATAACCTTATTTTGTAATTATGTAATACCTTAATTTAGGAAGAACACAGAATCAAGAATAAAACGTGATCCAATAGAGATGTGTATATGGGAGCTACAGGGTTGTATTCAGCGACATTAGGCGGTCATTTTGGTACTACTCATGAGCGTTTTTGAAACTATAGAAAAATGGCTAAAGACTAGAAAAGCGTTAATAGGGGAGATATTTTAAAATTGAGACGTTAAGGACATGAATTCACTTAAATACACTTATATCTGTTGAAATTTACCTAGATTTACAGTATGTTCTTCTATACTATCAACTGAAAGACTACTAAGGTGCACTGTCTTTAGGGATGTCATTATTAGTACCATAGAGAGATGGAAACTGAATAAAAACTTTATGACTAACTTGCAGCCATGGGAAACCACAATACCTGAAAGTTTCCATGTGATATCTTCGTTTCTCCTTGTTCTATAACTCTTCTAAGATCATTATGTAATCACACATTCATAAGAGTATTTCTGCTCATTGGGGATACTTGGAGACTAACAACTTTAATAAAACTAATAAACAAGCCGAAAAAAGTAATTTCCAGTTTGTTATAATCTTCCTCCTCCTCTATTACTCATTTGACGACCTAAATTCATTCTCACACTCTTCACCAGACAATACCCTATTACTCCTCAAATACCATTCCATATCTCACAAAACAATTCAAACTGGTCAAACAACACTGAAAAAACCCAAATCTGAACTCCCCTTCTCTCCACCACCTCTATATCAAAATCTACAACACTTTTCAGAATCTTACTCACCGAAATACATAAACGATCACCAAATCTCTATGAAAACTCATAAACGAATAAAACTTTGTCACGTCTCTCAGAACTCCCCTCCAAACACCCCCATACCCTTACCTAACCCTCATCTATTCCCCCTCATTTTTTAAACCCCCTCCAAAACCCGCTTACGTAATCACAACTTTCAACCCCCACAAAATGTCCCCTAAACCTCCCATACCTTCCAAAATCTCCCCAACCAACCAATCACTCCCAATAAACAACCCTAACCCACCTAAATTCCTATTTGCCCTTTATTTCCCCTTTTAATTCACTCTAAAAATGCTCACATTCTCAACATCTTAGAACTTGCTCAAAATGCTCAAAAGTGACAATATTTGCTCACAAACTCGATGATCCGTTTCTCACTAGTCCACTTATTTGCTCATTGCTTAAGTGAGCCAAAAATACGTTTTTTCAGATATGATTACATAATCACAAAACACTTGCTTACATAATAAGCTTACGTAACGACTTACATAATCAGCTTACATAATCAAAGGCCACACTTTTTGCACCGCCACTCTCGTGCACCGCCACTTTGCACCGCCGCACTCCGTTTTCCCGTTCTGTGTCGGAAGTCTCCGGAATGCAGAAAATAAGATTAAGCTTTTCATTACCCGTTTGGGTGTAACGGGTGCTAGTCAGGCTATAAACTATTGGCTATATGTTGTATGGACGAGTACGACGTGAGGGATTTACCTGGAGGTTAGGGGAGGTGGTTTATGGGTCACGTGATGTCACGTGATTAATGTCACGTGACAAAATTGGAAAATCTTGGAAAATGAGGCCTACAGGTCAAGCCTCTTCTCCCGCCACACGCCACAAGGGTGCAGCTGAGACGCTGAAAAAGTTCAAAGCTGATTTGACCGAAAAAATAAATTAAGGTTTGGATAATAAAAAATGTGAGCGTTTTGATTGGCTGGAATTTGGAAGTCGGTGGCAAAGTGGCGAATGTGGAGTTGGGGTGTTTGGAGGTATGTGGGGGTATTTGAAAGTATTTTTGGAGGGTTTTGGAATTTTTGAGTTTTTGTTGGGAATTTAGTTAAGTGGAAATTTGGCTGGCGGTGGAAAAAAGGTGTTCCTGGGGTGCTGGAGAGGTGGGAGTTGGATAGAAAGGTGGAGGGAGGCGGGGGGACTTGATTTACGGAAAGAGAAAGGTATGGTGTAGTAGTGGTTTTGTGAGTATTGAGGTTTTTTGTGGAATGTGGTGTTTTAAGGTTACATAGGGGTTAGTTGAGAATGGTAAACGGATCAATGAGATAATCACTAGTTCTTGTATATCTCAGATACCAAGTTTCCAGGTCACGTGACTGTCACGTGATTATAAGCCTTCTGTGTAACTTACAAATTTGGCTTTGTGTAACTCCCTCAATTGCTCCTTGCTCCTTGCTGTTTCTTCTTTTCTTTTGACACGGCTTGGGGGTGTTAAGAGGGAGGGTTTGGAGAGTGAAAGGAATAAAATAAAATAAAATAAAATAAAATAAAATAAAATAAAATAAAATAAAATAAAATAAAATAAAATAAAATAAAATAAAATGAAATAAATAAATAATAAAATAAAGTAAAATAAAATAAAATAAAAAATTAAAAACAAACGTACAAGTAATAGAAAGACAAAAGAAAACTCTTTTGATCAACGAAAACGGATAATACTTGTGTTGGTAACTTGATTAAGTGACTGGTATAGCGGAGTTGAATCATGTAGATGTTGTACTTGTAGATCAAGTGCTAGAGTGTAGATATGATCTGATAAGTATTATCATCAAATTGTCACGTGACATGTTCAGTTTGTATCATTTTTTAAGGTCACTATGTCTGTAGGATGGTCTATGATGGACAGTTACATATGACACTATGGAACGCTCAATTGAGATGATTGAGACATGGGAAATGCTCAGTAGTTCTATTTTTGATGAATCTAGGTGACAGAAATAAATTTGTTGTAGTTTTGTGAAAATTGGATATCTTATGAGTGTCGTTTAGTGTAGTTCATTGAGGCACATATGAAGAGTACTGAAGTTCTCAATTGAGATGATTGAGACTTGGAAATCACAAAATAAGTTCTGATTTGGAATATTCACGTGATTTGAACAATAAATGTGTATTTCTGTCACTATTGGAGTTCAGCTCATGTTCTTGTGGGGTGTAGTCTTGTTGTCCTTCTGTCACTTGTACTGGATCATAGAACAGCCAGTTGTTACATTTGAGGTCTGGAAAGTTGTATATACATCAATTACAGCTACAGATAGCGATATGACTTGTTCTTTTTGTTCAGGGATATCTGAACGTGTTCTTATGATGTATTGTCTCAGGTCTATTGTTGAGAGCACAACACAACGATATAAAGACCCATCGAATATAAATTTTCGAACCAAAAACAGTCAAATCGGTCAATTGACGGATTCCAATAATGTGGGTAATATTCTGTCATTCTCAGTGCTTAGATCGTGCTACAAATCGTGTTCTTGTCCGTCAAACAGAAGCTTACGTAATCAAAGCTTATTGTAATGTGGGGGTCAAGTGGGGGTTAATGAAGACGCCTTGCTGATACGTCAAGAATTACTGACCCCCCCAAGATGGATACCAAAATGATCCCCAAAATGCGCCGGTTTTGGTGGTACAAGTGGAATTGACGTAGCGCTAACATATTGAGCAATACCTAGCGTTTTCTATTCTGCTCCCATTTAAGGTGATGTCCTGAAATAATTAATGAGCCGCACGGTGATTGATGAGCCGCATGATTATGCAAGGTCTGAGATTGGTTTCAGTAACACCTGAACTATGGTTGCTTTACTTAGAAAGCTCAACTAAAAGTGTCAAAACTTTGACAGCGCATAGTTCTCCGTATTTAAGCGGAAAATGATAGGTAAAAGCACAGATGCGTCACTGCGCTTTTCAGCTACCACCAGTAAAAATCTCCACTCATTTGGTCCATTATTGGCTCCAATCAAGAGGGCTCAAAACACCACCCCTAGCCGTGCGGCTCGGAAATGATCTATAGCTTAATATGGCTGTGGAGGGGAACATTGGTTATTTTGAGAATCAGCAGGCCTACATTTATTCTGAAGCTACCGTTGTTATCAGCTGACTCGGGGGATCATTTTGATACCAATATCGAGGGTGAAATTAGGTGGATACTCAGAAAGAATGATTAACAGTACCATTCTTAAAATCAGCCTCTTCTCCCAACAGAGATTTAGTGAGTAGCTACAATACCACGTAACAATTACAAGTATAATTATTAGCCATAGAGATGAGAACACGAGAACACATCTCTTTGAAGACTTGATCATATCACGCCTACTAAAATATACTGTCGATGAGAACATATATAGACAGTAAATAGCCAGATAGGTCAGTTGATTGATTCCAATGACTTGACAAGTATACTGTCTTTTCTGAACTTCAAAGCGTGTCTCTATTGTGTGTGTTGTTGTTGTCTTTCATTAGGAAGCTTATGTAAGTACCAGTACTAACGTCATTAACACATACCCCAATGATGACATTTTCTAATCTTCTGTTTCTGTAGAAGAACATACCCTGGAGAAGCCGTACTATCGCTTTTATAAACTTCTTTATTTGGTATGTTACACAAAGCGAAAAAGCTGGTACACGGCATTATGCCTGAAATAGTCTCGTATGGGTATCAAAATGACCGCCAGAATCTGCTGATTATGACCCTTTTCTCAGAATCTACGTGACTTTGCTGTAGCACGAAATATCAGCACACATCTATTTCTCTCAATTTAAGCTATAGCGAATTTCCGAGCCGCACGGCTGGGGGTGGGGTTTTGAGACCTCCATAAAATGGGTAATACTTGAGCTGGTGGGCTGAAATTTTGTGTGGCCGCTGAGAATATGCTTACTAACCTTTTGGCAAAGTCTCATCCCTAAATATCGAGTATTGACTTTTGTTTTCCACCGTTATTGAGTCAACTAAAGTTGAACTGTTTAGATAAAGTGCCCCATCTCGCCTAAACATCAGCAAAGTAAAAACCTCAGAAAGTAGTTGATATTAGTACCAAAAGGACGAGAAAATTACGACAGATCGAATGGTACTACTCACTAGCTCATCTGACTACTCAATTCTGAGCAGTTGAGTCTCCCCGATTTGTGTCAAATTAAGGTATTCCCATATTACGTAATTTCCGAGCCGCACGGCTGGGGGTGGGGTTTGAGGTCGTTCAAAGATGGGTCAGAAAGTGACAGATTGCTCTGAAATTTGTATGGTGCGTTAGTTGAGCTGTCAAAAACTTCTGGGCGGAGTTTTATATCTTTCGGGTATCTGATTGTGTTGCAATTCATCGTGTTCTGAATGTGACTGAAGATGCACTTTTGAGGCTATAGGAGGCATACTGTAGAATAGTTTGTATGAGATGAAACGTTTGTTGATACGCTTGTAGTGGTTCAAAAGTGAGCTAGCTCGATTTCCTCAAGTCTAGATTGAGTTGTGATCCGTTTTGCTACGGTTTTCAGAGCATTTGAAGCATTTCGAGCCAAACTTGTTTTTTTCCAATTTTTCACTTTTGACCATCTCGTCGTGACCCCACTTTTGGCCTCACTTTACGTCCAAGTGAAACATCACCATTTTTTTTTTTTTTGTTATACTTATTCCATTTACTTCACTTTACGTCCAAGTGAAACATCACCACTATAAGGAGGTGATGTTAGTTATAGCTTATTTGTGAGAGGAAAAAGATCTGTTGATTACGCAGGACCGAGTGACACTATACAAGATTCAACAGATGCATTGGGCTTGTCAGATTCCGGCCATCATTTTGATACTACTTTCGGCCAGTTTCTGTGTGATACACTTTTCCGAATTTTGACCATCTCGTCGTGACCCTAGGGTCTCAATTATTATCCTCACATCACCACTTTAAGGTGGGGAGGTTTTGGGGCATCTTGACTTAGGGGTGAGTGTTGGAGTTCGTTTTTTTTATTATTCAGTATTTTTAACAAGCTCTTTACTGGTATCAAACTGACGAGAAAAACGAGCCGAGTCTGATGGTTGTGGTCCGAAGTGCGTGGCGTTTCTGGATTCAAATTTTTGCGAAGACACTATCCATAGAAGACAAAAGGTCAAATTGAGCAATTGAGCAACTCCTAAATATTACTCCATTTGGCAACTCCAGCTTCTAGTCTTGTTGTATGGTTAGCCTTCCAGAGCAAAGACTTCCAGAACAATGAGGCCAAGTATGACGTGTTCAAAGGCAATCTGACCAGTCGGTTTTGAGAGTTGATTTGTTGCCGTGGATACCAGTCAGATGATCAGACCTATCGGATCTATAAATAGACAGATTATGCAAGACCTTACTAATATATTTGACCAATCGGAATCGTTCCATTGACATGACTTAGAGATGCAAGTCAGATGATAGAGGTGGTTATGACTTATGACTTATGAGTTGACATGTTATGAGTAACCACCAAGACAAGACTAGAGATTATGAGTGTCTAGTGTGAGACACTTCAAATCAGATTAAGACAACATGAGCAAATGACATGGTTCACGTGATTCAATTATTCTGACCTTTATGAAAAGGTGAGTTTGTGAACACTGACTTGATATGACGTAATACAAGTCTCAGTCTAGACTTATCAGATCCCACTAATTTTCGGTAGCACTATCACCAGGCCAATATAGTCCCATCTCATTAGCCGGGTCAACAGGTCTAATCACGATAACGTCCCAACAGATGAAATAGACTGTTTGTTTTATTTTATTTTATTTTATTTTATTTTATTTTATTTTATTTTATTTCAAATATTAATTAGCGTAAATCCATCTGAGACACAACAATGAACTTTTCAAGACATTCGAAGCAAGCGATTCAAAATAATGGCATGATTG
Organism: Yarrowia keelungensis; assembly: GCA_001600195.1. NCBI lineage: Eukaryota > Fungi > Ascomycota > Dipodascomycetes > Dipodascales > Yarrowia > Yarrowia keelungensis. The sequence goes on along the minus strand of BCJD01000002.1, from coordinate 2,263,601 downwards.
TGAGACAGACAAAACGGACAGACCTGATTGGGAAAATCTTCATAATTATCTGATTTTTCAACCAATTAAAATGAATTGTTTTCGTAAATCGACCATAATTCCCAGCGCCCCAAAGTTCCACCTCAAGAATTCAATTTAAAAGAATTCCGGAAAAATCACAGAAAATCGGAAAAAATGGGAAACTCCTTAGAAATACAGATCCTTAACAGTAGACATTATCCGCACGTATCCAGTCACTATACCGTCAAAATTGGGTCAATTGATTGTCATATTCGCTCGTAAATGTTTTTTTCAATTTTTTTCGTAAATTCGAAAAATAAAAAAACCCCCCCAAAATTGCGGAAAATCAGAAAAAATCGCAGAAAATCAGAAGAAATCGGAAACTTCTTGGAAATACAGATCCTCCGTAGTAGACATTATCAACACGTATCCAATCACTATACCATCAAAATTGGGTCAATTGACCAAACTCTTCGTTCGTGAGATATTTTCAAGTATTTTTCGTAAATTTGAAAAATAAAAAAATTCCCCAAAATTGCGGAAAATCAGAAAAAGTCGAAAATACCTCAAAAAGACTGATCCTTCAACATACAGCCCATCCACACCCCTCAAAACCCTCCCCTATCGAATTCCAATCAATTGCCTTAACCCTACGTTAGCAGATATTTTTTTCCCATTTTTCACAATTTTCCAAATTCATTACTAATTCAGATCAATACACCCCCCACCACATGCCAAGAGTCGCGATGTCCAAAATCCATCCTTATCCTTGGTTACACAAACGCAACTCCCAACTACTTAAACCCCAGCTCTCCCACCTACTTTTTCTTCTTTTTAAATAATCAATTGATATATACAAGCCAGGGGCTTCAACGGGAGACACAAACGCAAACACGTCACGCCACCTCCCGCCTAAACAAACACAAATGTTTGTGTCCGTTTAACAGTTCTCGACCATCCAGGTGATGAGGTCGTTTCGGTCCTTGGGCTTCTTGAGACCGCCGAAAGCCATCTTGGTACCGGGGATGTACTTCTTGGGGTTCTCGAGGTACTCAAAGAGGTTCTCGGTGTTCCACTCAACGCCCTTTCGCTTGTTGGCGTCAGAGTAGGAGTAGCCCTCGGCCTCGCCAGAGTGTCGGTTGATGACACCATGGAGGTTGGGGCCGACCTTGTGGGGGCCTCCGGCCTCGGTGGTGTGGCACTGAGCACATCGAGTCTTGAACAGGGTAGCTCCCTTCTTGGCAGATCCTTCCTTGTATCCCATTTTTTTGCTTTGCTTTGGTTCAGGTGGTGGTTGTGGGAAAGGAAAAATGGGAGGTTGGGAACGTCGCCCTTATATAAAGTCGCAACAGGGCTGCAGCAACCAGTTGTGTAGGGACGTAATGCCTCGGCCGTGATTGGCTGGATTAAGGTTCGCTGAAGAAGCTTATTCTAGAAGATAAACGCGCACCGAATTAGCAACGTCGGATGGAGTCGGAAAAAAAAAACAAAAAAACTGAGGGTAGGGGTAGGAATTGAGGGTAGGGGTTGGGGTTAGGAATTGAGGCTAGGGTAGGGCATGATGGTCTTTTTCTCCGCCCTCCCGCCACGTGACGCCCGCCTCCCTTTGCCAACCCTAACCCGCGCCTTTGTCTCTTGACCCGGCGCCAGCTCGTACGAAAATGCGCAACTCCGATGATTCAAAAGGGGAAGCGAACCCTAACCGTGTGGCGCAGAGGGAAGGTGCCACAGTAATTGTGGCGTCATGCCTGGACCTTAACCTTAATGGGGAGGCCCAATTGGGAATCCTTAACCCTGAAATTTGGACACAGAAGAACGACCCCTAACCCTGACATTTGGACACAGAAGAAAGAGCCCTAACCCTACACTTTGGGCCGAATTGGGAAGCCCTAACCCTGACATTTGGACACAGAACCAACTCTTGCCCTAACCCTTTATATTCCTAAATAGGAAAGCCCTAACCCTGAAACTTGGACACAGAATGAACTCTTGCCCTAACCCTTGTTATTCCCAAAATAGAAAGCCCTAACCCTGAAATTTTGACACAGAATGAGATAAACCCTAACCCCTGTCTCTATTGGGAAACCCCGACCCTGATTTTTAGCCCCAACCCTAACCCCAACCGGGAAACCCTAACCCCCACCAACTCTTGGGAGAAAATTCAAACCGCCTCTTAGTCTCCTATACACGCGAAGTTGCGTCTCTGTGGATAGTCATGAAGGTGTTTGTGGCTGTTTTCAAGGGCGTAATATCGTAACGCAATCACGTGACGTAAAAACGTGACATCACGTGACCATCACATGACCTAGCGGTCACGTGATCGTGCTCTCCTTAAGTTGACTGATCCAGCGAAAGCACCCAACCGTTCTGTCAATGTGTCTCTGAGCACAGATCAATTTTTTTTCCCGGATGCGCGTTTTGCACAGACGGGGAAGAGCCCAATGCGAGTCATCACGTGACTCGAGGATTGACGGCGCGAAAGCAGGTCACCGTCATGACTGAGAGGGTTACATACGACCGTAGGAAGCGACTGGCCGTAGGTCAGGAGCGGACAACAACATGACTGTTGTCCCATTACATAGGTAGTGTGGTGACTACATAGGTAATGTGGTGGGCACGACATAGGGAATGTGGTGGGCACGACATTGTCTGTGTGGTGACTACATTGGTTATGTCGTGCGTGACATGACTTGTGTGATGGATTACACTGGTTATGTCATGACTTACATAGGTTGTGTGATGGGTGACATGAGATGTGTGATGGGATTACATCGACTATGTCACGGTCAAGTCACCACATTACTAATGTCGTGGGCATCACATGGGTAATGTCGTGGGATGCCGTGAGACGACATGATCAATGTGACAGCATGACATTGACTGTGAAATGGTGTTGGTCACGACATGACTATTGTAATGTCACGACATGGCCAGTGTCGTAGGTGACTAGATGGCACGGTGACATACGACTAGGTGCTTGTAGCAGTTTATTAGCTGTCTACTTTCTGTACTTGTTTCTTCATTGCTTGACTCAGTATTATGGATATTCTTATCTAACTTGTTCAGAAAAGACATGACAATAGGATAGTAAAAATATTGACAGCTGATAATTGTTCTGATTGGATGTTATAAAAGGTCTATTGGTTTCTTGCAGTTCTATCTATCTTGTAGAAGTATTTGTGGATTATTTTGATCTCAGTGACATGTTTAGTCCTTATTTGGGTTACGTAATCCGATTACATAATAAAACCTTATTTTGGAATTACGTAATACCTTAATTTGAGACGAGCACGGAAATGTGGATAGAAAGGGAACTAATAGAGCTGCAGATATGGGAGTAGCACCATTGTGTTCAGTGACGTTTGGCGGTTATTTTGGTACTACTCAAGCAGGTTTTTGGAATATAATGGAAAATACAAGTTCCATATATCAAGACTTTCCTAGACAACATACCCCAAATAGTATCTCATTCTACTCCATTCTGAGTCCTCTTTAACCTCAAAACACAAAATCCACCTCTTCTCTAACAAAATCTTTCACTATCAACACATTCATATGATTACGTAAGCAAAACGGCAGATGTCATATCTCGTCCAAAAACCAAGTCAGAGCTTTGAAACTTTGAAGGGGTTTTAATGACATCTCGAATATGCACCAGTTTTAATTTCACCTAATTTTCTCTTTTTTTGACCATTATTTGAAGGGCCCAAAACACCACCCCTAGCCGTGCGGCTCGGTAATTACGTAATCGAACTTCAATTAAAGCAGTGTGATTACATAATACAAAACTTAAAGGAGATTACATAAGCAACTAGCTACATAAGCACAATAACCTTATTTTGAAATTACGTAATACCTTAATTTGGACGAACACAGAATCGAGAATAAAACGCGATCCAATAGAGCTACATAGATGAGAGTTGCGCAGTTGTATTTAGCGACGTTTGGCGGTTATTTTGGTACTACATATGGTGTATTTTGGGATATTTGAAAAATGGCGAAAGATTGGTGAGTTTTGATAGTTGAGAAAACCTGAAACTGAGACGTTGAGGACATGTAGGCACTTCAGTCTTCCTATACTGGATGATGGTTGTCTAAATTTACAGTATGCTCTTCTATGTTGTCATAAAAAGATGACTAAAGGTCTCAATCAACATACTCAAGATAGATATATAACTGACGGAGATCTTATTGTTAAGTCAAGACCTGTCTGAATAGCAATGACAGACACAGAAACACCTTTTTTTCAACTTCTTGTATCTATATGTCTCTTTTATATTGCGTTCTTTTTGAAGAGTCTAAGTCATCAGTTGTTTGAGATAAGAAGTATCACAAGAAAAAAAGATGGAGAATAATTAAAGAGCTGAGAACTTCGGAGCCGTCAATTGTCACCTCCAAGCTATCAGAATATTTAGTTTTCAGTCTTATATCTCTACTAGTACTCTCTCAGTTCACTCTTAGATGTGTGGGTAACATACGATAGAACTACCACCATATCTTTGGATAGAAAGCAGCTGGAACTTCAGGAGATGTTTCTTAGTGATTAACCAGTCTGTAAGAACACCCTTTTGAACTCCCCATACTCCCACCTCTCTTGGATAGAGTACAAAAATCGTCTCCTTTTCTACCACACATTAGCTACACCTCATACGGAGGATTATTTTAGAAATCGAGTAAAATCAGAAAATAGAGAAAAATCATTCAAAACTGTTCAGAATTTTACGCTTTATAACAATCAACACCTCCCACAACTCCACCACCTCTCCAACTCTTTTAATCATCTCCATAAACTGCCCCAACTAACAAACTCACTATCGAACACCACATTCTTCAGCAACTCACAACTTGAGCAATAAGGGTGGTACAATTAAACAAAAATTACACAAAAACACATCTTCTCCTAAATACCATTGAAAAACACTTTTTGATATAATACAACTCATTTCTCCTAATACATCTACCTCTTTACCACCCATCCGCCTCAACCCCCAAAGATCCGTTTTGTGAGAGATAAAAAAGAGCTGCAACAAATTAAAGCATACAAAGAGGTTTCCCAAAACGCAACAAACACATCTGTATAGCACTCCTACCTACACCTCTTTCCTAGCAATTTGTGGAGCATCATTTCTTCACATTCATCAACACTTTTCTTTGGAGTACTGACACAGACCAAAGAAAGATACAACAGCAAATCTTTCATCTGTATACATAGAAAAGCTCCTTTTATCACTTCCTCAAACTGCCTTTCTTCTTTCTCTTTTCCTTCTCCTTCTAGAACGATTCTTCATGATGACAAGCATGCTAACTAAAGTTCAAGTAGGATACTTACCTTGAATACTCATCACATTTTGCCACAACGTAATAGCCGCCATAATAGCCGCCCATTTAACCGCCCATTTAGCCGCCGAATAGCCGCCGCAATAGCCGCCGAATAGCCGCCGAATAGCCGCCCAAATAGCCGCCCGACGTCCATCCTTTTTGCCGCCCTTTAACCACCCTGTTCCTTTCTCCCAACTAGACCCAACTAACGCCACTTGCCCATCATTGAGTAGCTCTTCGCCGTATTTTAGCCGATTTAGCCGCCGATTTAGCCGCCGATTTAGCCGCCGAACTAGCCGCCGGGCGCCTATATTTCAACCGCCCTTTAGCCGCCGGGCGCCTATTATTTTGCCGCCACTTAACCGGCCCCTAACCACCGCCCTAACCCTCTGCCCAACTAAGTCTAACAAAAGTTACTTCGTAACTTTTGGCTTACGTAACTTTGGGTTACCCTACCAACCCTATTCAAAAAAATCCTACATCCTGCATACGAAACAAATCTTTCATCTCCTATACAACAACATGGGTAAAATCCAGAAGAAACACGGCAAAGGCCGATTGGACCACTACTACCGGCTGGCCAAGGAGAAGGGCTACCGAGCCCGATCGTCCTTCAAAATCATCCAGATCAACCAAAAGTACGGCAAGTTTCTGGAAAAGTCCAAGGTGGTGATTGATCTTTGTGCAGCTCCCGGCTCCTGGTGTCAGGTGGCGTCCCAGGTGTGTCCCGTCAACTCGCTCATCATTGGCTGCGACATTGTTCCGATCAAACCCTTACCCAACGTCATCACCTTCCAGAGTGACATCACGACCGACCATTGTCGTCAGCAGTTGCGTCAGTACATGAAGACGTGGAAGGCCGACACGGTCATGCACGATGGTGCCCCAAATGTCGGTATGGCATGGGCGCAGGACGCATTCACGCAGAGTGAGCTTGTTCTCCAGTCGCTTAAGCTTGCAGTCGAGTTTCTGAACAAGGGAGGAACTTTCGTGACAAAGGTGTTCCGATCCAAGGACTACAACAACTTGATGTGGGTGTTTCAGCAGTTTTTCGAAAAAGTGGAAGCCACAAAACCGCCGTCTTCAAGAAACGTGTCGGCCGAGATTTTCGTCGTCTGCCAGAAATTCAAGGCGCCCAAAAAAATCGACCCTAGACTGCTGGACGCAAAGTACGTTTTTGAGGAGGTGTCTCAGGGAAACAACAACAATGAGGCCAAGGTTTTCAACCCAGAGGTTAAGAGACGAAAGCGAGAAGGTTATGAGGAGGGCGAGTATCTCCAGCATAAGAAGCTGTCCATTTTGGACTTTGTGACCGATTCGACTCCGATCGATAATCTGGGAGAGACGAATGAGCTTACGTGGACTGTGAGGGGGGTTAATGAGGACAAGCTGCAGGAGTTGGAGGAGGAGAAATTGGAGGAGGCTCGTGCGGCTCGTGCGGCATCCAAGGAGTCATCTGAGTCACACAAGGAGTCATCTGACTCAAATGAGTCATCCAAATCACGTGAGTCTTACGACTCCCGCGGCAACCCCACGTACATCATCGACGACAAGCCCTACTCCGACGAAGACGCGCTCAAGATGATTTCCAAGCTCCCCCAGTCCACTCCCGAGCTCCTGGAGTGTCTCAAGGATTTGAAAGTCCTCGGTCGAAAGGAGTTCCGAGCAATTCTCAAGTGGCGTCTGAGTGCACGTGATCTGCTTCAAATCGATAAACCTGAAGACTCTGTTCAAGTTGAAGAGGAGGAACTTGACGAGGATGAACTTATCGACAAGGAACTCGCTCAGCTCAGTGAGAAGGAAAAAGCGCGGAAAAAACGGGAACGAAGACGTCGAAACGAAATGAAGCAGCGGGAAATCACGCGGATGCAGATGAACATGACCACGCCCACCGAGCTTGGAATTGAGGCTGCCAAAATGGAGTCTTTGTTCAATCTCAAGCAGGCTGAGAGAACTGGCAAGTTGAGCGAGCTGCAGAAGGGTAAACGAAGTCACGTGAGCGAGACTGGCGATGAGCACGTGACTCTGGAGGAAACGGAGCGGGTGGATTATGGGTCTGACGATGAAGCCAACGGTCTGGAGGATGAGCTTGAGCAGATGTACACCGAGTATCTTGAGACCAAGGCTGCTAGAACGGCAAAGTCTGTTGTTCAGCGGAAAAAGGCTGATGTCGAGACCGAGGAGTGGTATGGTATTGAGGAGAAGAAGGATGAGAGTGATGGGGAGATGTCAGCTGACGACGTTGACATGGCCGTTTTGGACGACGGCGAGGACGAGGATGGAGGTGCCAAGACCGCCAAGACGCTCGGCAACGGCTCCATGTTCTTCTCGAACCCCATTTTCGACAACCTTGTCAACGCCGCCGTTGCCAAGACGGAGGCCAAGCCGAAGGCTCTTGACCTGCTTGAGGAGGGCGCCAAGGATCTGATCGAACTCGAGAAAGCCAAGAAACGCAAGTTTGCCAAAAAGTCTGGGCAGGCGTACGACTCGGAGTCCGAGGATGACGTCATGGAGGAGGAGAAGGAGGCGTCTGACATCGAGTTTGTCCACGGAGAGTCTGATTCCGACGATGAGCCGAACATCGACCTTGTGACCGATCAGGCCATGACTATGGCTCACCAGCTCGCCACCGGTCAGACCAACAAGCACAAACTGCAGGACGACGGGTACAACCGGTACTCGTTCCGAGACCTCGACGGTCTTCCCCAGTGGTTCCAGGACGACGAAAACAAGCACAACAAGATCAACAAGCCGATCACCAAGGAGGCGGTTGAGGCTCTGAAGCAGAAAATGAAGGCCCTGAACGCCAGACCTATCAAGAAGGTGCTGGAAGCCAAGGGAAGAAAGAAGATGCGAGCTCTGAGACGTCTGGAACAGATGAAGAAGAAGTCTGAGTTGATCAACGAGGATGGATCTAGATCTGAGAAGGAGAAGGCCGACGATATTTCCAAGCTGATGAGGAAGCTGGCCAAGCCGCAGAAGTCCAAGAAGAAGACGGTGACGGTGGTTTATGCGGGAGGAAAGAACAAGGGTATTGCTGGACGACCGAGAGGAGTGACGGGCAAGTATAAGATGGTGGATGGAACGATGAAGAAGGAGCAGCGGGCGATTAGGAGGATCAAGAAGGCCAGAAAATAAACGTGAGCGAAGCGGGCGTTTATTTTCGCCACAAGTACGAGCGTAGCGAGTGCTTGTACTAGGAACATGAGCGTAGCGAATGTTCAAGAATCCTGGAAGTAATTAATTCATGAATTTAGCATTAATACTTGTAGTAAGCTTGTATCCGTCTGCGGCAAGCGCTTCACCCGGCCCCCGTCGCTGCAGACGGCAGTTTCCGTTGTCAGCAATCTGCGGCGACACCAGATGATCCACTCCCCGAGGGAGTAGAAGAGGCACGCCAGTTCTTAGTCATTACTGGTGAAGAACTAATTGAAAACAACCAGCGTAGACTGTACAGAGGAGGGGGAAGGAGACCATCTAGACCGAGGAGAGAGAAGGGGGAAGTCTTGACTGAGAGATGAAGAAGAACAAGACTTGCCTGAGGGACGAGGGATATGAGGGAAGGTGATGAACCTAGATCAGCCAGATACCAGACAGTGATGCCAGAGTGATACCAGAGTGATACCAGAGTGATACCAGAGTGATACCAGGTGGTGGTGGGAAAGTCACGGCATAGACCATGTAACCCACGACATGGGGAGTGTGGTGACGACAGAGGGAATGTCGTGACATGACACGGACAATGTGATGCCCACGACATCTGGAGTGTGGTGCCCACGACATTGACAGTGCAGTTCCATGACATTGGGCTTGTGACCCACCACAAAGGGAATGTGGTGACATGACATGGGTCTTGTCGTGACACGGACAGCAACCCCCAACTTCCGCTCAACCACGCCCTCCCCATCTGTCCACTCCCACACTAGCTCTGGCGACCGTACGGAGACCATCGGCGGGTGTTGGTTGGGATTGTGGAAGAGTAGGGGAGGGGTGGGTGAGGAGGTAGTTGGTGGTTAGCTGTTGGTGTCAGAGGGCAGCCAGTCAGCCAGCCAGTCAGTCAGCCAGTCAGTCAGCCAGTCAGTCAGCCAGTCAGCCAGTGCCAGTCAGTCTGTGTGTGCATCGTCAGTCTGTGTTAGAATGAGAATGCGGCTTCAGTCAGAACAACCACTTTGCCACCCATCTGCGTTTGTGTCACAAAGACGGAAGGAAAAGGCAGGTCAAAAATACTCACGTTTGTGTCACAGAGGTAGTGGTGATGGTGGTGGAGGTGGCTGTAGTTCTGTTTGTGTTTGTGTTTGGGTCTTCATTGTACTGTTTTTTTTGTGTGTTGTGTCGTTTGCCCTTTTTGAGTGACGTGTAAGAAGAAGAGTTCCTTTCCACCTCCCAGCTTTTCTATACCACCTTCCCCACTCTACCTTATTTAGATCATCACAGTTGAGAGGTGGTGACCTTGTGCATGCAGAATTAGTAGGTGAGATAATAAGTGAATCTGAAAAAAAGTAGAACCCTTAGAACGATAAGAAATATACCATTTAAATCCCCTCGCTTCAAAGATCACAACCGTAGTCTTAGTTTTTCTATACCTCGTTTTTTTGTCTCTCTGAGTGGTCCCCAAATATGTCCTATCGGCCGTGCGGCTTGGAAATTAGTAAGCTCGAAAAAAGTAAGAACTGATTAGGTTTTAGCAGAAATGGTCTTTACCACGTGGAAAAATACAAAGAATACTATTATTAGTATCATAATGACCGGAAAGAGTCTCCAAATATTATGGAACTACTTTCAGCTACGTGGCTCTACTGGATCGTCATTTATTTACGTCTCCGTTTTCTAGTCAAAATAAGGTTGTCCCGATTACGTAATTTTGCCCAGATCAAGGAATTAACGAGCCGCACGGTTTTTCAGTGTATGTGATTACGTAATCACAATGAGGCGACGATACTCATCTACTTTGTATGAGAGGATGTGAGGTTTTTGATATCAATTGAAAGAGGTAGTGGAGCAGAATAGAACGGTGTACGACTTGTAGTAGCATGTCTCATCGATTATCGATATGGTGGGACACACAGTAATCTAGGAAGGTAACAACTTCCACCTAGTGCTAGTATCCTCGTCTTGGTTCAACATACAAGCAAAAGATAGACTTCATAGTATCATTCAAATCAGCCTGATCTCACGAGTTTAGCCCTACCTTAGAATCATCCCGATTGCTGTCCTAATACCGTATGACGAACATTCCTTTTTTGCGTTCTCAACCTATTGGCATCCTGAAAGAAGAGTCACCACAATAATCCAAACGGGCACCAAAACGTAGCTTTCATGGTATCATTTGATTCAGCGCAATCTCCTGAGCTCATTTGTATCTTTCAATCACCTCAATTGAGTCCTAGCACACAGCAACGAAAACTACCGTTTTCCTGTGCACTCATCCAGTCAGCTTGAAAGAAGAGCACCCTCAGCAGCACCGTCGATCACTCGAACAGTGGCATCCATGGTACCGTTTTAATCTGCTTCATCTCCAGAGTTTGCCAATGTACCTGATGATCCCATTGCTTTTCTGGGTGTCTCTAAAGCGTCTTTTCTTTTTCGAAGTCAACCCAATACACAAGGGCACCCCAGCTTCACCGGAACTACACCAAACGATGGCCTTCAAGGTACCGTTGGAATCGCCTTGATCTCACGAGTTCACCTGTTCACTTCATTTCACCGGTTGCAATACAAACATGCGTGATACTGAACCACAGCTCTCTACAGACCTACACCACGTATTCAAATCGTATATTCATCTATTCGTAGACTTCATAGAGGGAAAAGGATAGCTTGTAGCCCTTGTAGAACGCTCATTGCAGCTCACAGTAGGGCACAACAAGGCTAACGCCTTATTGTTCGCAATAAACAACTCAGCTTCGCTTCGTCGTTTATTGCTCCCCCCCCGCCAGGGCAATCACCCCCGAATTCTTCTCGACATCCTCATCAGGCACGAAAAACGCACCTCCCAGGTAAATAGCCGGCTCGAGAATATTGTCATGTTCATAAGACAGCACACCCACTCCTCCAGCTTCCAGAATCAGAGCAGGGTTAATCGTGATATCTCCATTAATCCATCTGAGCGCAAAAACTCGCAGAATATGGCCATGAGCAAACACCATGACGTCACAGTGCTCCTTTTTCTCATCCAGAGCTTTCTTGTGGATCACTCGGATTTCTCGAATCAGATCATCGACTCTCTTCTGCACCTCTTCGGGAGACTCTCCGTCTTCACATCCGTCGCTCCAAATGTTCCATTTGTGGCCGTCCTTGTCGATACCCCGAGCAGTTCGATCGGCCCGGATATCGGCGGACTTTTTGCCCTCGTATTTGCCGTAATCCCACTCTCGAATGTCTTCAGTGGTGGTCTTGGGGATCTTCTCAAGAGCCTCGGGTTGGTTTTCGAAAAACAGCTTCAAGGTCTGCTGAGCACGTGACCGGGGAGACACAAAAATGTGCTCGACGTAGGCCGGATTGATGAGCCGGTTTCGGCCAACCAGAGCCTGACCGGTAGCTCGAACTCGCTTGACTCCGTTTTCGGTAAGAGGGAGGTCAGTCACAGACGTATGCTGGCCGGATTTCGACCATTCGGTCTCGCCATGTCGCACAAAGATGAGTCGGGGGGCCATCCTGAAGGAGTAGTAAGTGTGAGGATTACAAGTTCTCCAGTCGTCGTAGCAATCTTTATATTAGCTTATGTTGCAGATGACGTCAGAGGGGAAGAAAGAGGGTGAAGGAAAAGTCGGGGAAATTAGGGAAAATTGGAATAAATTAGGAGAAATTGGAAATCAAATTCGTTGGTGCTATTGTCCAAGGCTGATTACTCATCAAACCTCTACTCTCGTCTTATTAGCTTGATGACTCACCCTCCGACTCCCCCTCAACCTCGGTAATACCTCAAACCTAAATAGACGAGACTGCATGGACGCCCGTTGAGCTTTGTCCGAGAGGATAAGGTTCGGAGTTGTTCCGAGGGATTATGTAAGCGGGTGGAGAGATGGGAATTTTGGGGCTGGCATTTTGAGGCATGATTACGTAATCACGTTTGCGGCTTGTTGGGTCTAGACTGCCGAGGTTGATAAGGGTGGGCTAAGGTAAGGTGGGCAATGAGCTAGAAGCCGGATGAGGAAATGAAGGGTGGATTTGATTGGGTGGTCGAGAAGAATTGACACAGTTAGTCATTTTGATTCGTTTGTAGAGTATGATGGACTAGAGACCTTGGTACTTTTAGACGTCTTGCTGTTACTGCAGATATTCAAATTGAGTGAGATGTGGACCAAAGAAGATGAACATGATTGATGCTGGACTGTTTTTTGGTTAGATCTGAGAGCACCTGTGTTCATCTCTATGATTACTACGTTTTGTCTGATTATTACTATGGATTGACTCTTGAGACGTTCACTTAGGAGTCTTTGAGAGACCACAGATAGAATGTTACTAAGGCAACAAGGGGAGTAATTTATATCAATCGATTCTCCTAGTTTTGGAGAGTAAAAGTGTAGTATTATATTGACCCCTTGTAGTACCAACATTTCCCGCTATGTTGTGTTGTATTCTTCCTATGACCCCCACGTCTTTGACCCCCACATCTGATGGGTTACAAGTACCTATGAACTGACTTGAAGAATAGGGTGATACAGTGTGCACCTCAGATTCATTAATCGAGTCAGGACTGTAACTGGCAGCTCCGATAGATCATATATCGACACTGAGTGTCATTGTGCCTCAAAAGTCCATACAGTCTTTGGAGTTCAGTACCATTACTGGTACAGTAGGCTGCTAGACAGATTTGGTTAATCTTCCTTTAAAAAGCATGTAATTTTGTTAAGCCTTATTTAGCTGTCTTGACGGAATTCTGAGCTACTGGAAAACATCTTCAATCGTCTCCAGTCAAGAAATTACTATGGAGACTTACTCAGAGAGTAGTACCGTTAGATTACTGGTACTTGGAAGAGTCAATCAGTACAATAATATTTACCCCTTAACATACAAAAATCTTCCACAATAAGCCCTCATGTGTACAATACTATACAGCCCACAACTCGAAATATCACTACTGTGACAACCTATAAAAAGTATTCCAACATGATCCTAACACTCTCCTGATTACAGAAGTACCGTGAAATCCCCCTCTCACCATACAAATATCTTCCACAATATGCTCTCCTTTGTCCAGCAGTGTATAGCTCACAACTCGAAATATTACTATTGCGACAAGTTCCAAAGAGCACATCAACGTGTTTGGAGAACGTTTCTAATTCTAAAAATACCAAAATTTCTACCACCTACCACCCAACTTTCCACAGCAACGTTCTCTCCAGTGTCTATTACAGTATTCCCTACAACTAGAATATTACTATGGCAACCAGGTCCAAAAAGTACACCATTATGCTACTACAACTCCCCTGATCAGATCAATACCAGATTAACCCCGACTTCTTATACAAAGTTTCACCACTATGTGCTCTCAAGTGCTTCATAGAGTACTCCTTACAACTAGAAATATTACTATGGCAACCAGGTCTAAAAAGTATACCATACTGTTCCTGACGCTCCCCTGATCATAAAAGTACCAAAATATCCCCCACTTCTCATACAAAGTTTCACCACAGTAATCTTCCAAGTAAGCTATACAGTTCAACGTCTTGATCATAAGAAGCAACACCAACGGTAAAACCATACGCAAATTTGTTGCTTAGTCATTCAATCATACAAGTCACGTGACTGTAATATAACGGTTCCACAATTATAGCTATATACCACCTCCTACAACTGCATCTCAATCTGAGGCGCCTTTTCTCCCTTGAGGGCCACCTCAGCTCTATCCTTCCACTGAGTGTTTAGCAGTCTCTGCAGGAACAGATCCCTAAACTGCTGCGATTCGGGATTCAGATCCTGCAGTTCCAACTCACTATCAATGAGACTGGGGAAAGATAGAAGCCGTTGCATGCCCCATTCGGTTTCACTCAAAGCCAGAAGAAGAGTATATCTAGCCATAAAAGGGAGGTTTGAAATACTAGATGAAGAGTCTAGACCTTGGAGTAACACAAACGTGCCCTGATACGACGACAAATGGACGTAAACCTCGAGAGTTTCGACTTTTAAAGGCACAGTTCTCACTGAATCGCTGTAATGCTCTTTGATGTACTCAGGGCTCAGGTTTGCCAAAAACTCGTAATCCAGACCTCTCTCCTTGTCGATGATGAACCGCTTGCCCAGTTTGAACTCTGTATCCAGCTGCCAGACGATATCTGGGTCTTCTGAAGATAAAACTCCAGTCAGCTGAACAAGAACCGAGTCAATAAGCGAGTTGAGCAACGGATCAGGCTCAAACAACGACATGAGATGTTTCACGGTGTTCGAAAGACTTTGAATGAACGACGAATCAGCCTTGAACAGATTCGTATAGTACTCAATCAGGACATATAGAGCCAAAGGATCATCTCGATACATGTCAAAGTCCTGGGTGTCATAGAGGTAACTGGGAAACCGGAATTCGCTCACGGTGTCCAACAACAAACCCTGAAGTCGAGAAGCAGTCACAACTTCGGTTTTCATGGCTCGAAGTACCTTCAAACAGGCAGGATCAGAAGTCAGTCTTCTCTGAGCCAATTGTCCATCAGATGACTTGACCAATCCCACGAGAGCTGTATGTGCGGCTGAAACAACACCCACAGGTGACTCGGGGTCAGCCAGGAGTGTCAGAGCGTCGTACAAAAGCTCTGTTTGTGCCACCAAGTCCTGTCTCAGCAAACTCAACAACGCCTGCTGTAGAGCTGGTAACCCGGAAACCAATCCTTCATGGATCGCCTCGACGGGGATGATTTTCGTCAGCTGATCGAAATTCTGGTCACGTGCAAGCGTCTGGAGCACTTCTGAGGCTTCATCAGAGCCTTGACGGAGAGACGTCTCGATTGAGGGCATCAGGTTTTGCAATAAATCGAGTTTCTGCTCGTTGGACTGCAGAGCCAGCTGGAGCTGCAGCGAATCTAGCGCCTTGGCGTCTTCGTTTTCCAGGGCGGTTTTGCATTCGTCCAGGAGCGTCATTTTGGAGTATTGACAAGTGGCAAAGTGGTGTCGATGTTGAGGTGGAGGTTGGGATTAAGGTTGCATGAGAGACGTATAGTTTATTTGTAGGGCGGATCTGGATTGGGAAGTTATCTCCGCTTATCTCCGATGCAATTTTATTAACTATATACTAAAAGAAGGTGATGTGGATGGTAATGAGGGTAATGAAGAGGGTGAAAATGGCAGAATGGCTTTTTACCGTTCTTACACCATTCTCCTGAGCACTTCCTGATGCAGTAGAGGTTCCTGACACTTTAGACGTGGCAGAGTTACTCCAAACCGTCTCTGGGGTCCACCAGGGAGCTGTCTGTTGCGTCCACCATGGTGACGACGGCTGAGTCCACCAGATTGTGTGTTTTGGAGCCTCAGGAGCGTTGTTGGCAGGAGTAGGGTTGGCCGGAATGTCGACTCCGTTTTCTCCCGAAGGAAGAGCTCCCACGTTCCAATCGGGAGAGGGGTTAGGGGGTTGGGGGGTGGGGTTAGCTGGAGACGCTACCTGGGGAGCGGGTGCTGAAGTCCCCGGAGAAATTTGACCATTATTGACGTCAGGGGAATTATTTTGGTTTCCGTTGGTGGGGGAACTTGAAACGAAGTTTGTCACGTGATGAGTGACTGTCACGACTCCCGCAGTTGACGATTCTCTTCCCAGGGTGACTGTGCGTGTTGTGGTTACTTCTGTGACTCCAGAAGAGTCTTCTCCGGAAACTGTGACTACTTCTATGATGGTTCGTGTAGACAGACGAGGTTTGTCATCGCAAGAGCAGTCAGAAGAGGTGGAAGATGGTTCCGAAGTTGAGGAGTTGATTTCTGAGGTCGTACTCACACCCTCTTCCAGCCTCTTCAAATCTTCATCATCCAACTGAGTTAGGACAGCTTCAAAAGTGACTCCTCCTTCACAAGTACCGTCCATCCAGACAGACCATGAGTTTCCATGTTCTGGACAGGCTGTAAACTGCCAGTTGTTCGGGGGATCGAGAACGGAGTTTCTGAACAGAATCTGAGAGCCCCTGAAACTGTCTGATTCCGTCAGCTGTTCTCCTTGGTTGAAAATAATGCCATTGGTGGTGTATGCAGTGAGGATTCCTCCTCGAAACGTAAACACACACGAGTTATCTGGGGGAAATAAAAGGACAGCTTTTTTGTCGTTCATGCAGATGGTTTTGTTGGCGATATCCGTGTTGTCAGTGCTAGCCTTGAGGTTGAATTGGGCGAGGCATGTTGTGATCAGGAGGAGTATGGGGATTAGTTGGGTCATCTTGGAAGTCGTCTATTTTTGTTGGCCTTTTATCAATAGTTAAAAGTTTTGTTGATTTCTTGCTGACCTTTTGTTGAATTTGTTCACCAAGTTAGTTAACACTTTTGTTGACTATTTTCCTAGAGCCCCCCTCTTGTCGCACAGACTATCGTCCCCCCGCGTGGACTATATACCGCCAGACACGCTCATATTAATTGAATTCGCGTTTCGATATTACACACAGGGCTGGATAATGCACCCAGTCTAATGTGGCAAGGGTAAACAGAGGAATATTATGCATGAAGGTGACAGGTAGGAGAGGGTGTGAAATAAGGATTTAAGTGAGGAATGACAGGAATGATTGGGTTTTGAGCATTTTTTTTTCAAGTTTTTCTTCTTTTTTTCCTCTTCATTTAATCGACCCCCGGGTCATCTATTACGATATGGTCTGATTGTCTCAAATTGCAGACTTGTATTAATTATTTCACTGACATGTGCACTTGTGCAGATATTATTACAGCACGGGACACGTACAGCGTGATGCTACCTGTCATTGAGGACTCGTCACTATTGTCTGTTTTGAGATCCAGTGTTTCTTTTTTTTCTGGGTATTTTTCCACCCTCAATATTTGAATATTCGTATCATGAGGTTAAATAGGAGGTTAGTTATACGAGAGATGATAACACCTTGTCTTCAGATAAATAATACCGCTCTCAAATCACTTAATTAACCACATTGAGCCCGAAATTACCCCTGAGTGCGGCATGGATCCGGTGTCAAATGACTACAGGGCTGGCTGTAGAGACAAGTCGTATTTGGAAGTGCAAGTCAGTCACTAATTACGATGTATTTATAACTGTGAGAGGAGATGAGTTTTGAGGCTGATATAAAGTGGCCTTAAAAGACACCTCATAAGAAAATGGAATGAGATCACATCAACATAGCAACGAATATATACAGCTCCAAGAGCACAATTGTCTCTCACTCCACATTACTTCACGCCACCCCAACTAGGCTGTAGACACTGTATCAGAACTGGTAGTACATCTGTCCTTCTGTCACTGTGGAGACAAGAGTGAAACAGGTGGTGGGTGCATGAAACGCGAAAGAGGGTGGTTGAAATATTTGCATGTGACTGATTATAGTGGTGGAGTATGAAGAGTGATGACTGAGGATTGGTCAAAGATCACGAACTAAAGCACAAGCAAGAAACACTACAACCTCTAGAGTACACTTGGAGATTTCAACTTGGGATGTTCAGTCTCATTTATTGTAGACTTCTCTTCTTATTGCAGGTTAATAGAAGCTCTATCCTGTGCTACAGTAGTCTTGAACCAAACAGTTTATACTGAACCAGCAGGATACTGTACCTTAGCTAGTATAGCTACAGAACATGAAGACATGGTATCAGAAGTAAGATGACACTGTTTAGTGGTGACTCCCACGATCACGATTTGTCCCTCCAACCGAGCTTTGATTCAGTCCCTGTATTGGTTATGGTATATTAAAGGTGGATCATCTCTCATAGACTAGCTACTGCAGTTAGCCTTATTGAACATGTTATTCTATTTTTTTCGGTTTTTCCCAAAACTGACCACCTTAATTATGAAATTACACCCTTTAGCCCACAAATCACCACCTAGCAACGCCACACAGCCACAAACTGTACCATCGTAATCAGCGCGTTTCAAGGATCATTTTGATACCCACATGGACCCACTTCGACAGCTCCTCCAGAACCTGCTGTTTGTGTCACTTCAGCCATGACACTCCATACAATCAATAATCCATCCTGGAAGACCACAAAGTCTGAAAAACTGACGTCAGCAAACAGAGGTCACAGTATTAAGGCTATGGTTCTCAGAGAGACCAAGTGTCTTGAGACTATTAGGTATCTGTCTATACCATTCATAATAGACTCAAGGCTCTAGTGAAAGGTCAACCAATGAATTGAGGACATTCAGAACTGTTCATCAGTCACCACAATCAGTTTCAAGCTATTGAGACCCATCACCATCCTAGGACTGAGCACCTTGTCACTCAAGACTACACAGAAACCCTCAACAGCCAATCTAACAGTACCTTCACCAATAAGACGGGAACCTTGAACTATCACAATCAGACAACCCTGTTCCGACACCACAATAAATAATATCCATTGACCTAAATAACTGACCGTAGCTCAGGATGTAGCTAAGTCAAGAACATGTACAGGTAGTAGTCTGCTCATGACCCACACAGAGTCATTGACAACGAGAGTAGCTAGTAGTACTGCATGGTTCACCCACAGCTTACCTGCCTTATGACTCTTATGACTGAAGTAACTCACTCACTCACGACACTGCTCACTACGTTCACATTGTCTTGTAACTCCACCCATTCGTTCACCTCCAGTGCTTCGCACTTCCGGTTCACTGACATGTCACGTGACTTACTCGCTCACCTGCAGTGCTGCGCACTTCCGGTTCGCTCGTCACTTCCTCTCCGGAGACAACGCCCGATTAAACCCTCCCACTCGGTTCATATACTGCCTGTACTGCGTCGCTTTGGGCTTACTCACACCACCCACCTGATTTCCAGCCACCTTTTTATGCTTCGTCGTTCCGAAAGACGCAGACGACATGCCCATCATGCGCTGAAACTCCTCATCCGAGTCTCCAATCGTCATTGGATCAGGTTCGGATTTTTTCCCTTTTTTCTTCTTAGACTTCGATTTAGGAGCTTCAGGTGAGTCAACGGGGGTAGCTGCAGGTTTCAAATCAGTCTTAGATTCAGCAATGACCTCCGTAGAGTCGATCTTTTCAGTCGTTTCTTTTTTATCGATTTTTTCCGATTTGTTGTCAATTTTTCCCTCCTCTCCCACCTCCTCCTTTTTCACCTCCTTTCTCTCCTCCCTGTAATTATCTCTGGGAATATCTCGTCCGAAATCGTCCGTCAGACGCTGCTCGACCCTCGGTCTGTCGTCATACCGACTATACCTCTCGTTTCTGTCCTGGTACCTCTCTCTGTCCCTGTACCCGTCTCGTCCTCTTCGGTGGTCCTCGTTTCGGTCGTTTCGGTCGTATTTGTCGTATCGGTCGCCGCGATCGCCTCGGGAAAAATCCCCATACGCCCGCGGAGCAGGCCGCTTGTTCCGCGGAGACATACTGCGTCTTCGGGAGGACATGTTGTGGTGGAAGAGAGATGGTGAAATGTGATGCATGTTCAAATAAATTGGATTAGAGTTGGGAAGTTGAAGTCAACAAATGTAGTTGGAGAAGAGGTAAGTAAAGTACTTGAGATAAATGAAGGAGGACCTATAACTGCGTCAATGACACAGATGGAACAAAAGAGGGAGTTTTTGGTAGACCTTTGAGTGGCCATATAAACTTTTGAGTTCTTCGTTTACCCATTTGAACGTTGCAATACGAACAAATATGGACCTTCCAAACTGTAAGAAGCTTATGTCAACAAATGTAGATGATAAAAGTCAACTACTTTACATAAGAAATCGGTGGTCTATGAACAGTCATAAATCCTCAGAAAAACAGATCCAGAGAAGTGAAGACCACTGTAATTCATCATCGACTCTACCCAAAGTAATCAAAGCTCAATTTTGTCAAATAAAGAAAACACCAATATATGATTACGTAATGCTTACATAAGCACACCTGACAGAAGAATCACTACAAAATCATCAATACTCAAGATAAAACAAAACGAAGAGCACTAGCTACATCTGTAGCCCCTCCCGTTACCCCTCATATGGATAAATAACATTAGATTAGCATAGTTGTACAGTTGAGCGATTTTATCGGTGACTCCATTTTCGAAAGAGAAGAACAGCGATATCTCGGAAAGTAGAGCAGATGGAGGTTAGCTAGTTGAAGTTCCTGACTCAGAGAAACCTGAGGAGTTAGGATATGTCCTCCTTTAACACGCGAAAGCTTTCCATCGTCAGGGAAAGACAAATTTCGCCTCCCCTTATGTCGCCTTCTCCTTCCTCTTATTCAAGGCATTCTGAACCAGCGAGTCCCACTTTGACTTCATTTTCACCATCTGAGCATTCAGTTTCTCATTTTCCTGTCTCAATCTCTCATTTTCCTGTCTCAGTTCCCTCGTAGTTGTCTCGTTATGTTCAGTCAACTCGGTTCTCAATTTCGTCCCCAAAGACTGCAACGAAGTCGATCTCATCTGGGCATTTCTCTCCAGCGCCTTGACGTGCACTTTCAGCCTCGAAATCGTCTCCTGGAGATCTCCATTGTCTGAATTCTGGTCAAATTCAAACTCCTGCTGGTTGTTCATGCTAATGCTCAGATTGACAAATCTGTCTATAATCTGAGCAAAGTCCATATCAGCCCTGGTCAACGCAGTTCCGTTATTCTCCTCACCCTCATTCCTCTGATCCAACTCCTTCTCCTCCTCCTCGTCAATTCTGGCTATTCGAGATAACCTCGAATTTTCAAGCCCCTCGAGTTTCAGAGACTCGCCAATATGATGGGTATACATGGTATCTAGAGCTCGCTGAACAGCCGGATTGGAAGACAACTTTTTGGCCTGTAACAAATACGAAGCCGCCTCTTTGTGTTTCTCAATCGCCTTGCCGTAATCCTTGTTCGCCACGGCCGTTTGGGCCGATTTCGCCAAAGAATACGCCTTGTTGAGCGCAGCTTCGGGTTGGGACATGGGATATTAAGGTGATGGGTTTAGATCATCAGAAAAAACATGTGTAATAACATCACGTCAACTGATCAGCTATCATGGAATTAAGGTTTAGATAGTGGAGATAGGAAAGGGGGGAGAGTGGCAAGTGTTGTAGACGACTAAGGGTGTTACCGGAGTGAGAGCAGGCTCTGAAAGTGTTTTTGAGTGGTTTTGAGCAGTAGTTGAGAGCTGCTTATGTAATGCTTACGTAAGCGTATTGGAGGCTGGCGTAATATGCTTTTGAAAAGGTTGAGAGCGTTTTCCAGTCTCTAGGAAGTGTGATTAGTTGGTTTGCTAGACTCTCCTACTTTTAGTTGTCCTGTTATGACGTTCCATGTCATTGGAATGTTGAAGAGAGAATGGTGAGTATTTTTGAGACTAAGAGGCACTTCAAGTGAGATAAATTGTTGTAGAAGTCATAGATAGTACTTAAAATAGACTCCCAATTTGCTACTTTACACCTTTGACGTGTATGAAGTGCTCAAAATCATTCTCTTTGAAATACGCTTAGGTAAGCATTACATAAGCAATTTCGAGAAACCGAGCAATATATACCTTATTCTTCATTTAATCACTGAGGCTCTGCCGTGAGGGTATCTCTAGATAGTCTCAAGTCTTCAATCCAACAAAAGACTCATCTTCCAGAAGTGTCATTTACAGTGATGATACATTTAGAAGTTGAGTGAGGTTATAGAACAGAACAGTCCAACAGTCTCCCGCAAATGTACATAAAACTGAAACAAGTATACACAAACCTATTAATTACGTAATTCTAAAACGTTCTGTCTACTCAGAAACCGCAAACGTTCCTTCAACGACCCAGAAAGCCGATTTTCAAATGTGCTTACATAAGCGGATTACGTAAGCCAAAACCTGAGTGGCGTCATATCTCTCCAATTTCCCTGATTGAAACATGCAGTGACTTGTGCCGCTATAGAAAACGTATTCCTCCCGTAGTAGAGTATTCTATATTACAAATGAACTCACTATCATCGATGTAGACTGAGCTGGTATGTACTATGGAACAGTTAAGAATCAACACTCAAGGAAACAGGAGGACAGGATACGCTCATTCTTCCGCAACTGAGAGTAAATGACAAATAAAAAGTAATTAACCTACTAACCACGTCACCTTAAACACAGCCGTGTACTCAGAAATGCTCTAGCGCCTCTCCAGAAATGTGCTTACATAATCAGCTTACGTAATCACACACTTCAGTGGCGTCATACCTTCTCAAATCACGTATAAAACTCTCCAGAAGTTTCCCCACCGTTTCCAAAGGAGAACAAGACACTTGACAACAATTCCTCCTTCTCTTTAAATGACATCATACTTACCATCTACTGAATGAGGCATAACCACGGAGGAAGAGTCAGTCATTCTTCCGCAATTGGTCGGAAATGAGAATTTTAAAAACACCACATGACTAATCACGTGACCAGAAATACGTATTTAACAGTCAGTTTTCCCCCACCCCTTCTCTATTAGTCAGCAATCTCTCCCCTCCCTTTTCCGTTGGTGGCAATTAAGGTTTGTCCCAAGTGTGTCCACCTCACCTTGATCAAGTCATCATCAACCCAACGTAACCACTTGACCACTTCAATCGGATTGATTGGAGACAACTAGACAACTACACAAACGGAAAACACAGAACCCCACGTCGCCATGGAAGACCTCGATTTCGACATTGCGTCCAACTCGACGCAGGACATTTTGAACCGCAAACGGCTGCTGGAGAACGAAATCAAAATCATGAAGTCCGAGTTCCAGCGATTGTCCCATGAGCGCAACACCATGAACGAGAAGATCAAGGACAACGCCGACAAGATTGAAAACAACAAGGTGCTGCCGTATCTCGTTGGCAATGTGGTGGAGTTGCTGGATATGGAGGGCGAGGTGGCTGAGGAGGGAGCCAATGTGGACGTTGAGGCTTCGCGGGTGGGCAAGTCTGCCGTCATCAAGACGTCCACACGTCAGACGGTGTTTCTTCCGCTGGTGGGGCTTGTTGATCCCGAGACTCTGAAGCCCGGCGATCTCATTGGAGTCAACAAGGACTCTTTCCTGATCCTCGACACTCTTCCAGCCGAGTACGACTCGCGAGTCAAGGCCATGGAGGTGGACGAGAAGCCCAAGGAGACGTATGCGGACATTGGCGGTCTGGACAAGCAGGTGGAGGAGCTGGTGGAGGCTGTGGTGCTGCCCCTCAAGCAGGCCGAGAAGTTCAAGCAGCTCGGAATCAAGCCCCCCAAGGGCGCTCTGATGTACGGACCTCCCGGTACCGGTAAGACGCTGCTTGCTCGAGCGTGTGCGGCTCAATCCAACGCCACTTTCCTCAAACTGGCTGCTCCTCAGCTGGTTCAGATGTTCATCGGTGACGGAGCCAAGCTTGTTCGAGACGCGTTTGCTCTGGCCAAGGAAAAGGCGCCGACTATTATTTTCATCGACGAGCTGGACGCCATTGGTACCAAGCGGTTCGATTCGGACAAGTCTGGAGACCGAGAAGTGCAGCGAACGATGCTGGAGCTTCTGAACCAGCTGGACGGTTTCGGGTCCGATGACCGGGTCAAGGTGCTTGCTGCGACGAACCGTGTTGATGTTCTGGACCCTGCTTTGCTTCGATCTGGACGACTTGATCGAAAAATCGAGTTCCCCTTGCCCTCGGAGTCTGCTCGGGCTGATATTCTGCAGATCCACTCGCGAAAGATGACGTGCGATGATTCCATTAATTGGATGGAGCTGGCTCGGTCGACTGACGAGTTTAACGGTGCACAACTCAAGGCAGTCACGGTCGAGGCGGGCATGATTGCGTTGAGAAGTGGAAAGAATAAGGTGACCCATGAGGACTTTGTCGAGGCGATTACAGAGGTGCAGGCGAGAAAGTCAAAGAGTGTGTCGTTCTACGCCTAACGAGCGAAGCGAGTTAGGTGTAGCGCAAGGCTCATTGAGCGGAGCGAAGGCTCATTGAGCGAAGCGAAAATGAGCCTGAGACTGCTTTTGAGAGAGGCCTATTATAGGCTGAGGAAATCAAGGGAATCGAAATCAAGCCGAGGAGTTAGACGAGCAATTTGTGCTCTAGTGAGTGTTTTCAACTGGAACTATGATGTTCAAGCACTCGCTACGCTCGTACTTGATGTCGATGGTAATGCAAATGAATGATCTAGAGGAAGTGTAGTAGGAGGTGGTGTAGAGGGAACCCTGTTCAACTGCCAGTGGTTACCGTCTTGTATATGTGTACTGGTAGTTTCATTACGTGGAGGTAATGATGAGACTTGGGAATGAGTGTAGTGAACCCAGAGCTGTTTACAGTGAAGGCTTGGGTGTGTGATGTATGGTATAGGCTATGGTGAAGCGTTTTTAGCTATAGGAACTGTTCATGAGCTTCCGGTTATAAGGTGTCGGGAGTAAGGCTTGAAGGGGTGTACCTTCTTGATGGGTGTACTTGCTGTGTCTTGGAGTTGACTGCTAACGATGTCTAGATCGATTTGGGTAAGTTGGGTGATCGAAATATTGAGAATGATGGTGTTTGAAGTGGCTATGAGTAAAGCTTCCAGGGCTCCTCTATGAGCTGGGACACTCTATTCCCTTAAGCTATAGCTACACATCCAACAGTCTGTAGAGAAGTTAAGGATAAGTAGAGGGCACAGTGATGAAGCGTGATCATGTCACTCAGATTGACTCCCAATGTTGGTACTAGACGTTGAGGAACATGTTCAAAGAACCATGTTCAAAGAGGTGACTCATCTGGATATGCTAGCTATCTATGCCGGTTCATCCTCAGACTGGTCATCGCTACATACAGGTATAAGCTACAGTGAAGCATCTCACAATACCTAGACTGTCCCAAGGCGATTATGGAGTCATGTAACTCATAGAATACAAATGGACCATTCCGGACAAGTAATTACAGCTGTGAACAACGGTGCCTTTATTGAGCCGAATTCATTGACTTCGTGAGCCTAACGCTTCAGAGCTGCTCTGTTAGCCTCTGCAGTCACGTATTGAGCCCCAAAACTACCATTGTTACTCGACCTATCAAGCCCCGTCTAGTCTCAAGGAAGGCTACCGGTACCTAAAAGAACTTATCCAGTAAGTTCAATAGAGGTTCTTTTGACTCATCAGACATTCATCGAAAGACTTAAGGGCATCTATCTACTGGTTGCCTGAACTTCAAGACCTGTACTGGCCCTGCAACTCCCTGTTGCTATTGTAGACAGTTCACGACATAAGTGGAGGACTACCTGTAGCTATAGTGACTTTCATAACTACTGCATTTGCAATGAGACCTGTTCATACCAATACCAATGCCACAATGTCATCAATCCCCAGTCTTTGATCAGTCATTTTGCAGTCCTAGATGACCCAATGTGTTTGAAGACCCACTTTGGATCCACTCTACGAGCCATATCTGTAGTCGTCTCACTATAAAGAAAGAAGTGAAAGAAGTCTTCACAGTAGATCAACAAAGCCATACACGCATCAACAAGTCTTGCACTCCATGCCACAAAAACTTGCCTGAACTTGATAATGCTAAGACAACATCACTACCAAAATGATCGGAAAAAGGCTACAAAAAAAAATGGAACAGACTGAATCCCCGCTCTGGCTCACCTGCTTAAGTATCTCTGCCAACACGTGACTTTTTTTGGAAAGTCCCCACACAGCTTATTCCTCCTTAGACGGGAAAATGACTTTATCTCAGGACGTAGCAAAGCTATAAAGTGGAGACACTTACCGTTGCAATCAGCAGAACCTCAGGATCATTTTGATACCAGTTTTGTCGTGCTTCGAGAATGTTTGGAACCCCGTAGCTTGGTGATAAGTGCAAGAAAGGTGTCAATGACCTGAATATAGTCGACCATCGTTCTACGGCATCAACCAAATTCCATGCACTGATCCGCCACCTCAAACATACTGTAATTTGTTAATGTCCTGTGTCCAGGTCACATTATCGTCACTCCACATTTAAGCCTAACGGTTTTGTTTATAGTGACGTCACCAGAGAGGAAGGTGTAGAGATAGAGGAGGGTGATTAAGTGGGCCGAAATAATTATTTTGCCACTATTACTAAGCATTGCCAGGGAACACTGCCATCGATTACTAATCACCCATTTTTATTAATTTATTTATTATTTTTATTCATTTATTCCACTTCCCCATCTCAGGTCATGCATGCACCACGCTTGTCGTGAGAACTGTAAGTTTCCAACACCATCAAGTGAAATTGACGATACAACTGAGAAGAGATACGACTGCGGTACGATAGAAACACAAACGCGATATACGACACAGACACGATACATACGACAAAGACACGACACATACTTTGCACGACACATACACACACACAACCACTCATACACGACATGAGCCATGTTTCTCAATCTATCTAAGGCACAATCAAACGTGCTTCATGTGGTGAGTAGAGATGAGATGGGTATTAATGGGGCGTTGGAGTCACGTGACAGGAATACACGTCAGTTCTTTCACCGAAAGATGAGATTTCTACAATGAAATTTCTCTGTCAGGGGATGATCTGGTGGTGGGTTTATTGGCTATGACTTTTGAGATGAAGAGTCTTGATGTGAGGTCATGGGGTGTCCTGTTGTGCTCATAAGGTCTTGGAACGTTTGGGATATCATGTGATGAGTTGGTGATGTCATGGGACTTGTCAGGAGGTGATAGGTCAGATCTACTGTAACCATGTCGCTTGTACTCAGTTCAAGACCTATGACTGAACGTTTCTCAAGATTACTTATGACTCATGTTGACACTCTTTGAGCTCTTGGACTATGTTGTCTTCTATTGGATACTTTTGAAGTCATAGGGTGCTCTGAAGTGTCACCATGTCTTCACAGCCAATAGCCTTCAACTATGTCAGTTCAAGACTTATGACTACATTGTTGAGAATCATCAACTGTGTGAATCATGGTGTCAACTATTGAAACTCTTTCTTTTGAAGTCATGTCTCCTTGAGCTGTTATGATGTCTTAGTCATCGCTTAGCCTTCACAACCAGATCAGTTCGAGACTTGCACATGACTCAACTCATATCTGTCTCCTAAACTAGAAGTCAGTCATAGGACACTTTTCAAGTGATAGGACACGTGTTTCATCAAGCAGGTTCTGTGAAGTCATATGATATCTTGAGTCAAAGGCTGTCCCAAAGTCATAGGGTGTCTCCCAAGTCATTTGATGTCTTCAGTCATAGGATGTCTTCTACAGTCACGTGACGTCACCAGTGTTCCAATAGGCTGTTACCCTGGTGATCAACCACTTATTGGGTCCGTTCGAGACCTACGGCCTCTCACTTCCGTTACTAATTTAGGGGAAATACACAACCATACCCTACAGAACATACATCTGTCTCCAAGGCAACGAGACCTCCCTCAAAGAAGCCGAATGGGCTATTCGAAACGACAACCCTCGAGCTCTAGTCAAAAGCTACAACAAGGAACTCTGGTCATTTTCTCTCCAAGAAGGCGTTTCTCCTCCTACAGCTCTGGACAAGTTTCAGCTCACAGAAACAACGACAGGAGTTTTCCTACCTTCTACAACCACTCCCTCGTCTCTAACCATGGCCAAACAAAACACTCCTCCTGGCTACGTGGCTCTCATGCTTGCTATTGAAGCTATGATTCAGGAGGCTCTCAAACGAGACGATCATTATGTCCCGTTTGGGAATAATCTCATTTTACCCATCACCGGTGATTTACTCCATTTGGACGCCCGTCTGACTCCTGGAGGAGATCTCCTGCTGCAAATGTACCAGCAGGAAACGTCCTGGGAGATGTTTGGCAAGAGGAAAAGAGATGTGGCCAATGAGATTGTGGGGACTAAGGTAGTGGTAGCTCCCACGTTGGTTGAAGGAGTGGTGGAAAACTCGACCAATCAGATTCCCGATAATTTGCCGTTGTTGCTGGAAATGCTCGATTGTCTGTGTAACGTGAGACTGAGGGCCAAAAAACAGTGGACGGCGGTGAGGGTCGATTCTGACGTCATGTTGTGGCCCACGGAGTTGTTGTTTGTGAATAAAAACGAAGGCAAGGAGGAATTCGAGGAAAACGCGCTGAGTTGGAAAGACGATATTCTCGATACGGTCTTTGAGGCGACTCAGGTGATTCGAAGGGGGGAAAGTGGAAATTCTGAAGGAAATACAATCGCACAGGCGCAAAATCACACCTCTGTTCCTCCAGCAACAGCTACTACCCTCCAGAGGAACGAGGAGAACAAGCAGATCTACCCTACTCCTCCCGAGGCTCCCAAAAGGGTAGACGAGGCTGCCGATTTCGCCTGGGACACGCCAGGAGCGAGTAACGGCGGAAACGGAGGTTGGGGGGAGCTGGACGAGGAGCTATTTGGAGGAGATGAGGTGACAGAGGCGGATTTCAACTTTTTCGACGATATGGGAGGGGAGAAGGGAGAGGAGGGAGATGTGGAGGGAGATATGGATGTGGACAAAGAGGAGGAGGTGAAAAATGAGCCTGTTGAGGAGGTCAATGAGGTCCAAGAGGTCAAGAAGGAAAAAGAGGTCAATGAAGTCAAAGAAGAACCCAAAGAGGAACCTGACACTGTTTCCTCTGCTACTTCCACTACAGCAACTCTTTTGACCTCAGTGGTACCCTCTACTACTGTCGTTGAAGGCGTCAACGACTCCTCTACAGTCAATGGAGCTGTGGAAGCTGCAGTAACCTCGGTAACCTCTACACCGTACCTTCCGTCCAACTTTGAACAGCTCATCGTCAACCCAGCTGAACAGCGCACGTTTGCTCTTGTCGAGTTCAACCGGGAAGCTGAACAACGGCTCAACGACAAGTATGCTGCTGGAGGACGTTTTTTTGTGCCTGACGAAAGCAGCAGTGACGACGAGAGCTCGGATCAAACGGGAGAATCGTCAGATAGCGGGGACGGCAGCTCTGAGGGCGTGTCACGTGACATTAAGCGGCAGAAAGTGGAGGATGTGATTATGTCTGATCATACCGAGGAGCCTGAGGTTGATGCCAAGCAGTTGTATGCTCATTGGAGTGCCATTTTGAGTTATGATGGGGAAGTAAAGGCGGTTCAGCGGTCTGACAGTAGTCCAGAAGTGACCAACTCTTCTGCTTATGAAGAAGCTGTCCAACGACTGGCTGAACAGGTGGTATGGGATAATTCATGCTACAAGGGTCTGGTTGATCAGGAAAAGTACTTTAGTCCTCCTTCTTCGAGATTCGTCAAGGTGGTTGAGCAGGTGTTTGGAGAGTCGAGTAAGAGACTGTCTCTCATAGATTTCGCTAAAATGAGCGACAAAGGAGGACAACTTCAGCCAGGGGTAGGTGTTCCTGTTGGTCAAAATGTCCCTTCAGGTCCAGCTCCTGGAACTCCATCCAATGCTCCTACTGCTTCCAACCTCAGCGTAGGAACTGCTCTTTCCCCCTCTCGAGGAGCTACTCCTCAACCTGAAGGTTCGTCTCCTGAACCTCGGCCTTCGAACTGGACACCCGGAATCACGTCTCAGGTGAACTCGGCTGCTTCCTCTCCTGTGCCTCTACAGCAACAGCAGCAACAGCAGCAGTCGTTCAGTCCCATGAGTCCCCAGACTCCAGCTGTAGCTCCTGTTCCAAGTGCAAACTCGTTCGCTAACGCTGCTAACGCTGCTCCTACTCAGAGACTCGCTACTCCCATGTACTCGTTTATGCGAGGCGGTAGTCTGATCAAAGCCCAGCCTCCGATTTTGCGGTTCTGGAGCACGTTCGGATTGTCGCCTAGAAACGGACCGAAACCGTTGACGTTGACCTTGGTCTATCCCTCAGGAACAGCTATGGGAGACGCAGCAGCTTCGTTCCTCCTGTCGTTCAAAATGTGCTACGAGGGCTGTGGATTTGGTCTAGTCAGTCTAGGAGGAAGCAATGGGACTGGAGTGGTGAGTTCGGACTATAAGAATTTGGACGTGACAAGGGAGGGTGTGTTGTTGGTGTCGAACCCATACAATGACGTTGTTGGCTTTTTGAACCTAGCCAAGGCCTCCACCTCAGGCAAATCGTCAGCATCTCTCATCCTCACCCTGCCCTGCTCAATATTCGCCTCGTACACCTCTCTACGAGCCCCATCTGCCGTCCTACTATCCGCTCTCTGTCGCAATTTGTACGACCACCTTCCTCCTACTTCAACCAAAAAACGCTACGGTTCTGTCATCCAGAGACAAGCTCCTGCGTGTGTCATTGCCAAACCCGTTCCGCCTTTCATCAACTTCAAACTGCTGGCAAACACGCCCGATTCGGTCATCAACGAGGACTCGCTCCTTCACGTGGCATACGCAGCTTCCAACAAGTGGATCACGTGCGCGTGGTCTGACCAGTGGGGCGAAATTGCCAAGGTCAAGGTCTTCTGCCTTCAATCAGAATCTGGACCACTCAGAACGCTCGAGGAAGTGTGCACGGAGATCTGGGAGACGACTCTGCAGCTGAACGGAAGCACTGACGTGAGATCCGTGGCTGTGGCTAAACTGGGGGGTATGTTGGACGACGAACTGGCAATGTGGCTGAGAGTGTCCAGTGTGACCAGGGGAAGAAGAATCACTCCGTTCTTTCTCGTGGTGGACAACAGACCGTCCATGGTTGTTACTGGGTCAGATGACGGCTCTAAGGGCTCGGTAGCTGGAGGTCCTGCCCCTGCACCACCTACTGGAGGAGCTGCAGGTGCTGCATCGACAGGATCAGCGCCAATGTCGACTCCGTTCAGAGACACAGACTCGCCGGACATTTACAATCACGTGACTACTCCGTCGGTTGGAGAAGATAAGATTGATTATGACGACATGTCGATTGTGGATATTCATGATGAGATCCATTCGGTGACCCTAAACCATAGACAGCCGTTGACCAACCATAGCACCAGACTTGGTTTGGCAACCGGTTATCTGGTCAAAACTTGTCCTCAGAACCCGAACCAGCTGTTGGTGTTCAGTCTCACGTTTGTCAATTGTCCGTGTGTGGTCATGCATGTGGCCATGAAGCATTTCCTGAGGCAGTATAGGAATTTGATTTCCCTAGCTGCCACGACGGGAGTTTGTGACCCAGAGTATGCCATTGTTCCGTGGCATGTGGAGGCGGTAGATAAGATGATGAGGTTGGTTGAAGAATTATAGTGGCAAGTCTGTTGCCTGAAAGAGGAGGGAGGACAAACTGGAGGACTTGTATAGTTAATATTTATTGTATTATTGAACAAATGGAGGGTTGGTGGTATTGTGGGTGCCTCTATAGTCTGAAGAAGGAGTATTCTTCTTTTTCCATGAGGTGTATTTCCATGTGTAAAAGGAGCTATCTCTTATTGTAGATCTATAGTCTAACGTGAGGGGCTATAGCTATTTGCTGTAAGATAGTTTATTGTGTTATACTGTCCAGAGATAATGTATGAGCTGAGCGAGTGAATGGTATGTGCTGTACTCGTACTTGTATATTTCACCCCACGATAGAGGAACCAACTGTCTAAATCGGAAGCTAAGGTATGAGTAGTTGTCTTGTTTCAGTGCAAGGGTCTGTTTCAGTACAAGGGTTCTGTCTCACAAGGGTTCAAGGGCCTGTCTCAGTGCTCAAATATACTATCGGAGATTCGGTTGCAGTTTCTAGAAGCAAAGGGCTCGATTTTGACTCAAAAAACGTATAGCTGAGTTCAGCTTGAGTCATGGTTGAGTTCAGACTTCAGTTTGCTGAGCTTAGTTCTCGATGTGGGAGCAATACAAGGATAAAAGAAGTACTACAGAACACTGCCAAAGTCGTTTTTAAATGACCAATCACTCAGTTTGTGCTCTGGACGTTTTGCGCAGGTTTTTTTCAGTCTGTCTTTTCTCGAAAGCTACTTCTGTCCGAGCTGTAGATCTGAAACGGCACTATTATGCTTAACTGCAGAGATAAGCGAACTGGAAAGGTGGAGGGAAAAGATGGAGGGAAAAGATAGGGCTCCACGGAGGTTGTGGAATTTCTTTTTCCAATATACCCACTTCCACTATGAGAGACCGTTAAGCTCTTGGACAGCTGGATAGATGAGGTTTATGAGTGGTGGGGTAGAAGGAGAGGTGGGTGGGTAAGTCATATGTGCAAATAGCCTGTTGAGAATGCTCAAGAAATCGTTTTTTCTTTTTTCCTGTAATTTTGGTTATGCTGTTGTATCTGAAAGGTCCCACATATCTCAGTCTAGAACATCTCCAATATCTCCCACAACCATTCTAGAACGTTTGCACAAACTTCATCCAACGGTTAACCTCATCTGGTTACTTTTTTGGCGCTTACTTATTCCTCCACCTTGGGTAACTGTAGTGTACTCTTTCTCACATCGGATAACCACACTGATAGACAACATGGGTCAACGGTGGAGGAAAAAGTACCCAGAAGTTGATCACAGCACGTGTACCTAGAGTATTAAGTATATAACCAACTCCCTAGCTTCCTGAATCTGTCAATCTCCAGTTCTCAGCTCTCACCTTTTCAGCTATGACTCTCCTAGTCACTATTCTGGTCCTCCTTTCGCTTATCGGTCTCGTCACCTCTCAGGCAGTCGTCCAGGCAACTCAGGAAACGTATGATCTCCTCAACTACGCTGAGCATCTCTCTTCTCTGGCAGTATGCGGTGAATCCCCCGGAAGTATCACGAAACCGTTCAAATGCACCGGTAGATGCTCCGATTTCCCCGATATGGAGGTCATCACCGTCTTCAACCCCAAGGACCCGTTTGATTTCTCCGTTTCCGGTTTCCTGGCTGTGGATCACAAACGAAAGGTCTTCTGGCACGTGTTCAGAGGAACTGCCACTTTGAGTAACATCCTGACCGACCTGAGAGTCAGAAGACAGCCTATGACGGTCTGGAACACGGACTCAATGGACTGTCCGGACTGTCAGGTTCATTTGGGCTTTCTACAAGCCTACAATGAAGCCTATGACCAGTTCGAGGGAGCTATGCTTGAAACGTTTGAAAAGTACCCCAATTACCAGGTAATCACTACTGGCCACTCTCTGGGAGGAGCTTCAACGTTCCTCCACGGAATCAACCTCAAAACCTCCGGATACGACCCTCTAGTCATCACGTCAGGACAACCTCTCACTGGAAACAAGGCTCTGGCTGACTACAACGATAAGCTGTTTTTTGGCGACTCTGGAAACTTCACAAGCCAGGGAACTGACCGAAGATTCTACAGAGTCACCCATGAACAGGACGTGGTGCCTCGAATTCCATTTTGGAGTCCCTATCATCAGTGCGGAGGAGAAGTGTACCTCAACTACCCTGGAGTCAACCCTCCTCTGGACACTCTGAAGGTCTGTGACGGTCAGCAGAACCCTCACTGTTCGTTCTCAACCAGTCTGCTTGATACAGCTACTACTGGTATTCTCGAAGCGTCTCATCTCATCTACTTTACCTACTTTGTGATCTGCACGGTCTGGCCTTATCCTGCTCTGAATTCTGAATTGCCAGTTGGTGTTTGGGGTAAATAGAGATGATTGAACGAGAACTAGCTGGTTTCTAGGTGCTCTGAGACTCGATTTGGGTCAACTTCTTTTGTTCTCTATTTTTCCGTATTTTTCCATTAATTAAAAGTCTTAATACATATTATCTTTTTTTAAGTCTCCCAGAACGACGAATATCCATTCAATTCGAAAAAACTCTTCGGCAACTGAATCTTCAGTCAAAATCAACCGCAGTCCTCAATACCACTTTTGCAATTCACCCACTGGATCACCCAGTATTTCAGTCCTTCATGTTGGTACCATCTTATCTCACACTCCACCTAATCACACCTTAATGATAATCATAACAGAGTCCTATGATACGTTCCACACTATGAAGGAGACCCAAAAAGCAAGCAAACAGCTTACTGAGCCATCTTTCTGTTTCGGCTTACTAATCCACTTCTTTTCCGCTTATATAATCACTCTTCGTTGCTATTTTTCCGCCTCTGTTTTGACTCTCTCTTAGGCACATGCGCCACGCGTGTTTGTCTCACCTGTAGCAGTGTGGGTTCCTGCAGCCACAGGTTGGAAGCAGAGGAATGTGTGATGATCGTCTGTCGATCATAGTGGTGGTTGTAGAAGTGAGTGGAGAAAATACAACGCGGAACTTCAGTCACGTGACCTGATTGAGCGAAATATTTATTGAATCGTTTATAATGTCACCGGTCTTTTTTTTTTAGTCCCTCCTCTTTCGTTCCCTTGGCATGCATCTTTCAGGGGTATTTCACGTTTCAATGCAACCTCCAAACAAAGCCACCTAAAGTGCGACCTTTAAAAAGCAAGTCGAGTGTAGATCAAGTGGAGACGGA
Source organism: Yarrowia keelungensis (assembly GCA_001600195.1). Classification (NCBI taxonomy): domain Eukaryota; kingdom Fungi; phylum Ascomycota; class Dipodascomycetes; order Dipodascales; genus Yarrowia; species Yarrowia keelungensis. Next base: position 2,228,987 of record BCJD01000002.1, on the reverse strand, counting down.
GGAAAGGTGAAGAACAGAGATGAGAAGAGTGGTGAGCTGTGGTTTGAGTATGGAGAAGAATGATGGGATTTTTTCTGAACTTCGGCTCATGTGTCTTTTGTTTCATCTGTTCACCCGTTTCACAATTTGAAACACTCTCGTAACCTCTATTCTTGTTCAAAGCTTGAGTGAAACCTGAGAGGCTGTAAAAGAATACGAGTGGAATAGGGTCGGAATGATAGCCGGAGTGATGTGACGTCTTCACTCAAACACGACAACAGAGACTGAATCTGAAGTTCATCCTGTCAACCTGTCATCAACTTGAAGTCCAACCGTCAACCTGAAGTTCATTCGTTTATTCAGGTGTCCATTGTCATTCGTTCAAACTACTTACTCTGACACTCGTTGACTATACCCTTCGTTCTCCGTTGACTCTTGACATCATCGCCATTCGTTAAGATGAAGTTCTCTACACTCTCCCTCCTGTCAGGACTCCTCTCAGTCACCACCGCCATCCCAGTGGATACCCCCTATACCACCTTTTCCAACTCGTCTTCCGCTCCCGGCTTCTCCATCCGAAGCAAGGCCCAGGACCCGTCTGCCCTCAACGTGGACACCGTCAAACAGTACACCGGCTACCTGGACGCGGACGACGACTCCAAGCACTTTTTCTACTGGTTCTTCGAGTCGCGTAACGACCCCAAAAACGACCCTGTCGTCCTCTGGCTGTCTGGAGGACCCGGATGCTCTTCTCTCGGCGGCCTCTTCTACGAAAACGGACCCTCTTCCATCGACGAGAACCTCAAGGTCGTTCGAAACCCGCACTCGTGGAACAATAACGCCAGCGTCATTTACATTGACCAACCAGTGGGTACTGGGTTTTCGTACTCCGATAAAGGACCTGTCGATACCTCAAAGAAAGCTGCAGAGGACCTCTGCTCGTTCTTGACCCTCTTCTTCCAGAGCTTCCCAGAGTACAACAAGGGCCAAAAGTTCCACATTGCCTCTGAGTCTTACGGAGGCCACTACGCGCCTATTTCCGCGCTGGAAATTCTGTCCCATAAAGACAAGCCGTTCAGACTGGACTCGATTCTCGTCGGAAACGGAATCTGGGACCCTCTGCACCAGGCTGCTGGGTTTCAGCCCATGGCATGTGGACAGGGAGGAGTTCCTGCTGTTCTGAACAGCACAGAGTGCCAGCAAATGCAGACCAACTACCACGAGATGGTCGAAGAGATCCAGACTTGCTATAATTCAAAGTCTACAGGAGACTGTACTGACGCCCAGGGCGACTTCAACTACCTGTTCTTGAACCCCGTCGGCCAAAAGTTTGTCAACATCTACGATCTCACAAAGAAGTGTGACCCTGAAGCCAAGGGTCTCTGCTACAAGGCCATGAACTACCCGGAGACCTGGTTGCAGCAGGACCATGTCAAACAGACACTCGGAGTCGATACTAAGAGACAGTTCCAGACTTGCAACGGATTCGTCAACCAACTGTTCCAGAGAAAGGGAGACGAAATCTACCCCTACGTTGACGACTACCACAAGCTGCTGGACGAGTACAACCTGCCTGTGCTCGTGTACGCCGGAGACCACGACTACATCTGCAACTGGCTCGGCAACTACTACTGGACCCACGCTCTGCAGTGGTCTGGAAAAGACAAGTTCAACGGCGCCCCTTACACCTGGTGGAAGGTGGACGGCAAGAACGCCGGAGAGATCAAGAACTACGACAAGTTCACCTTCCTGCGAGTCTACGACGCAGGCCACATGGTTCCCCATGACCAGCCAGAGGTGTCCCTGCAGCTGCTCAACAGATGGATCGCTGGCAAGTATGACCTTTCTGAGTAGACTCCTTAACCCACCTATCTATATACCCTACGCCTTCTTCACTAATATATTTAACTATCCTATCAGTAGAACCATAGCATCAGTAGCCAGCCTAACCTATCCATCTCATGACCAAGTAGTCACCCTCCCATCAACTCACCCCCATCACACCACATACTCCCCTTCCTCCCCACACAAAGCAAAGCAAATCAGATTTTAAAAGAGTGCGAGACTCTGCGCTTCACCCGCTGCCAGGTGGAGTTCTTGGACTCATCGGAAACCTGAGCACTGGCCTTGATCAACGGAGTAACCTCGGTGACCATCACAGACTCAGCCGGCTGCGAATACACCGACTGGATCGTGCTGGCACCCGCAAACAACGACGGGAGATCGTTTCTAGGTCGCACATGCTTCTGGAGCCGCTCAACGGCCACAGTCATGTCTCCCTGACCAGCAATGCTGAACAGACGGTGCAGCTTGTTGATGGTGATGGTATCCAGACTGGCAATGATGCTGAGCATCTCCAGCGCCATGTCGGTGGTATTGCGGACGCCGTTTTCGGGCTCGTGGGTATCTCTGGGGAAGGTAGTCACGGGAGTGGGGCCGTCAGAGTCACAGGAACACGCCCCAAAGCTGTTTTCATCTTCCGGGCTCCCATAACACGAATCCTGGTCACTCGGAGCGTCGAGGTATCGCGATTCAGGAGGGGGGCTTTTTCTGGCTCCTGTTTTGCCCTTTAGATCTTCGTCCAGCTGGGCATGTTTGGCCGACAGGAAGGGCAGATGGCCAAACCCCAACGACTCGGACTCGTCAAAGAACATGTCTCTGCTGTCGAAACTGCTCAGGGCCGAGAACGTGTTATCTTTGAGAGCCTGGGCAATGCACGAGAAGTCGTTGAAGTCGGCTGTGACATTCCCCTCATCACCACAGTTCAATTCGCCCGACAAATCGCCCTCAAAGTCGCCGGGGATCTGGCTCGAGAGATTACGACGGGCAATCTCGATCGAGTGGCTCGATGTCGATGGAACAGAAGAAGAGCCGACAGAGAAAGATACTCCTGGAGGCGTCAAACTAGGAAAGCTCAGACGCCGAATAGGAACCGGAGGATTACCGGGTGTCAGCTCATTGTTCCAGGGCCGGTGCTCGTTACATCGCTGCGGGGTATCCACCTCTGCTTGTGTCTGGAGCCAGTTTTGGAGAAAAATCTGGCCACTGGTTTTGTGTCGGTTAGAAAACGCAGGAGTTTCGCTTCCAGAAACGTTCCAGGCCACGTTGGAGGGTAGTCTAGGACTAGCGGGAATCGATGGGGTCATCAAGGGAGAACTGGCGCTTTTTTTCTGTTTGTGTATCTGTTTTTGTGCAATTGTTTTGTGCATGGTATCACTGTAAGAGAGAGGAAGGAGAGGAAAAGGGGGGTATGGTTAAGGTGGTGTGAAAGTAGAGTGGTGGATTTCATGCCCCATGTAGTGGGTCAGGTGGGTAAATGGGGCATGTCGATTGTGGAAAAACACGGAGAAACTGAGAGTGTAGGGTTATTTTGAGAGGCCTAATTAGTAGATTTTCGTTTTTAAATCTCATAAAAGTTGCATTTATTGTCACTCTGAGTGGTACTGTTTCTGCTGAGGTAGCTCACTCTGTTTGCGGACTTCCTACATTATTTTACAAATGATGTAACCTTAATCTGAGTGGCCTCAGTTTCAGCTTCATCTAACTATTCGGCTTATGTAAGCCTGGGGATAATGTCTTCTAGTGGTGGGGAAGATGCGTATTACAGAAAAAGCTGCTTCCATGATTTTCATGGAGTCAAAATTTAGCAATCCATCAGCTTTCCAAATGACATACCATATTTCGAACGCCTAATTGAAGACTGTTAGTTCTACAGCCACACGCCACTCTGTTTACAGACTAGCAAAAACATTCTACAAAATCTGTAACCTTAAGTTGGAAGTCTTCAAGAAACCCAGGTTGCTAGTGATATTACGCAAGCAGATCAGAAGAATCCGTCTGGTAATCTTTTTGGGCGATTTGAGAGACAAAGTGACTTCAAAATTGGTAATTTGGCACTCGGTGATAAAGCTGGGATCTTATTTCACCTTATATTTCTTACCAATCACTCAGTTGATGACACTTCTTCCTCTTGCTTATCCAGTCACTCTGTTTACAGACTCTCTTAATTATTTCACCGATTTTAAACCTTATACTGGAAGTCTTCATTGCTTGGCCTGAGTACGGAGTTTACGTAAGCAAAGAACTGGACATCAACTGGTAGCCCTTGGAAGCGAGAAATTAAGATAATGAGTATTCCAGTCTACTATTGTGGACATGCTTAAGGCAAATTCATAGTAAATATCATTTTACCGCTTTTTTATCGCTCGTTTAGATACATCTGTTCCAATGCTACCATTCACTCTTTTTACAGACTCTCTTAATTATTTGACCGATCTTTTAACCTTATATTGGAAGACCCAAATTCCAGCCTCAAAATTCTGGTGTTATGTAATCACTCGTTGGGAGAAGTAAAGCTAAGTATAGACTCAATCATATGAAGGAGCATTACTTGACACAACAGAGCCACGAGAACTGGACGATCACGTCATAAATGAACAAACAAAAACCACAGTCCTACTAACCCGGACTCAATAAGTCTCCCCATCTACTTACCATCTCTACTACTCCTTTTTGGCACTCACCAACCACTTTCTCCCCTCCCCTAACCGCAACTTTAAAAAATCCACCATGCACATGTCCACTGCTATTGTTTACCATCCAAAGCACCACTTGCTACCCACTCTCAACATGGAAGACGAGTACCAGCTTTTCGCCCAGGCGCTGGAGGCGCAGATGGACAATCCGCTCGAGCTGATCGACCGATTCATGGACATTTCACGTGACTTGGCTGCGCAAACCGCCCAGGAGACCGAGGAGGCGATGGACTCGGAGAATTTCAGCAACTGGGAGCTCGAGGCGCGTTTCTGGCAGCTCACCGCGACTCTCTCCGAGGCCCGGCAGCATCTGGCAGCTTGCGGCGACAAAATGGACACAGACGAGGGTGCCAAGGTGTACTCTTTCTCGTCAGACTCTGCCGTGCTTCAGCAGTACAAGGAGACTCATCCACAGGTGCTGGAGACGTTTCTGGTGAACCGGTGGCTCCAGGAAAACCTCACGCCGTCGGAGAATGAGAAAATCGAAATCTGGGGGTCCAAATGGATGCACACAAAGAGCGATATTGCGTCGAAAAAGCGACTGGGAGGAGGAAACACCAGTGTGCTTGTTTCCGAGATGGACAACGACGCTCCTTTGCGGCAAAAGAAACCAATTGCCGGGGAAGATGCCGGATACGATCAGAAATTCTTCAGGGCAATTTTTGATCTCGTTCGAAGACGGCAGATCAAGGAGGCTGCTCAACTGGCAGAAAAAACGGGAAACTTGTCGCTCAAAATGGCAATTGGAGGACTACAGGCCATGGACGACACGGATGTGGATCCCCTGGACGACGCCAGAGCCGTGGGAACTACCAGAACAGCTCTTTGGAGACGAATGTGTCTGTCTGTAGCTGCGTCTCCTGTGGGCGAGTACGAAAAGGCCGTTTACGGGTTTCTAGGAGGAGATGTAGCCACGGTGTTGGACGTGAGTGATAGCTGGGAAACGCAGCTGTTGGCATACACTAATAACATGTGCAGTGACCAGTTTGAACAAGCCTTAAATGAAGCTCATAGAGTGTCGACCAAGACAAAGCAGCTGGTTCCCTTGGTCTGCTCTGGTCACGTGACATCTATGGCCGACGCCCTGGAACTTCTTGCTGAGTCATCCAACCTGGATGTCAAGCGGCAGGCCATGAACCCTATCCGGACGTTTGTGGGCGCTATTATCAACAACACAATCGACACTATCGCTTCCACCTCTTCCGAAGCGTTACGGGTGGCTGCGAGCACCGGACAGCCCAACCCCGTGTCTGAATCTTCCATTATTCTGCGAGTTCTCGTTCATCTTTTGCTTGCTCTGAGAACAGGCTATGGAGGTCAGAAAGCACTCGATATCAGCCATTGGAACATTGTTTCGGCGTACGTTGAGCGTCTGGCAGGTGAGGGACACATGGACTTGGTCCCCCTGTATCTCTCCTTCCTCGATTCGGAAGATGTCGTTGACCAGTACTCGTACTACCTGGCCAACATTTCCGACCCCTCTGAGCGAGAAGAACAGATCCGTCTAGCCAGTCAGTACGGTGTGGACATCAAGTCTTGCGTGAAGGCCGCCGTGGCTCGTGTCTTTGACGAGTCCATGTCCAAATACGAGATTCCGGACATTGTGGCTGTCAAGTTTGAGACCCAGGTCGACGACACCGATGTGCGACTTTACCGAGCAGTGGAGTGGTTTGAGGACGTGAAAATGTGGTCGGAAACCATCGACGCGTCTGTCAAGCTGCTGAGACGGTTCCTGCTTTGTGGTAAAGTTGGAGCAGCTCGAGAGGCTGGAATGCGTCTCAATGTGCCCCACCTCATGCAACAGTACCAGGCTGACCGACTTGGTAGCCATGGAGACGACCTCGAGGAGCTGGTTGCCCAGGAAATGGAGCAGCTCTACGACCTCATTGTCTTCCTGGAGAACATTCACCGGTGGGACGAGCTCATGAGAGCTCCCAAGAAGGACGGAGACACCCAGACGCCGGCCCAGATTGTCCATAAAGTCAGGGATATCGCAGCCCTTTCGGAGAAACTGATCCATGACTGGCTGGTCGATCTCAGACATGAGTACACCCATGCCGACGTGTCGCCGGAAGACTACACCCATCTGGCTCATCTGAGACAGATTTACATTCCCTACGTGATTCTGCAGCTGCTGTCTGTCTACGTTCGAACTCGACATCTTGAACCTAGTTTTATCGAACAGGCCGTGGACTTGTCGGTGCTTGTGGCTGACGACCAGCAGCAGATTTACCTCGACTTCCAGGACTCTGGCAGATTGGAGGAGTTCCTGCATGCCATTTTCGAGGCGTCTGCGTTGATGACTTAGATGAGGGATAGGGGGGATGATGTATAGCATGATTAATTACTTATTGACGAGGTGGGGTGGAGGTGTGCAGTGGGTAAAGTGATAATCTACTTGTACGGTATTGCAATTGTAAATTAGATATTTAGCCCCCAGATAACGTAATATGGAACTAGAGTATCTAGGCATCTATTTAGTCACTGTCTTATCCGTATTTGTAACTTGTATTACCTAGCTCTAGCGGGGTAGTGCTAGTGAAGAGTCTACAACAGTATTATAGCACGTCAGTGGCAAATAACTCCTTCACCAACATGCCCCTTCAACTACTGCCCCCAGATGTCCTCAATTGCATCTGTGACTATCTCGAAAATGGAGAGATTCTCAATCTTGCCATCTGTAGTCGCCTAATGTGGGACTCCATGTCCGAAAGCACCGTTGAAAGGGCATTTACAGAGCGACATCCTTGCTACAATTGTGAACAAGATCTCAGATACAGCAAGCAGCACGATTGGAGGTCCTGGATGTTCAATTTCTGCCGCCATCGCGTCTACAGTCAGAGGGAAAAGGTTGTGACATCAAAAGTGTACGACCGCGGACACTACTACAAGTATGTCGATTATGACGATGATGACGACGAAGATTCCGATGAGGACTATGAGGTTGAGACCCAGGTCGTCATTGAAGAAATCTCTGAAGACAATCGAAAGTTTGAATGGCTGAGCCGTGATCTTGAATGCGCAGTTCACATTGATGAACCTCTTCCACCAGACTTCCAGTGTCTTTGTCCAGACTTTCGAGTTTGGTACTCTTTGGCATACTGTGACAGTGGGGTGTTCGTTTATGACTATCGTGGTCAATACATCCATCTTTCAGAAACCCATGGACTTCAACAACCTACTAGTGCTCCCCCAGATTTCGGGTTGAACCGTATCTCCAGAGAAGTACAAGCTGTTGGAAACAGAATCTTGGTGGCTCGAACAAAAAAAAATGACACTGTTGAGTACTCCATGAGCTACCGTACAAGTACGGATGATGTCAGTACGGATGATGAAAGTACGGATGATGTCAGTACGGATGATGAACAGACTGATGCACAGCGTCACCAGTTTGGTAACCTTGGGGTTTATGAAACGTCTGTTCCTCAAGGCATGTTGTACTATGATGGAGAAATCTTCAACGTTTACGTCACTTACAATCTCAATACCAAGAAAGAACTTGTCGAGACCCCTATTGTGCAAAACTGCAAGTCGTCCTCCCTATTCAAGTGCTTAGATGAACGCAACATTGGGTACTACACTAATACCTCTTACAGAGGCTGTGGTATTCGCCAGAGCAATACCATCACTCAAGATGAACGTCATCCTCAGTATGGAGTTATCTACGACCATAGAGCCTTTGTCATTGCGGTTGTGGATTTGGAGAAACAAAAGCTCAAGTGTTTCCAAGAGACGCCCATCAGTAGACCTTGTGAGTCCAAGTTCGAGCTTCAAAAACGCTCGCATCTGCGAACTGTGGGTATCTCCAAGGGGAAACTCGGGGTCTGGAAGTACACTCTTGAGTATCTCAAAAAAGAATATCGTCTTCAGCATGGCAAAGAGTTGCCAAGAGAATTCTGCTCAAGTCTAACTCCAATGTGAACAACACCTATATAGTACTTGTACTAAACATCATTGGTTATTCAAAGTGATTTCACTGTAAGAACATATAGCACCTGTTCTTCCTGGTTTTATTCCAGCTGATGGACATATCAAGACCCCGCAAATGTTTATATCAGTCCACAACAGGACTGAGTAACAGCATCACAAGAACAACTCCAACTCAACCTTCCACCACAATACACCGTAACTCATGTACTGCACTTCATCAACTACCTCATGTACGACACTTGACTCATTCCTCTGAGTCACCCAATACCCATTCTAATATCAATCATCATATCATTAAGCTACTTTACAGCTGTCAGCCAGCCAAACTACAGAGTCAGCATCAGCTCCTCGGCTTCGACTCAATCAAAGCCTCAGCTCAGCTTCAGCTCCTCAGCTCCTCAGCCCTCGGCCCTCAGGTGACCCTCGGCTACGCCTCGGATCACCTTAGTTCAACGAAGAAGCCTTCTCATACAGCAAATCCACCACGGTCGACATATGCTTCACCGTCTCCAGAGCCGAATCGTACGTCTTATCCGTCTGAGGCTCATCATAGATAAACAGCCATCCGTTGCCCTGATCCAGCACTCCCTTGATTCCCTTGTCGAGAATCATCTGCGACAGCTTTCCTTCAACCTGACGGGTATCCAGTCCGATAATCTCGGCAATGTGGTTGATTTCGACGCACGAAAACGGCTCAATCACCTTGAGCAGGTTCTGTTCCAGCAGCGAGTCGTACAGATCGTTAAAGTGCACGCGGATGACAGGATCGGCCTGCACCTCCTCCTTGTACAGCTCCAGAACATGCTCAAACTCCTTGAGCGACCGGTTGGCATAGGCCACAGCCACGGCCTTCATGACATCAACGTCCCGGCCCTGGTACGCCTGTGCAGACTTGTTGTTGAGGATGGTTTCGACATCGTCAGCGAGGTTCAGCATAATCTTGCACAACAACATGTACTTGAGCACAGTGCCTGCCTTGGGGTCCTCCTGGCCAACGTAGCCCTCAAACGCCTCGTAGAAATAACTGAAAGCCGTTTTATAGTCCTTATCGTCGGCCTGCAGAATGCCAGACATGGTATCCAGAGCTGCCTGGGTCAGGGGAGGACAGTAGACCGCATTGGCCGAGGTTCGAGCAGACGTCAGCGACGCACGTGACTTGGGAATGTTGCGCAGCGCATGGTACGCCTTGGCCTCCAGCAATTGCACCTCCACCAGCACCATCTTGTCGTCCAGCTTCTTGAGCTCCTTGAGCAGCGTGTTGATGAGGTTGAGCGCGTCGTAGTACGTCTTTTTCTGGAGGAAAAGAGACACCAGACGGGTCTGCAGACTCTGACGCAGGAAGTTTCGCTTCTCGGAAACAGCCCACTCGATGCACTTTTGTGTGGTGGCAATTTGAAGGTCAATACAGTCAGAGGGAACCTTGGCAAACAAATCAATCAAGTTTCGGATGATCTTGGCCGTCTTGGACTTGGCAAAACCGCTCATGACCGTCAGCGACGTGTGGATCAGGTCAGCAAGGTCCTGGGGCTTGTTGTTGGACGCATACAGAGTGCCCAGCTGGATGAGCGCCGACTCCTGGATCTGGATCGACTTTTCGTTGGTGCCAGCCTTCTGATCGAGAATCTCCCGGTACAGCTTTTCGGCCTCGGCAAGATTGCCCTTGTCGGCAGCAGCTTTGGCAGCACTAAGTGTCTCCTCAAGAGTCTTGGTCATTGTTGTTGTAGTGGTGATAGGTAGAGACGTTAAGAGAGGTTAGACATGGTGGCGGCATAAAGACACCTAAGGTTGGGAGGATTAGTCAGCGGATGGAAGGGGCGATGTAATCAGGTGGAATACGGGATTATATTAATGAGGAGGATTGAATAATTCTGTCATCTATTTGATGGATTGATGACTTCTGTTTCTTCCTCTTCCTCTGTTTTTATTGCTGTAGCTTATCGATGGAGTCTTTTGGAGTCCTGTTGGGAGTGCTTAGTCAGCGCTTAGTCAGCATGAGAAGATGCTGTGGCGGCTTTGATGGTGGCAATCTTGGCTTAGAGGGGCTTCAATTAGGGCATTAACTCAGCCCTCTACAGTGTGGTGTTTTTCTTAGTCCTATCAATGTGGTACTTGTATGTTCAAGTCTAATATTGGCTTGGATACATTGACATGAGTTGGTACAAGTGATTAGTCATCATAGAATGTTGAGCTGCGATAGGTGGCAATCTACACAAGGGCGGGTCTCACTCAATGATTTTGTGGCTCATTTGCTGGCCATATGTGGCTCAATACCTCGTCAACATCTTCCAAAGGCTCAGCTTAACATTGTATGTTGTGGCTTAATTTAGTCATCACAGCAACAATGGGGCTGACAATGGGGCACATAATTAGTACACTTTGACCACCAATTGAGGATATCACCAGTTCAAAACAGATATTGAGACGCATCTGTGTATTTCATGACGTCATCGGTCTATTTGTTCTTCCACAATGTACCTTGATAATCACTCTGATCAGTCTCCTCTTGCTCTGACTGCCACTGCTTAGCCCTGCAGTAGAGAAATAATACGAGATAATACGAGGTGCTGCCAAATGTGGAATAATTAGCAGTTGAATAATAACGATGGAGTACGGAGTTAATATCCAAGCTTTTTATAGTCATGGGTGTCCTCAATTGACCTCAATACGCGTCCCAGTGAGGTCAGCTTAGTAAGCGCTTAGTCAGCACGGATTTGAAGTGCCTGAAAATGGCGCTAATGGCAATATCAGCTTATGAAACTGAATTCACCTGCTTTATTACGCTTTTTGAAACATTACGCTGGCAGTCTCTTGAGTATCTCCTATCTTTCCACGTCTTTATGATATGAATTGTTTACAAGAGTGCTTGAGGGTCGTCACACTTCTCAGCAAGACAATACACCCAATAAATGACTACTTAAAAGTCTCTGTGAGTTTAGAACTGCACAATTAAGTATCCTACAACCACCAAAAAGTCAACCACCAACCCCACATTCGCTAAAAAATACGCCTCAATTTTCCGCTTAGTAAGCGCTTAGTCAGCAACCCCAAAACACACCCTTCCCGAGAAACTTCCCTTTCTCATCAGCACCGTGATCCCCATTTCCCCCTCCCTTCCGTCCATCTCTCCCCACCTCGTATTCTTAGCTCTCTTCTCCACATTCTAGCTTTGGAATTTAGAGTGGTGCTTGTTTGGACCATGCCTGATGTGGAAGGAGGAGGGAGAAAATAGGGACAAAATCGAAGGAATTTTGTGGAAAAAAAGCTGTAGGAATGCCTACTAATTGTCATTAATACTACCACAATTTCAATTGTTTAAAAATCCCGTTTTTCTACCCCTCCCACCCCCCTCTTATCCTTGCTGTCCGATTAACGTAAATTTTCCTAGCCCTAGGCGTGCCTCTGACAAGCACATTGTTCACAACACAACATTGCCGGCTGAGCTTAGAAAAAAAAAATACCCCAAGGACATCACCAACATACCGATAGAGATGTTTGGACAAACGGCCAAACGGCAATTCAACGGCTTTGACTCGCAGTCGTCGCAGACCGGCGGGTTTGGCACGTCGTCTCTTTCTGGAGGGCTAGGACAGTCCACCAACACGGGCTTTGGTCAGAGTCAGAGTAACGCTGTTCAGCCCAGTTTTGGCCAACAGTCGACTTTTGGCACGTCCACCGTCAACGGCAACACGTCGTTCGGTTCCCTGGGCAACGCGTCGCTCAATCAGTCGCAGAACGCTTCTTTTTTCAACTCGGACGTTCTCTCGTCGCCTATACCTTCCAACTCCACCAACACGGCTGGAGTGCCGTCTTATAGTCTGTCGCACTCGCAATCGGCGTACGATTTGCGGGGCGGTTCGAACGGATACAGCGATCAGGCTGCTCCGTTGACTCCGGGTTTCAGATCGTCTCGAGGAGCTCCTTCCTGGACCTCCAATGACCGACGATTTGTGCCGTCCCATCTTTCTGCCATCAAGCAGAAATCGTCCTTCTACGCCGGGGATCGAACTCCCGAGCGGACAGCCTCGTTTTCCCGAAGAGCGTCGACTTCGCCTACCATGAAGGAGTCCCCTCCCTCAGGTGTCGGTGGATCGTCGTTTGGAACCCCAAAACCCTCGGGAACAAAGAAACAGACCCACACAATCACCGAGGAGGAACTGCCGCCCACACAGTCCATCTACGACTCGCGAGGATCGCCCTTTAGTGCTGCTCGAAGAGGAGGTTCGTCGGGATCTGGAATGAGACGCTCAGAGACGTTTTCTAACAACACAGCTGCTCGGAAGACCCTCAGAGCCACAGCCTCGTTCAACCACGCCAACACTCCCCGGAAAATGGCGCTTGGAAACGACGGCAACCTCTCGGTGGTTGTCTACGGCTTCCCCCAGCATCTCACGCCCTCCATCGTGTCGCATTTCAGCAACTTTGGCGAGATTCTGGAAAACGTGGAGCCTAGCGACGCCTCCTTTGGACTGTCCACCACTCCAGTGAAACGACCTCCTCCAGGAAACAGACCGCCTGTGTTTGCCGGCAAGAACTGGATCAAGATTACCTACGATAACAAGGCGTCTGTGATCCGAGCTCTGGCTGAAGACGGCACCCAGTTTGCAGGCCAGTACGTCATCGGATGCAAACCATACACTCCCTCGCAGATGCGCGACTTTGACGCAATCTCGGCCTCCATGCTCGACAACCAGGACGTGACCATGGACTCGGAGTACCAGGACTCTCCTGTCAAGCAGAAGCCGTTGCCTGGAAACAAGTCCACACTCTACCCCAACCCTACCGCTGCATCCAGTGAACGAACTCTGCCCAGAACCACCTCGCTGCCGGCTCTCAACGGAGCAAAGAGACTGGAAATCAGAGACGGAACCAACACCGTCTTCAAACAGCCGTCCACAAAGACCATCACCAACCCCAAGGTCAAGAAGACGGGGCTGTCCGAGAAGACGGGATGGCTGTCCTGGACTGCAAAGAGAGCGGAGGAGTTGATTTTCGGTTATGAGGTTTAGTGATACCATGGGGTATGAGGTTGTAGGTATGTATTGTACGTAGAGCATCTAGTTAATAGAACAGTAAACAGCACGGCCAATGAGCGTAGCGAATGGGCTGTATCCAGGTAGTTGAGGTGTACAACCAGGTTTTATATACATTCTTGCTTATGTAATCATGCTTACGTAATCACGAAGAAGCTGAATATCTGCGTTTAAGAGTAGTTGAAAGACATCTTGCGGGGTATGGGGTGATTATTGGGGTGTCTGCTATCATATGAGGCCTTTTTGTACTTTCGTTGGACTTGTGTCTCTACTTTGAGAGGTTCTTATAAGTCTCTCAGAGATGCATTCCAAGAATGAAGATACTGGCTCTCTGAAGAGTTAGAATTCACTGTGGACTTTACATATCTCTCTTAATGTCTCTATTACACTGTCTGAAATACTCGTTGAAGAAATTCCCTTCTTACTCGTCTTGTCATACTCACACATTGTTGTGCTAGGAGTGAGTCGTCAGAGGGTTCAGTAATGGTGTTACAGAGAAGGGAAAATCGGAGAGAAAATACCAAGCGGTAGAGGAATTCGCTCTGGGCTCAATAAGTCACTCCTGTATTTTTTTCCATTTTCTTCCGTCAAATGGAAAACACAGTTACAGTAGCTCAACACCACTTATCTGCTTGACACTCTATTGCTCCAACTTTACTATGATGAGTGTAGACAAAAGTTAAACCATTCTGCTCCTCTCATTCCGCTGATTACATGGATCACATAATCTCCATTGACTGCCTTACAAAAAGTTGTAGTATGAGCTCACGTCATACCACAACCAATGGCTACTCTTCGTATACAGTACTAATTACTGTTATACGATCACAGGGGTACACCTACTACCCATCTAATATGAATAATGCATTAAATATATACTAGTCAACCTTTCCATCTCCTACTTTCTCCTCCAAGGACGACCGACTGGAGACCCAGAAAGAGTCGTATGGTTAGGAACACTCGGTCCTGTGTTTCCGAAACTCGACGGCGTGTATCCTGAAGAGCCCCGTCTGTCGTCCATCAGTCTATGAGTGAAATGACGATGACCTTCTCCAGCTTCTGTAGCTCCAGGAAGATGAGCAGAAGTAGGAACAAACGTCCGTCTTCGGGTAGGAGTGTCCAGCTTAACAGGAGTAGGTGGTCTACTGGGGTTCATGCCTGCTTCTCTGTAGACAGACTTGTTATCCAGTGCAGCATCGTAGAACTCACACGATCCATCTGCACCTACTGCTGCGTCCTGCTTAATAACTCCTAGAAGAGGATGGACCACCTTCTTGTCAAATTCGCCAAGAACTTCACCAGAAATAATGTTCTTGTCCTTCACGTACACCAGGAACATGTGGATCATGCCTAGAATAGCGAGGGAAAAGGCAGGAAGAGTGATGAACACCTGGATGAAAGACAGAGGTCCAAACCACAGAGCAATGACATGGATGGGAGAAAAGAGCGCAAAGAGGTTGAGATGGAACAAGCTAGGCTCCCACACGTTCAAAACCCACACTTGGGTGGGTCGATCCGATGCAAAAACCTCCTCCTCAACAACAGGAGCTATCAAAGGCGACATGAACCCTGAAAGCCGTTTTTTAATCAGCGTCTTGAACTGAGCCTCTCCTGAGGGTTTGGGCTCATCAGCTGGAGTCTCTAGAGGTTCCAGAGAAGCAGAGGGAGTTCTAGGAATGTTCGAAATCTCCCGTCCAAACAAAGTGTACTTTTTTGTCTGAAAAAAACACACCAACATGTTAACAACAGAAGCAGCAAACAGCCCCAGTGCCACAATCATCAAAACAGAGTAAATGGCGCTACTAGATCGTCTTTTAGCCGCTGCTTGGGCACTCAATGAGTAAAAAGCCGCTGATCCACTGCCTCCTCCTCGAGCCTTATTGTTGCCAATAGACTGGAATAAGGCCAGATCTTTTTTCTTGTTGATTTCAAATCGGACAAAATAAAGCCGGATCAAAATCATGAGCACATCGGCCGTCAAACCGAGATAGATCTGGACTCTCTGAGAGAGATTATCGAGCTCCAGAACAGCCAGAGACTCATTGATGCTGAGAAAGAGATCGAAAGGGAACGATTTGACCTTTTGCAGAAACGGCGTCTTTTTTATTCGTCTTTGGCGCCGAGAGGACATCTGAAAGTGTGCAATCTGCTTTTGTCGTGTTTTTATTCAACTTCAGGCGTGAATCAGCAACGTACACAAATAAATATATTAAGCTCGCCACTATAAAATAAGGTTTCGATAAACAAACACTGACATGTGCTTATGTAAGCGGAGGAATTAAGGTTAGAAGGTATATTATGTAAGCACAGTGGCTTATGTAAGCGGAATAAATAAGGTTATAAAAGTGTGATTATGTAAGCGGTGCTTTGAGTGATTACGTAAGTATGTAAATAGTTGGATAATTTCTTCGTATACACATCAAGACTATTCTCCCCCAATCAGATTATGACTAACGTCATAATCTTCGTCACATGACTTGACACCATGCATTAGATGCATTATCATGAGCTCTAACCTAACTCCTACACCTTCATACTGTATACCCCTTTATACCATGGGTCTTGTGATTAACGGACAAGGCTGGAAAGTTGTCAATGGCTGTGCTGTTGAGTGTGAGGCGTCTGGGGACCTTCAGCGAGTCTCAGATCGTCCTCAATTCTCCAATCTCACGGTCATTGATAGTGTCAAGGCTGGCAAAGAGAGATCTGATACCTATTCCAAAGCTCTGAAACCGCTGTTGGAAGCTGCTCATATTGATCACAAGTACATTGAGACGTCGAGTCCGACGACAATTTCCGATTTTGCCAGTCAATTGGACGATACTAGTGGTTCTTATCTGTTTATCTCAGGAGATACGTCTATTCACGAGTTTTTGAACGGCTTAAAAGAGCCCAAAAAGTTCAAGGGTGTGATTTCTGTGATTCCTGCGGGTACTGGAAATGCCCTGGCTAATTCGCTTGAGCTATCTTCTGTTGAAAAAGCTATTGAACGGTTCTTTGTTGGACAACCCTCCAAGTTTCCCATCTACACTGTCAGTACTGGAGAAAAAAGTCTACTATCTCTGGTGGTGGTTTCATATGGTTTTCACGCGAATCTGATTGCCCAGAGCGATACTCCAGAGTACAGAAAGCTGGGAAACGAGCGTTTCCAGGTGGTAGCTAAACAACTGTTGGAGAAACCCCAGAAGTACAAGAGCAAGATTTACCTGGATAAAAGCGAAGTTCCGCTACCTAATGAGGAAACGTCGTATGTTCTGTTCACTACGATGAAACTGCTCGAACCTGGATTCACTATCAGTCCTCAAGGTGACTGCAAGAGTCTCAATCTCGTGAGAATCAATGCTCCTGATAATCTCATGGAGTACATGGTGATGGCCTACGATGGCGGTAAACACGTGACTGAAAAGAATGTGGACTATGTGAAAGCCAAAAGTGCTCGTCTGGAGGTACCCAAGGGCTCGGTCATTTGTGTGGACGGTTTTATTCTCAATAGTGATGGGCAGGTGGACATTGATCTAGGGATGGAGGTTGATGTGGTTGTGTAGAGAATTGAATTCTGAATTGACTGGTGTTTTTCGTGTAATTACAGCTGTTTGCTTGGTGGAGATATGACTTCCATCTTATGTCGTCTAACTCCCAAGTAGAGCTTAACTAAAGTGTAAGGACAACACACCCTCAAGCTCAAAATAATAGTATGACACCCTCTGAATATTTTTACGCCAATCTGATCCCCTCGTCAAGCTCTACAATCTCGTATACCTCCCATCTCCACCCCATCTCTCAAACCCCAAAATACACCCCAACTAACATTCTCCCTAACTAAGTTCAACTAATGCAAATAAATATATCTAGACGATATCCAGACCGTCATCTGAGTCGTCATCAGCGAGACTGTGATTTCTAGCCAACAGAACCTGCTTTCTGGAAGCCTCGGCAACCAGAGCTTTGGCGTCTTTAGCTTTTCGCATGGCTGCTGGTTCGGTAGGAATAGGAGTACTTTCTCGTGAAGAAGCAGACGAAAAAGACCCCGTTTTCTTCCCTGCCAGCTCTCGCTCCTCCCTGGAGGACATCATCGGTTTCCATTTCTTCCTATCCGGTTTCTCCATCACGTAATCACTCATTCTCTTGTCATCCTTGAACCGAGACACCTTGATATCATCAGGATGACGATGCTGACTCATATGTTTCGGCAGTGGTTGTCTGGTCTCATCCTGCTTTCCAAACACTTCAGCCACCTTTGGATTCTTCTTGATGATCTCCTCCATGACTCTTTCATTCTCCTTCTTCTGCCTTATAAGTTCATGCTGAGAAGGTCGCTTAAAGTCCCGTTTCATCATCTTCCCCTGAGGTTTGTGCGACGTCACCACTGAGCCCTGAACAAGACTAGGAGCAGAGTTGAACTCCGCTCTTAAAGTCACTGGTAAAGGCGCAGATCCGTCGATATTCTTGATCTTCGATTCTCCTCTTTTTGAACCTCCCTCCTTCTTCTTTCTGTCTCGAACACGCATCTCGTGATGTTGATGACACATGTCCACCTTTCTTCTGTAGATAACCCGCTTGCACCGTTCTCCAGAACGGGTGTTTGACTCACACCGACCCACATCGGAAGTAATACCAATCTCAAACGCCAGATTGTTGTTTCCAGAAGAAATCGAAAACGCCTGCTCCTCAGACTGAGACCCGGTCTTCTTGTCAGTGTAGTGGAACTTGCGAACCACGGGATTCACAATCACCACTACAGAACCCACTCGCCAGTGGAAACAGAGGTCTAGGGCATCGTCGTGACACGTGAGAGACACAGACCACTCTTCTTTCAAAGTGGCACGGTCAGAAAGTCGCAAATTGAGCGTTTTTTTCGTGGTTCCGCCAAAATTGTGCATCTTCACCTGAGGACTATGAGTGACCACTCCACACACTGCAAAAGAAGGCTCTTCCATCTCAGTTCCGCCTCGTAGAGCTCTCAGACAGTCCGTGACGGAGTACAGAACGGTGTCTTCGGTCATGGTGGAAATTTCAGCCGGAGAAAGGAACCGTTCTCGGAGGAAAAAATTGGAAGTCTCGTCAAAATCTTTCTTGTCCCTCTCAGCTTCTCGTCTGAGAACAGACGGATCTTCAACCACACGTGTCATGGTGTTGTTGTCAATCTCGTAGGTATCATAGTCATCATTGTCTTCTTCTCGTCTAGTAGTAACCACTCTCTGAGACACCTCTTCTCTGCCCTGATGAAAAAATGTAGCAAGCATGTCGGCACGTGATCCTTTTTCCTGCCGTTTCTCAGCCACCTCGGCAGCCTTGTCGTCACGTGACTGTAGCTTCTTCTGGAGTTCCTTATCTTTATCTCCATGTCTACTCTTGTTTTTTTCCATAAGAGCTCTGGCATACGCTCCATGGTCCTGTTCAGCCTTGACCAGTGTTTCCACGGGTTTGAGAACAAGATTCTGGCGCTCATACTCCTTCCTCGCCTCTTCTTCCTGCTCCTGTTGTCTCACACGGTTCATAATCTCGAGATTCTTCTGTCTCGTCTTCTCAGGAGTTCCCATGACCTGAACAGAAGTAGGAGGAGGAGTAGAAGTTCGAACGGGTGAAGAAGTATTGAAACTTGCAACTGACATGCTACTCTGAGGTAGAATACTGTTTTCCCGCTTTCCACTAGAACTTCCCATGTCTAAAAGTTCGTCAAGGTACCCTTCGTCATCGTCCATACCGGGAATATCGTCAAACTCCATCAGAGGATCTGTCTTTTGGTAAGGAGAGTATTTTTTGACTGAGGTAGTGCTTTTAGGGGGATGCATGGGAGGCATAGTGGAGGGATCAAAGGGTTTCTGAAGGGTATCTTTAACTCCAACAGGAGGCATTTTTGAGGCGTCAAACTTGGAAGACGACTTTCCAGCACCACCCACACCTCCGTCTGACCTCCTTGAAGCAATACTCAACCCCAGGGACTCATCTTTAGACGCCTTTTTTTCGGGCAACTTTTGTGGATTCAAAGTCTTGTGAACGTCGGAAATTTCTTGCAATTCCTCAACTGACAGGCCCACAGGAGGCATGGTCTGCGGCTCATACCGAGGTTTGTCACTTTTTTCCGAATTTCCGTTTTTTTCCTCCAACTCCCTCAACTTTCGCTTCAGTCTCTTGTTTTCATCTTCGAGCTTCAAAATCTCCCTGTCCTTGCTCACCAACATCTCCTGCTGGTCAAGCACCCTGCCCTTGAGCTGGGATATCGTTTCCTCGAGCTCCTCGGTCATTTGCGGCGTTGTTGAATGACTTGCAAATGGATCAAGACGTCTGATATTTCTTACGCGTGGATTGCATCATAAAGGTGGTGAGAGTTTAATCAGGAAGGAGGAAGGAAGTGATGGAAATGGAAGTTGAAAAATAAAATATGGAAAATTGGAAAAAGAGCACGTGATCTGTCATGTGATTGGGAGGATGGCGGTGTTTCCAGTGATTTTGATCTTCTTTTAGTTATTCACCAATGCACGCCTCTAGTACTGAAGACCATAGTGCTAAGACGGTGCACTGGTATCTCAGAACAATTACTTACTACTTTGAGAATGATCACGTGACTTGTCAGGTGACCTAGACAATGACATCATATCAGCCCATTTGGTCTTTAAAATATAGTGCATTGTGCTTCTAGAGGTACCTACCGGTAGTAACACCAAGTACAATGGACTCCATACTGCACACCCATCACAACGTATTTCTGTCATAATCACGTGATATGTCATGTGACTGGTATGATAGCGGTGATCAAATCCTTTTGTTTCTTATTGCAAAGTGAACTACCCGGTCTCTGGGAGTCTTCTTACACTTGGGTATCACTCTACCTTGTGCAAGCTGTAGATCCATCTTGGTAACAGCTGATCACTCATAACATTTCATCACGTGACTAGTCATGTGACTTAAACACTGACGATGAATAAGTAGTGAGCATACCTTTGTATCCTTTCCAAATCCATGTGTTCCTCTACCTACACTCTCCCCTTCATACATCATTACTCATTACTATTTACCAATGTCATAAATCGTCACTACTCAGTCTTGGAGGGAGTAGAAGAGGTAGGGGCTTCAACAGGAGTAGGCTGAGAAGGCTCAGAAGGCTCAGCAGTAGTAGGACCTTCAGTAACAGGCTCAGTCTCAGTCTTAGCTTCAGTAGTACCGGTAGGCTCAGAAACACCTTCCTTAGTCTCCTCCTTCACCTCCTCACCCTCCTTCTCTTCGTTAACAGCTTCTTCAAGCTTCTTCTCACTAACAGCCATATCCATCAACTTTCCTCCCTTTCCTCCGTACTCTGTAGGCACCCAGTCACCAAGAGACTTATACAGATCCTTACCGTTACTGTAGACGACAAACTTGGCGACGGTTTCACGTGACAGGAACTTGTTCACAAAACCAAACACAAACTGCATCAGCGTCGGAACGTTGACAAAAAACTTTCGCTCCAGAGTCTCCGGGTAGTAGCTCTGGAACACCCTAATCGTCTCCTTGGAAGCAGCCTTGGTCTCGGCATCTAGCCGCAAAAAGCTCACATTTTTGTAATCGTGAATCTGGAGCAACATGGAGCCAGCACCAGGTTTAGTAAAATCCAAAAGAGCCAAAGAACGCTCCATAATACCAACTCTCCATCGCAAAAAGCCCTGGAGATCGCCAAAAATCTCTTTACGGTTGGAAACTGCGCCGTACAGGTTCCAGTTGGTCACCTGAGGCTCTCCTCCAGCTCCAACGGCAGTAATAACGCCCAATTTGTCAAACTTGGAATCATGTTGAGCCGAGGCACAGTCCAGAGGATCAAACTCCTTACGCCACTTGAGAGCGTCGGTGAGCATGGTCGTTGTCAGGGCAACGTCCCAGTCACGTGCCTTGAGGAATTTCAGCAGGATGATGTCACGTGACACCTCGCTGTAACTTTTGCCGGGTCCTGATGATTCACTCTCGCTCAGCTTGTGACCGTACATTTCATTGTAGTCGGCCTTGGACAGAATCTTGGGCAGCTCGTCCTGCAGCTTCTTGAGAGCCTCGAGCTCCGAGGGCTGGAGAAATTGAAGGTGTGAGGGGATGGACATGAAATTTGCAAGTGTTGAATAGTGTCAGAAGGGTAGATCTCAAATTTCACTTTTTTCAGCCTTGCACTCGGTTAAACGTTTAGGTTCGGATGAACTGTACTCTTGCAGGAGAGTTATGCGGGACGTAAGGTTTGACAGAATGTGATTTGGGGGAAGAGATTGATAACACGAGACGGGGGAGGCAGTGGGGAAGAAATAAATTGGTTGAATTATAGGTAATCACGTGATCTTGATGTGGCTTGTGTGGATTTTTCCTGAATTTTCTGAGGTTTTCCGAAAACTTTTGACCTCACCCATCGGAATCCGATTTAGGTGCTTTAAGGGGTCTAGCCGTATGGTGTGGTTAAAGTGGGGTGGAAAAGGCGAAAATTGGGAAAAATCAGGAAAAAGGGAAAACAAGAGGAAGAATTAGAAGTTGAGCTGGAGAAGGTTGAGCTGGGTTGTTTTAAAGAACTTCTTAGAGATTTGGGTGGTTATTGAGTGTCCAGGTTGTGTCTTGATAGAGGTTGGCACTCTGAATGGCCAAATGTCTTTCGTGTATTAACTACAAGTACAGTAGTGCCCGTATATTCACGTGATAAAGCATTAAAAACACACGAAACCGGTGTGGAGGCTTGCCAAGGAGTCGTAAAATGGATTCGCGAGATATTTATTGATATCGTTTGATTTGGAGTTGTAGTAACGTGTTGTGTCTTTCTGTCTTGCTTCCTCAGAGTGTTGTAAGCATCAAAAGTACAGATGGGTCGATTGTGAACCAACGAGTAAATGAATTTCGACGAAAAAAGTGTGATGCTGCTCTGGTAGCTTGATTGTGTTATATGGCAAGATTTGGAACGAATTGAACTACTTCTGAAGTACTGGTAGATGTGCTGTTTCTTAGGTGTTGCAAGGGCTAACTGGAAGCTCAAGTAAGAAGATGACCGAGAATATTTTCGAAATAACAATTAAGATCAAAGCGGTTTGATCCACCTAGCTAGCAGTCAACATCTTCAGTCATAATTTCTTCAAAATTTACAAAAAAACCTCTTTTTTTCCACCTTCTATTTCCCCCACCATATTCACTTGAGCAACCTGATTAAGTTCTGGAAGTTTCATCATGAAGAGAGTGACAGGACAGGACTATGATAACTCGACGAGTAATGCAGCTACAGGAAAACCAACACTACCAGTCAACTCTCCCAATCTCACTCATTATTTCTGTACCCCCAAATCCACCAAAAGTCCAATTCTCCACCCACATACCGCCCCCTCGCTTCAAACTCTAACATACATCCCTCACGCAGAACAAGTGCCGTTTAGTTTATCCGAAGACACACTTCCTCGATAACCCTTCCACCTTCCCATCTCCCTCAAAATGCTCGTTCTTCTCACTGGCGGATCGGGATTCATTGCCGCTCATATTCTCGACAAGCTCGTGAAGCGAGGTGTTCCTGTAGTGACCACAGTTCGTTCCCAGAGCAAGGCCAAGTTTCTGGCTGAAAAGTACCCTGGCTACGATCTCAAGTTTGAGATTGTGCCCGATGTGGCTCAGAAGGACGCCTTTGACACGGCGCTCAAAAACCACAAGATCACGCACATCTTGCACACGGCTTCCCCCTTCTTTCTGAACCCCAAGGACCCCCAGAAGGAGATTCTGGACCCGGCTATCAACGGCACTCGGGGTATTCTTGAAGCTGCCCAGAAATTCGGTCCTGACGTCGAACACGTGGTCATCACGTCGTCCAACGCCGCCATCACGTACTACGATGCGCGACATAAGGATCCTGAGACGGTGTACACTGAAAAGTGCTGGTCTAACGTTCCCTGGGAAGAGGCTGTCAACAACCCGGCTTCTACTTATAAGGCGTCAAAGCAGTTTGCCGAGGAGGCCATGTGGACGTTCCAGAAGGAGCAGAAACCCAAGTTTAGACTCACAGCCATCAATCCCCCGTATGTGTTTGGTCCTATGAACCACGATGTGTCTGCTGCTACGCTCAACACCTCCAATAAGATCGTCTGGGATATCATCAAGTCGAGTACAGTTGGAAAAGCCGGTCCCACGTACTGGGTGGACGTCCGGGATGTGGCCGAGGCTCACGTGAGAGCTCTGGAACGGCCCGAACAGTCGGCAAACTCGAGATGGTACACTGTCGGAGGAATCTTCACTCCCCAGGACGTGCTGGACGTGTTGAACGAAATGGACGAGTTCAAGGGCAAGATTCCCGTTGGAGAGCCCGGATCAGGTGTGCCTCTACATGCTACGATTCCCAAGTACGATAATTCGGTGACTAATGAGCAGAGTGGTCTCGAGTACCATACTCTGGAACAGTCCGTGAAGGATCTTGCCAAGCAGTTGGATACCTTGGAGTAGAGAAAGGGGATAGATAGATAATGCAGTTGCTAAGATTGAGTGGTAGTAGTGATATGGGAGGGTGTACTTTAGTGTATGAGAAGAGGTACTATAAGTACATACAATTGTAAGGAACAGTACAAGTATTATGTCACAACTGGATATACATACCGGTACTGTCGGAACTTCTAACGAGGCTGCGGACGTAGCCAGTTAGGTCGACAGGTAAAAAAACCTCTGGAAAGGGAAAAACTAGATACCCTTTAGACCACAGAAAGACTGGTCAGCTGCATCACGTAACACAAGGAACTAATTAGTTACAACGCAACTGCACACAGTTGGGACAAACGGTTGTCCAGGAGACGAACATTAGGTAAGATGATCAGGTGAAATGACTGCTCAACCTCACGACTTCTGAGGCTGGACCCCAACCCTGCATTACTACATTGGGTAACACTTGGCCTCATATGTCTCGTCATGTGGACCCAATTGTGTCATTTTCTGAAAGCTGGTCTCTACCTACAAGTATTAGCTAGTCCTAGACTTGCACACCGGCACCCACAATGTTCGATGAAGATGAAGAAGCTCTACACTGCTTCATTGTCGACACGTATGAAGAAGTCCTAGAAGCCTGCCTCCAAGCTGAACGCTGTCTAGATGATCTCAGAAAGACGGCTCCAAAGTTGCCTGTTCCAGCTTCCCAGGAGCAATGTGTTTCGGCGTTCAACAAGAGCTTTAAGCCGTCTTCTAAAGAAGTGGACCTACACGTGAAGACCTTGAGGGACCAGGAAGAAGAGCTCGTCGAGATCTGTGATATCCTTTTCACTACCCGTCTGGTATCGAACCCAGCAGACGTTGTGAACGCACGTGACCTGAACAACTTGATCTTGCGTATTATACATGTTCTCGAGATGCTCGAGCCCAACAACCGCCTTCAGATGGTGCTGCACGAAATGATGAGGCACCAGAGCGAGGAGCTGACGCTGTGGGTCCTGTCCAAGTTTGATACCCCTCACTTTTCCAAAGAACCCGCGTGTCCTTCAGAACCCCTGGGAAACCTTTCTCACTGCGATTGTGGCTTTCCCAACATTCCAATGGAGGTGGCAGTCCTTATTTTCTCCCACATGGACCTCGAATCGTGTGTTTCCGTCCGAGAAGTCAACCGGTTCTGGTCCGCTCTTTTCCACAACTCAGAGCCCGTACTGGCAGAAAAAGTGAAGCAAAGAAACCCGTGGATGGAACCTACGGGGGAAATGTCGTCTTGGGCACTTTGCTCGTTGGTTTTCGCCAAAAGACTGGCAAAGTGGCCTGAAACCCCAAGTTTCCACCAAGAACGGTGCATCTTGTCAACCAAAGATGCACGAAAAGTCACTACTTCGCACACAGTCATTGCCAGAGAGCTGGAAGAAGACGAGGTGCTCCCCAGCTCTACGCGAGGAATGAGAGGCGAGTTCGATCTGCTTGGCCTCGGAAACACATACAAATACGACCCGTGGAAGCACGAGATATCTCATTGGTACGACGATCGTCTGAAATACGTGCGGGATGATGAACATTCCACCGTGGCCAGATTCCGCGACATTGAAATCTCTCTTCCTCCAGGAATAGCGCTTGGCGAAATTGGTTACTACCCTGAAGTGATAGCCGGCACTGAGCTGCTGCTAGTCCGTCCAACAGGTCATCCGTACGATTATCTCGTTGCACGAGACGATCCCCATTACAAGAACGGCATCAGATCCAGGCGTGTATGGAATCACTTTCAGGCCGGGGATGTCTTCCATCATTATTGTGATAGGATTAACACTTTCCACCACACAGCCACGAAAAAGCGGTACGCCTATCAGGTTAGCTGGGGCAGTGTGCCACTTGCGTTCTACAACGGTCTCATCTGGTGGCTTTTCGATCACAATCTTCTGGTGCCTACATTTATCGATGTTGAGAATGAGGGAAAGATCCATGTTGTCTCCGATAAAATCATCGAGGTTCCACCCGAGCTGAGGGAACGTAATCTGAGCCATCGGACACATGGAAGCAGACTTCTTGGGGCCGACAGATTTCTGATTTTCGAAAGTGAGAACTCCATGCACTTGCTCGATCTAGTCACGCTGACCTTCACCCAAGTGCTACTTCCAGGCCCGTTATCCATCCCCGAGCAGGAAGCAAAGTACATTCCAAGCCTTGACAATGGGATTCTCCATGTTCGATATATTAGTGAGTCCACGATAAAGGCGTACAAGGAGCTAACGACGCAGGATGGAGAGGAGGGGGTGGAGGAGGAGGAGGAGGAGGACGGGGATGAGGAAGAGGAGGAGGAGGAGGACGACGAGGAGGATGAGGAGGACGAGGAGTACTGGCCGTCATCCGTGTTTGAGGAGGATGAGGAGGACGAGGAGGACTTGAAGGATGAGGAGGACTTGGAGGACGAGGAGAACGAAGACGTCGAGGAGTACTTGCAAACATTGTTTCGATCGGAGGAGGACGAGGAGGACGAGGAGGACGAGGAGTACTTGCCGTCATCCGTGTTCGAGGAGGACGAGGAGGACGAGGAAGACGAGGAGGACTTGCCGTCATCCGTGTTTCGATCGTAGAACTCACCCAAGTGACTTGCACAACATGTGTCCAACAACGAGGTTATAAAGAGTTGACAGTACTGTTGGAATAAGGGAAGCTGAGGCTATGTATAGGCGTATTATGAGGGAGTCGCTTCGAGGGTTCAAATGTTCATTTTCCAATCTGGGCAGCTCTGCAGATGCTGAACTCCTCTCATCATTTTGCTCAATGAGTACTTACTGTGTAAATGGAATAAGTATAACAAAAAATAAAAAATAAAATAAAATCAAGCCTACACTGCTACACTCCTGTCATGGTCATATTAATTTTCACTGTCTTCTATATACCTGTAGTGATTTCTACACCTTGTGGTTCAATGCATCGATGGATAGTTTATAGGTCGAAGGTGGGTCTCTGACGTTGGAGAATGCCGTTTGTGATTGTGGACGAGCGTTTTCTGCCCCCGTCACTTCCCCCGCTTGTGGTGCTTCCGGCGGCTAAACTGCGCGCTTCGGACGCGATGCTGGGGTGCGCAGAGTGGATCGTCGACATGTTGTCCACCTCGCCTCCAAAGGGGTCCTCCATCTCAATGTCTTCGATGTTGGGCATGACGGCGTCGTTGTGCGAACGCTCAAACGTTCGGTCGATCTGGGAGTCGGATACCAGTCTGGGACGTCTCATGTCTGAGGAGTCGTTTCCTCCTGAAGTGATGGACGACGAGAGCTCTCCTGGGCCTTTTCGACCAACCACAAGCTCCAGTTCGCCGGTGGACGAAGAAGAGGAGATGGACGAGTCGTTTGAGTCGATTGAGAGACCTCGAGACACAGACGGACGCTCAATGATATGCGGAGGACGTTCGGGAGAGGTCAGGGGGAGAAACGAGCGACTTCCAGGGTCCAAACGCGAGTTTCCAGAGTTCTGACGGTCATACGACGGTCTAGCTTCAAAGGACTTCTTCTCGTAAGCTGGAGACCGGTCTGACCGTCCAGGATCGAGAGAAGTGTAAGCCTGGGGTTCCTGACGCAGCTGACGAGAAGAGAGAATCGGGGGAAACCGGGGAGACGCGATATCCGACGTTTGAGCCCAGGGTCCGTTTTGGAGGTCAAAAATCTCAGACGCGAGAGAGCTCTTCAGAAGTCCCTCGGTAATCACCGTATCTCCAAACTTTGGCATACCTTTGATTGTCGGCGTTTCCAGGTCGTCCTCGTCGTCAGGAAAACCACCAACTAACGGCGGATTAATGACCATTTGAGGCGACGGTTTTGTGTCTGGCACGTGAGTAGTCGATGCAGAGGAGGCGACGACCGGAGGAGCACTTTGGTTGGACAGCACGGACGAAGGTAACGGTTCCGGAAGCGAGTCGGGAATACACGAGGTGGAAGCTGACGTGGCAGCGGAGGTACCCGGCTGGAAAGACGCAGGAGAGCCGACAGGAGTGGAACCTCTTGTGTTGGAGGAGGTTGTCGTGGTTGACGCTCCTGAACCTCGACGTTTGATACCTGCAAAGGCGAGAGCTGAGGATCCGAGTTTAGTCAGCCCCTTTTTGATTTTCGAGCCGATTCCACTCACGGCCGTCTGCAGGTCCTCGTTGGTGATTTCGATGCGTTGTTCGTCGTTGGACGCCTCGTTGAACTCCCGAGCTTCCTCGTTGCACATGTTCATCTGCGTCCAGGGGTGGTCTTTGATTTCCTGGATGGTGATCCGTTTCTGGGGGTCCTTTTCGAGCAGTTTGAGAATCAGATCGTGCGCCAGCTCCATGTCTGTGTTGGCTGATGCTTGATGGGGGAGATCAGGCCGTGAAGAAGGAGGAGGCAGTTGTGAAGAGGAAGAATCGTGTCTTTCTCGATGAAAGTAGCGGGAAAGAGACGACCTGGAGGACATTCTGGCCTGGGAAAGGTCACGTGGTTCCCTGGTAGCTGTAGCGTTTGAATGGGCGGTTGTAGCGTCTCTACTGGTTGCTCGTGAGGTAGCTCCAGACAAGTTTGCTCTAGAACCGTGACGAGAAGACGTCAGGAGAGATGCTGTAGAGAAAGAAGACGCCTGGGACGTGGGAGACGTGATACTGCGTTCACTTTCTGAGGATTGGGAGAATTGTGAGGATTCAGAAGTGGGGGAGAAGGAGGAAGTTGTTTGGACAGACAATGAAGGAGCTGTGGTGCTTGTGGCGCTTGTAGGGACACTTGAGGGTGTTGATTCGGCTTTATTCGAGTCTGGAAACTCAACTTCATCCCTGCAAATGACCTCAAACAGCTCGTATTCCGAGTCAGCTGAGAAAGGCACTTTTCCGAACAAAAGACAGTACAAAGTGACTCCCAAAGCCCAAATGTCGATTTTGTTGGTGACACAGTTACCTTTGCCTGGATTGTTCTGACACAATTCAGGTGCAAAGAAGGCAGGAGTTCCAGCTGTCTTTGCGAGCTCAATCTCATCAGTAGTATCTCCTGCTGACGTGAACGAGACTCCAAAGTCCGAGATTTTCACCTGTTTGTGACACAGCAGCAGGTTGGCCGGCTTGATATCTCTATGGATAATTCCCTGGAAGTGCAGGTACTCCAATCCTAGCAGCACATCTCTAAACACCTGTCTAGCTTCATCCATGGTCATACTAGGCGTTCCATCTTCGTTCTGCCACACCAGTTCTCCTCCCTCGCAGTATTCCAGGACCATGAAGATCTTCCGTGACTTTGCGTCGTCCATGACTTCCAGCAACTTGACGATATGTGGGTGTTCGCATTTTTTCAAAATCGCAATCTCCCGCTTGACAGCCTCTTCATGGACATTTCTATCCGACGGGTCTTTTCTTAGTTGAGCATACTTTCCCAATTTCGGCTTTCCTAGCCGGTCCACGACCTTGATGGCCACGTATTCTCCCGTAGTCAGGTCGCGTCCAAGCTTCACTTTGCCATGTTGGCCTCTTCCTAGCTCCTTGATGACCTCATAGGTGTTGAGGGTTGTTCGTCCAGACACAGGGTCGTAGTCGAGATTGACATACGACGTTTCCTTGACGCTGGTGTGCGACGACGTGTGTGTGAGGACAGGTGTTGAAGTTCGCGAGGGTGATGAAGTTCTCGAAGTAGTGCCTTGTTCAGCACTCTGGAGCGCTCTCACGGAATGCAAAGAGCGGTCCTGAGTATGGGACGTGTGGGGGGTTGTTCCGGACATGGCCGGGTGAACGGGAGAGCGGAGGAGGGCGCGAGCGTGGGGTTGGAGGGCTCGCAAGATCTGGCTCGACACTTGCTATGATCCACCGTTTGACTTTTTGCCCACCGTAAACTTTTATGACGTAATGAAAACATTGGGAGAGAGGAGGACAAAAAGTAAGGGGGAAATAAAAAAAATACGAGGAAAATGAAATAAAATAAATAGGATGGCTATGGGTACTCAAATGGGGTGTAAAAATATGATGGACTAGTTTTTGTTCGTTTTTGTTCGTTTTCTCCACCTCTTCGCTTCCCTCCACCACCTCCCTCTCCATACCCTAATGCTGGACTAATAGCATGTCCTTAATACTCCGTACTCTTCCATCCCTCTTGTCTCTAATGTCCAAACCACGTAATACGTAATATACAGCTCCATGTGATTGTCAGAGATGAGTTCTACGTCTTCAAAAACCCTCGCTGTCACCATCCACCACCTCCTCGTATCTAACCTAAGGCGGAAGTCACGTGTTGGATAAGAAAAGGGGTTAAAAGTGAGAAAAAGCAATCCTAGGAATGAACAAGTTGGTCCACTGAAACTGAGTACTTTCACTATACCAGCCTTACTGCTCCATTCTAAGGACACGTTTCATAATATTCCTACAACGACTTCTCATCTCAAACCCACTTTAGCCACTTTAGAGTGGTCTCATAATCGCCACTAGATAAGGCCATGTAAGCTTACGAGCTCCAAATGCATCTCTGAGACTTGTTGGAATGTGCAGTTGGTGATGACTAAGCAGGCTGTGGGTTTGTGCTGCAGACAGCAGAATCTGAGATCACGTGACCACAAGCTATCTACGAGAACGTTCGCCTACAAGTTATTCACTTGTACCACTATCATCTCACTATCTCCCTTAGAGAGAATCTTAAAGCATGCTCTTAGACAAGTTGAGACAGACGAGTGACATCATCAAAAGAAATGTCGTAAAAGAAATGTTGATGAGGTGTTTACAGGTACGAGAGCTACCGGTAGGTTTGTGTATACGACGGGTATGGCTCGTTCTCGTATATTTACTCAAAAGAAATTATCCTCGATACAAGTGCACCAATATTCTTCAATATATGCGTTGAATAAAATAAAAAATTGTACAAAGGTCCAAAAATAAATCCTACAATTCGGCATCTCGGAACAGACCCGCTAGTTCCGCCTGGCTGCTTCTGGCTAGTGGCTGACGTCACAAGGAGCACATCATCATTACGTGGCCTCTAGTGTCGTAATTAGTGGTACCCCTGAAAGGGTCACGATAATGCACGAGTTCCAGAACGTTGAAAAGGAACATAATAACGAGCCACGAGGGGAGGCAACATCACAGGCCAATCATGTGCTATGAGGTGCATCTTATATTGCGTCAGACTGCTTATATTGGTAATATTCGACGAGAAGGAGTGGTATTAAGGTGGAGAAAGAGGGGTAGTAGAAGAGGGTGTTGGAAGAGAGATGGAGAAAAAAGAAGGGTGTCATGTGAAAGAGCGTGTCTTTTTACCCCTATCACTGTTTTTAGACAATCACTTTTGTACTCGTAATTTGGTCAAAA
Source organism: Yarrowia keelungensis (assembly GCA_001600195.1). Classification (NCBI taxonomy): domain Eukaryota; kingdom Fungi; phylum Ascomycota; class Dipodascomycetes; order Dipodascales; genus Yarrowia; species Yarrowia keelungensis. The sequence goes on along the minus strand of BCJD01000002.1, from coordinate 2,197,833 downwards.
ACGCTTTCAAAATCCCGATCACGTGACTTATTTAGCCCGCTATAACGGTCCAACGCTGCTCTTTTTTAACGGTTGCGGCCATATCCTGGTGAAAATACGGCTTCCCGTCCGATCAGCCATAGTCAAGCACCAGAGAGCCTAGTTAGTATTGTAGTGGGAGACCATACGAGAATCCTGGGTGCTGCAATCTTTTTCCACCCCAAGCGAAGCGCAGGGGTGGTTTGATTTTTGTAGGCGGTTTGAACATGGAAAGGGTTGGAAGGCTTTTGGCACCTCCAGAGTATCCATTGATTTATATCGATTGACAAAGGTCTTCTCTTTAGGTGGTTATACCATGTCCTGTTACACTGTCTTCTTGTCCTAGCTATTATGTGACGTGACCTTAAAGTGAGGCCTCTGAAGGGACTGTTATTGAAGTGTCTTTGTTACTCTGAGAGGTGGAGAAAACAAGACATGTCTATTTGAGATACCAGAGACGCCGAAAAGAACAGATCTGTCTAAATTACTCTCCAAAAAAGCTCTGCTTTACCTGCTGTCTCATCCTGTTTGTATTAGGAAACAGTCACGGCTCAAACTCGATGACTAGAAGAGCTGTGACTACGAGAAGAAAACGATAGGAATGAGAGGCAACAGAGCTTTTATTTGGTATAACTCTTGCCATACTTCCCCATACAAAGCTGTTCTCTAGTCACCCTAATTCTTGACCCACCTTATACCTTGTTGCACAAACACCTTAAGATGAAGATGTTTACCTATAGCTTAACCTCTTGGCATGTGTTTCTCTCTGCTCGATCTGTTGCTCTACGTCTGCTTGATCCCCGTGATTGCTTTCCGCTCCTGCTTCTGTGTCCGAACCAAACCCTCATGCTGAAATACCCGTGGTGGAAGAGCAAGCCAAAACTCGAGTCTGGAGGTTCGCTGAACCGCAGACTGGAGAAACCGAGTGACAACTTTTCAAACTCTCTCCGAAGCTACCACCAGCTGTTCATAGGCACGATTAACAACGCCCAGGAGATTACTTTCCCCTCAGCTTTACATGCCACTAATGTAGCTGCTCGAAGACGCGGTCTGCCTTCTTTTGACGACTTGGGGACTTTATTTTACGAGAAAGCAGCTACTGGAGACGACCCTGAAGCTGTAGCCTTAGTATGGCAGCTTTACCAAGAAATCCTAGGCTCTTCTGTGGCTCTAGCAGCTGAGGCAGCTGTGGGTCAACAGTACAAGAGCTGTTGGCAGGAAAACGAAGACAAGGTGCACAGTTTGCGATTCGAGCTGAACTGCAAGTTGGGCGAGATTAGTAAGCTGAGACAGAAGCTGGGCAAGGAGGTGAACGTGAACAGTGCTGAGAATGGAGACGTCAAGTTGCTGTTCAGTGACAAACACAAACCTCTCCATATCAGTCTCAATGAAGCGGCTGAAGTCGGAGCTGAACTAGACAGTCCTGATTCAAATGCAGAATCAATCATGGACGGTACTCCAGGTTTGACGCTGAGTTCACCTATTTCCATTCCTTATTCCTCTTCTGCGACTATCAGAAGCAGTGGAAGAGCCCAGAGTGCGCCTGAACCCCCGTCGTCGTCTCGGTATCTCAGTTCCAAGAGTTTTTCAACGTTTGTCAACAAATTGACCCGCAGAAAAGTGAGGATTTACTCCGAAGTCGACGTGGTACAGCCGGTATGGTACCCCAAAAGTGGAGGAAGTGTGATGACGAATGGAAGTGTGAGGACGAGGTACGAGACCGGATCGATAGCTCGATTCAAGGTGAAACTGAACCCTTCTACTTGTGATACTGTTGGTCAGCAAACTAAAGAGTACCGAGATTGGGCGGTAGCCAAGGCGGAAAGGAAATATGGGGAGTTGTTTGTGCCGAGTTAGGGGGAATTGAGGGTAGATGGGAAATGGTATATAGTCAGTACATAGGGGAAAATGAACAGTAAATAGTAGATAGAGAGCAGGCAAATGAGTGGGGACTTGTAATTTGGACTTTATGGGGCCGTAGGAGTAAAATGAAACTAGTTTGATGTCTATAGCTCTCATAATCGTGATTCCATGATTCGTGTTAGGGTAGCTTTTTGGTGCAGAACAGGGACGGCTCAAACTCAGTAAAAAGATTGGATGTTGAGACTGGGACTTCAATTGTATTTTTGAATGGACTGAAGAGTGCACGAAAACTCATTGGTTATCTTCACAGCTCCTTTCCTTACCTTTTTGGGCTCTCTAGGAGTAAGGTGGGCTAGAAACATATGGAAGAGGTCAGCTCATAAGTGGCGATTTATACAGTCCCAGGAAGCCTCCCAGTGATTCTGAAACATGATAGTAAAGGAATATACACTGTATTAGTAATAATACCTCTTCTGGATCTGTTTACCAGCACTTGTTTCGATAATGTGATAAAAAGGTAAAGAATTACACATCAATTGATTGTTAATAGGTATTTAAGTCAGAATAGGGCTCATCTCATCAGAAATACCAACGAAACTGAACTAGATCTCTTCCCTGACTAAATGTTCATTAGTGGAGTCCTCATGACCTAGTTACTCTTGGAACAGTTATGGAACACAACAGTCACCAGAACTCTTCTCATTCAGTAGACTCAAAGAATTGACACTCGTTGATGAGTCTCAGACACTAAGGCAACCCCAAAAAACCCCATCTCCCACCCACACCTCGATTACTACATTTACCCCACATTTCTTCCAACTTATTCCACCAAAATTTAAAAAAACCAACCCCACGCTTCTTCTCATTGGCTACTGATAAACGTGTCTGAACGTGTCTAAACGGTCTAAACGTCGCCACTCGCCACCAACACCCTCAAATACCTTCTTACCAATACTCCTCACTTCCTGATCTTCGGCTTTTTCGTTAACTCCGTCACCAAACTCATTTGTCATCATACTGCCTAGACGCATGATAAGCTTAGTGGGTGGATATAGCAAGGATATATAGACCAACCAAGTTCCCCAGAAAATCAGGAAAAACACCACTGAATTCTTTTACCATGCCCACCACCCTAGTTACTGGAGCTACCGGCTTTCTGGCTGGCCATTGTGTTGATCAGCTGCTCAAGGACGGCCATACTGTCATTGGCACTGTTCGTAATCCTTCCAAGACCGAACGTCTAGCTGAAGCGTTCAAATCTGAAGTTGAAGCTGGCAAACTCGAATTTGAGACTGTCACCGATCTCCTCAACGAGTCTGAGTTCGAGGCGATTTTCAAAAAACACCCGGAAATCGACTATATCCTGCACACAGCCTCTCCCCTGACCTTCAATGTCACGGACCCTGAAAAAGACATGCTTCAGCCTGCTATCAAGGGAACCACTACCGTTTTGAAACAGGCCAAGGAGAATGGCCCCAACGTCAAAAAAGTCGTGATTACTTCCTCTATCGCTGCTATGATGAACCCTGATCCTGCTCATGTCCACAACGAGAACTCGTGGAACCCCATTACTCGAGAACAGGCTGCTCAGAAGGGTAACCCGATTGCCAATTATGTCGGCTCCAAGAAGTTTGCGGAAAAGGCCGGACTGGATTTCCTGAACGAGGAAAAACCGCAGTTTTCAATCACGTGGATCAATCCTGCGTATATCCTTGGTCCTGGAATTACTCTCGATCTGAGCGCTATCAACGCTTCAAACATGCTGATTTCTAGCGTTCTGGAGTCCAAACCGGGCGACGAAGTCAAGGTGCAGAGTGGATCGTTCGTTGACGTCAGAGACTGCGCTAGAGCTCATGTCGTTGCTCTGCAGCCCAAGTTTGACAGAAAACGACTCATGCTGTGTACCGCCAAGGTATGCACTCAGGACATTGAGGACATCTGCAACAAGATCCCCGCTCTCAAGGGCAAGATTGCTGTCGGAAACCCTGGTCAGAGGGAGGAACAGTTGAGCAAGAGTATCATGGATACCTCGGAGACAAAGAAGTTGCTTGATTTCGAGTGGATTCCCCTGGATAAGAGCGTGACGGACTTTGCCGACCAGTGGATTGAGCTGGAGGGGAAGAAGTAGGGAAGTTTGAGTGCTATAACAAATGAATGATTGAATGGAGAGGTGGTAGGTGATTTGTAGACTTTGTGGTGGAAATGTACGAACTAGGATGCTTTTTAGAGCTTTCCCAGGGCCAAATTGTTGCAATTGACTTGTTTGGTGGCTTACAAATGACTTATAGTGGCTTTTATGGTGCCCTGTTCTGTATGGTATGCTCTATAGAGACAGCTAGAGAGATGCTCAATATATATGGACACAAACACGGAATCACAGAACTAATATACAAGACTGCGTTTATTATATAGTAGACTTGAAAAGAGATTACCCCAATTTGCTAAATACTCGCTGAGTTCAACGACTCTCCTTGGTATCAGCTTACCCTCACTACTACCCAACTAAAATAAACTCTCTCAAGTATATTCAACTAATAGACTAAGGAAGTTTATAGTAAGGGACACAAACACGGAAAAACAAAAGTGATACAAAAGACTGTGTTTAATTTGGCCGATGTGATTGTCTAAAAAATACCCCATCTCTCTAGCTTGAATACTCGCAGAGTTCAACGACTCTCCTTGGTATCAGCCTTCTCCAAGTATTACCCAACTAAAGTAAGCTTTCCCAAGTATGCTCAACTAATAGACGAAGGAACGCCACAGTGCTGTACTCGACCAGCGATAATAGATTTCAATCAGGAGTTTCAAAATCAGTTCATCATCACATCCACCAACTACAATCACTAATCACTACACTCAACATCACCCACATCTTCCGATCTCAGATGTAGCAAGGCACTCATTGGATCAAGGCATGTGTAAGCATCACCAGAAAGGGAAGGCGGAATTACATGCAAATAAAATACCCCAAAATCTGGAAAAACAAAAATCCACTCAATTGAGCTGACTAATCAGATCTATGTATTTTCCATAATTATATCCTTTCTCAACAATCCACATTCTTGTACCACCCACCACTACCCTCCACTTAGCTGCATGATAAGATTAACTTTTGAGCCTTTGGATAATCCATCTTCACCACTCACCAACCATGGCAAAACGGCCTTCTTCTGTCAGGGATGTGTCTGTGGCGCATCTGGACATGGTGCGCGAGTACCAAAAGAAGCGCAAGGTGGAGCCTTCTTCGTCTGTGGCAAAACTACCGTCCAGAGAAAAAACAGACAAGAAAAGCAACATTAGTCGTCCTTCAAGTATAGAACGGGCGAATTCTCAGACTCAGACGTTTGACCTGGACGTTGACGAGTCATCTGACGAGGAGGACTGGGAGGAGGTTGATATTGACGATAAACCGGGAGGTGTATCTGTGTCGTTTGAGCCTGGAAATATACCCCAAGAGACTGTTACTACTAATACCAAGGGAGGATGGGATACCAAGGGGACCAATGTGGTCAAAAAGGGGAAAACTAAACGGAGTGGACCGAAATTGTCACGTGAGGAGCGTCAACGCAGGATCCAAGTGCATCAGATTCATATCTTGGCTTTAGTCAAACATGTTTCTATTAGGAATGCTTGGACTAACGATCTGTTGCTACAAATGCAGCTTAGAGAGACCGTTCCTGCTACTAAACTCGCTGGTTTGACTCCAAACAGCTCTCAGTCGAAGATGGTGAGAACCAGTAAGTTCTACGAAGCTCTCAAGTACCTGCTTCAACAGTGGGCGAAAACATGGTACACTGACTGTCGAGGCTTACATAAGCGGGATTTCAATGAGTTGAACGATATCAACCCTGACTCGTATGATCCCCCAGTGACCAAGGCTGTGTTCAACAAAAAGGTGATCAGACATAGGGGATCACGTGATCTCAAAGTCCAGGGTTTTGTGGCTTTACTACGAGCTGTAGGAGTGAATTGTCGACTGGTGGTTTCTCTTCAACCTCTGGATTTCGCTTCAAACACCAAAGCGAGCGATCCAACAGAGAAGAAAGCTGCATCTGAGAAGTCCACACCTTCAGTGCTCAGAAAACCCAAGTTTAGTACGTCTGGACAGTCGAAATCAGCCCAAAGAAGCCAGTCTAGGATGCATTACACCGAGTCGCCCACTCCAGTGTACTGGGTCGAGGTTTTTGAGCCGACTGGCAAAAAATGGGTGAGTCTGGACCCTGCATGTGAAGTGAATATGGAAGTTGTTGGCAAAAACGGAAAAAGTCGAATTGAGCCGTCGTTACAGGATAAACTGAACACTCTGACGTATGCCTTGGCGTTCGATAAAGAGGGGTTCATTACTGACGTCACTAGACGGTATTCTTCGGCCTACAATTCAAGAACTCGTCCTGCTCGTTTGACGAGGTATCTAGCTGGAAGTATTTGGTGGAACAATCTCATGGGACTGTATAGACCTCCTAGAAGTCACGTTTCGTGGTCTGAGGAAAAGTTTCTTAGAGAAAGGGTTCTTTCTGAAGGGTTTCCCAAGAACATCCAGTTGTTCAAGAACCATCCAAGGTACGTTTTGGAACGTCATCTCCGTCAAGATGAGGTTCTGAAGGAAAAGAATCCCTGTGGAATCATGTCGATGAAGTCCAATTCGAAACCGGAAAACGTGTATCCTAGATCTGATGTTCAGCAGGTCAAATCGGCCAACAAATGGTACCAGATTGGACGAATTATCAAACCCGGTCAAGTTGCGAAAAAACGCAAGAAAATGGCGAAATCGCGGTTCAGACTGGATGACGAAGAAGACGCTCCGATGTACTCTTTCGATCAAACTGAAGCCTACATTCCTCAACCTGTTGTTGATGGTCAAGTGCCTAGAAACGGGTACGGTAACGTTGACCTGTTTACTCCCTTCATGATGCCTCCTGGAGGTGCCCATGTGCGTGGAAAGGGCGCCTATATGGCTGCCAAGAGTCTGGGTATTGATTATGCCAACTGTGTGGTTGGTTTTGATTTCACTAAAGGACGGCAAATCAAGCCGAGAATAGATGGAGTCATCGTGGCTGAAAAGTACGCCAAAGACGTGGCTGATGTATGGTCTGACATGCAGGAGCAGACGTTGGCCAAGGAGGAGCGCAACAGGGAGGTGAGGGCGTTGCTGAGATGGAGACGGTACCTGACAGCTCTGAAGATTAGACATCGGTTGACAGCTGAACATGGAGAGGTTAGCGAAGAGGAGGGGGAAGTGGAGGAGGAGAAAGAACAGGTTAAGGAGGAGGAAGTTAACGAGGTTAAGGAGGAAGATGACGTCATCATCATTGAACACGAATCTGACGAGCCATGGTACGTTTCTCCGTCTGTTCTTCAGCCGAAACTGGACAAGTACCTGAACAAGAGTGCTTTTCAGTTGGACAAGAAGTTGGAGATTGTCGTTGATGAGCCTGAGGAGGAAGAAGAGGCTAATGAATCTGTTCCCGTTTCTAGAGACATTACTCCTAGTGTTGTGGAAACTACTCCTCTCAATTCACCCAGACCCACTCAGCTAAGAGAAAGCTCGGTGGTGAGTGTTTCTTCAACTGATAGTGCTTCCAGTGAAGAGAACCCGTTGTCCCAATTGACTGACGTCATCAAACCCCCGGTCAAAATCGACTACGCGTCTCTAGCCGTGGCTGACGACTCGGACATGAGCGAAATGTCAGAGAGTGAGCTCTACAGTGATTAGTGTATATAGAAATGGAGCACAATGCTGAGGGTAGAGATGTATGTCGTAAGCCTAGGAAGACAGCTGACTGATAAAAGCAAGAGTGCTGAAAATGCAGCTATTGTGCAATAGACCAAACAGAGATGGTATTTGAGACCTTGATGTACTTCAGAGTCTAGAGTTCTGAGTCATCGGTCACTCGACATCTTAAGGTACAGCACCTAGAAGCAAGCCAACAGCTGGAGACAATGGGAGAAGATCATGTTCTTCAAGAGGTCACCAGACTAGTAGGAAGCAATTTTTATGTAAAGACGAATGCATCATTATTTGAAGACACAGGGTTTTCTAGTACCAACGATAAGTCTCAGTACTGTAGATGGTGAACAGTGTGTAGACTACTAGGATGTCTAAAGAGAGTAACAGCCACCAGCTACCACTGAGTGACAAACAGGACACTTGATATATACTGGAAACGGAAATTGACAGTACTTGTAGGATGAACTAAAGAGACATAGTCATGACTGATGGAACTTCGCACCAAACATCCACCCTGGTCTAAAGGTAAGAAGAAGGCAATGTCAAACCACAGCGTAAGGTAAGGACGAAGCACTGTAAGACCTCCCAGTTGAAGTAAATAATGAAGACAAGTCTGGACACACGGTTCATCACAATATAACACTCATCTTGACTCTTTAGAAATACATAAAAGAAAGAAAAAACCATTATCACAATTGATCAATTGAGACTCATACCAGTACTTGTAGCAACTTGTGATCATCTCTTCCACTCCTGGGGCTTCCACTTGTACTTTTAACTAAGATAAAGTGGGTCAACTTTGACACTTCTAAAATAGTCTACCGTCCTTCGAGTCACAGCTTCCACTCACTATCCTGACAACTTTCATCACTCTAACCACACCACTACACCCCACACCCTCCAGTTGAATAAGTTAATGCTATATATGCTATCTGTCCTATATCCTATACTCCTTCTCCCTCACCTCTCCTTCGCTGGTTCAGTTCGTCATCACCTCTTCCCCAACCTCCTTCTCTTCTCCTCGGCTCTCCTCTTTTCCTCCATCTCCTCTCTCCTATCTTCCAGTCTCGCCAGTTTACTACTTCGCTCCTCCTCCTCGAAAATGTCATCTCCTCCGGCCTCCATGTCGTCATCGTCGGAGTAGTCGTTGTAGTACTGCTGTCGAGACCGTCCGCGGTTCATGAGCCGCCAGATCTCGTCCCGGTCGTACCCCACGTCCCGACGCTGCTCCTCCTCTTCATCTTCGTCGATGAAGTCGTCCATGCTATCGTCATCCTCCTCCTCGTACCGTCTTCGTTTTCGAAGCAGTTCCTCCTTGGGCTTGTTGAATACAGAAGGGGGTTTGTATTCGGGGATGGCAGTGGTGGAGGTAGTTGAGGGGGGTCGTTTACCAGCAGTAGGTCTAGAACTGGGAACATCAGCCTTCTTAGGAGTGGGTCTTGACCTTCCTCCAACACCAGGACTAGATCGAGCTCCTGATCCTGCACCTGGCGAAACACGCCCCTTCTCCCCCCTACCCCTCTCCTTCTCCTTCTCCTCCCTTTTCTTCGCCACCTTGATCCCGATCTTGAGATCGTCGGCCTTGATGTTGTCTGCCTCCTGCATCAGCTCCTTGAAACTCATCTTCTTGCGAGGTTTGGCAGGTGGGGCTTCATAAACAGGCACAGATCTGCCTCCCGCTCCCCGTCCGGGTCCTCTCCGGGTTGTGTTTGTGTCCCTAGAAGGAGTATCCTTAGAAGTAGTACCAGAAGCAGCACTTCCAGAACTGACCTTCTTCCTCGTCACCGGCTTCTTCTTAACCACCTTCCCCTCCTTCTCCATCTTCTCCGCCCTCTCAGCCGCCCGCTGCGCCTTGAGCCGCATCACCCGCTCCATCTGCTCTCGTCGCTCAGCCTCGGTCTGACGGGCCACAGGAATGGCTGTGTTTGTGTTTGTGTTTGTGTTTGTGCTCGTTGACGCTCCATTACCGCCGCTTTTCTTTTTCTCGGGCTCCGTAGACCGCCGCACGGGCATCTGGAACTGCGCCAACAGATGAGACATGGTGTGGTAGCCGTAGATAAGTCTGGAGTCGAGCACAACGCTCTTGCCAAGTGGTGATTTGAAAACCCACCGCCAATGTTAAGGTGTTCAAACTTTGGTAGGTGACTGTAGGGTAACTGGAGGGGAGGTGAAGCCCTGAAAAGAAGACACAAAAATACACAGAAAAGTAAGCAGTCTTGCCTCAGTATTACTCATAACACCTCCTTACCACTCATAACCTGTTTCAACCAGTTTTTCCGCTTCAAATCCGCTTCAAATTCACTCTACTCAACACCTCCTCATCCAACTCGTATTGCTGCGTCTGTAAGGCTGAACAGCCAACTAACCGGAGGTTGTGTGTATGATTAGTAATGCGGTGATATGGGTGATTAGTAAGCCAAATGAAGGTCACGTGTCGTCACAAACTGTTTTTTACGTCTTTTACTGCTCTTCTTATCACCAGATCACTCACTCTAACCCATGTCTCAAGTTCAGTCTTAGGCAGCAAATTTCATAAAAAGCAAAGAGCGATTAGTAAGATGGTTGAGGGGTCACGTGATCAAATGGGGAGTGGATATATACTGAGTAGTTTCTGGTTGTTCTTGTGTGCAGTATTCTTTCGTTTGTGACTGGTGTTCAAGATTACGTAAGCAGTGATTACTAAGCTTACTAGGACGAATTCGGGAAATTCAGAAAAAATCAGAAAAAATCAGAGAAAAACAAAAAAGCTCAGAAACTATCCCTCATACACACTATAACGCCCACACACACATCTAGTCTATACTGTTAATGTACATATAAGTTAGTTTTGTTTGGTGGTCTTTGCGAGAATGATACTGAGAGCCAGATCTTCGGAGAAGTTGATGAGTTTTCCGAATTTTGTCACATCCAACGACGACCCTTGCTGCGGTTGCAGGTTGGTAATCGTCAGTTTCTTGTTTTCTCCAATAATCACGTCAAACCACGTTTTCCAAGCATGGACCTCCACCGACAGACTGAGAAGACCGTTGTTATCACCTAGAGATACAGTCAAAGGCAGTCTTTGTCCCTCGTCTGCCTGCTGGGTGTCAGGAGCAGCATTGAGAAGTTCTTCCACAAGCACATTATCGTTAGTGTCGAGTTCTTCCTGTCCAATCATTGAGTCTTTGATAAGCACTGATTCGAGCACTGTAGACAGCTGAATTTGAGCTCTAAGGATATCAAGCAGCTTTTCCAATGACCGAGGATGATCCACAGGCACTTCAGTCACCGAAACGAGTTCATCTTTAGCCACGAGATTGCTATATTCCACATTAACCCTCACAGAGTCCGTTTCAGACGTGTGCACTTCCCGGAAAGACCGATAAAAGGTATTTCCCAGCAAATCGAACGGCGTGTCGTTGCCCACAACCACAAAACTAGCCCCCAGTTTTACAGCCAAGTCTCTGTTCATCAAAACGGGCGGACTAAGTCTTAGGACAAATTCAGCCGTGGAATCCTGATCAGCCACTTCCTGCCACTCTCCTGACCCCTCATTGACCCATCCGGTCGAGTACTTTGCGTGACAGTCGCCCGAATTCTCTCTGAGTCCAAATTCGGCAATATATTCGGCTGTAACTGCAGCCTTGTCTGCATCTCGAACTCGATGCTGAGACGTCCAATATTTGAGGAAAAGGCCCAGATTTTCGTCATAATTCAGCAGAGGAATGCCGAATCCCGTACAGATATCTTCGGGGGTCTCTTTTTTGCCCAGCTTTTTGTATTTGAAAAAAAGAGCGTGAGCAATCTCATCAATGGCTCTAAACGAGTTGCATTTCTCAGAAGCAAGACGTTCCATGTCCGAGAGAAACGCCAGATGACGCGCAAAACGGTCCAGTTTAGGAGCCTGCAGAGAACTCAACAGAACATCGTTAATTGACGGAGAAATCTCAGGATTGGTATACGAATGCTGAGGATCACTAGGGGCCACTTTGGCATCAACAGACACATTGACACGCACCACGCGATCGATCGGATTAGTCAGCATGTCGATATCGATCAGAATCGTCGATCCTCCGAGCGAAATTCGAGTTCCTTCAGGCAGGTCTTCTCCAAACACCTCGAGACCTCTCTGCTGGGCCAATTTGCGAATTCCTGCGGGTGTGGCCTTGATGGGCGCCGTTTCGAGGGTCGCGAGAATCCCGGCAAGCTGTTTCTTTTTCGTTTCGTCGTCAATCTCGCTTTTTGGGGGCATCCTGAGAAAATGTGTAGTGGTGGTGATGAAGGTGAAGTTTAGGTGAAGAGTTTAGGTTTGAGGGGGAGGGGGGGGTGGTGATTATTGGGGGTTGTAGAGGAGGTGGAGAGTTGAGATTTTGACTGATAGATGAATGTGGCTGTATAAGTGTTTTGTCAAAATTTCAGCTTTATTAGATGGTTTCTGAGGGAGTTGAAGAGTGTCTTTCTCTGGAACTCTATCCTTGAGATCACTCAACTATGAGCCTAAGTATCATGCATAGTCTAAGTAATGCCAACTATTGGGAGTTTCACTCTATGGTTGAATTACGATGTATATTTGAAGGCGTTTGAGAGGGCCAATAAGTATGGGAGACAAATAGATGTTATAGTTGAACCAACTTTAGGATTCACAACAACTTTTTTCTCTTTATTGGCATACAAATATCTTCGCAACTGAGGGTCTTGAGTGATTACGTAATATCAGAACATGTCTTGAAGTCAAGGAGGTATGAAGAGTGCAATATTCATCCTTCAGAAAAGATAGTTACATCATTTTAATCCTTGAAAAGTTCTAAGTACGACTGTAATTTTCACTTAAGTTGTCATCATACAAAAATCGTCACAATCGTTGTTTCTACCCCTGATTACGTAATCACATGGAGTGAATCGTGAAGCTAGAGGTCCCTCGAATGGGCTATAAACGTGGTCTCAAAACTTGTCTGTGCCAAAGGCTCCCTAGACTCAGCTGGTAATTCTTGAGAGTGAACATCAAACGGGATTGTATCAGAACTCAAGGAGAAGCATACCTAACTGTCAAGATGTACTCTCTGAGAGGTCTGTGGAAGTTTCCAGCCGTCTGATAGCCATTAATAGGGCACTTACGTTGCTACCAATATACCAGCTCTTCTTACAACTAGATCTGAGCCTTTTGACAGAGTTGAGTGGTGTTCGTTTCTTAGGCTAGACTGAAGTCATACAGAAGACAGAACCACTCACAGAAGTACTAAACGATGACCAAAAAATATCTTTCATGGTATCTGATCAGAAATAACTTCTGACTCTGATGGTACTGCTCATCACACACCCTGTCATACAGATATCTCATGTTCTGCATCACCGAAGATCCTCACCCTTGTTAAACATGACCTTCAGCTTAAAGATCACAACACACTCATGAGAAGACTTTAATCACCTGTCTTCTTACTTTATTCAAATTTACAACGGCCACTTATACACCACCTCGTTATCATATATATAATTCATTCTTTTATACCATAGAACTAAGAGATGCATAATACAGTGAGAGACTGTACCCTCAGACCACGTGATCTATCACCCTACAGCCCCTCATTTCGCTCAAAGCTGCTTCTACAGACCACTCGCTACGCTCGCAGTCCGTTATTTATCCTTCAATCCCGCTCGTCCACCCTCAAACGCACTCAAATCAAAGTGCTCAGGGTACGTGTCCAGGATCTCTCCCAGCTCCTGCTGCTGCTCCTTGAGATGAGGAGGGATATCTTCCCAACAGTCGGTAAAGGCAGACACAATCTCGGGCTTCTTGACCTTCTCGGCCTTGGAAAACGCCGTCAAGATATCCTTTCGCGCCTGGGTTCGGAACTTGAGCTCCTCCTCCTCGCTCCAGTGCTTGTTGAGCTCCATCCACTTTCGCAGCCGGACAATGGGGTTGTCCTTTCGCTGCCACGACTCCACCTCGCCTCGGGACCGGTAGGCAAACGAGTCGTCGGAGGTGGAGTGGTGAGAGACTCGGTACGACATGCCTTCAATCAGAACAGGCTTCTGTTCCTTGAGAGCAATCTCCCGGGCTCTCTTGGTGGCTCTGTGGACAGCAAAAATGTCGTTTCCGTCCACCCGGATCGTCTCAATGCCGTACCCAATAGCTCGAGACGCAATTCCGTCGCCCTTGTACTGCTCGATCGCAGACGTCGAAATGGCATAGCCGTTGTTTCGACAGAAGTAGATCACGGGACAGTTTCGGGTAGCGGCAATGTTGAGAGCCGCGTGGAAATCTCCCTCGGAGGCAGCTCCCTCGCCCATGTAACACAAAGTCACGCCCTCAACACCAGCCATTTTCTGAGCATAGGCCGTTCCTGCAGCATGGGGAAGTTGAGTAGCAAGAGGGGAGGAAATCGTGTGCATGTTGAGCTCACGTGATCCGTAGTGAACCGGCATGTTTCGACCCTTGCCCTGGTCGTGCTTGTTGCCGTACAGCTGGTTCATAAAGTCGTCGAGAGTGAACCCTCGGTACATGTACGCTCCCTGCTCTCGGTACTGGGAGTACACGTGATCCTGGGGCTTGAGGGCAGCTGCTGAACCCACAGCCATACCTTCCTCTCCCGCAGACACCATGTAGAACGACAATCGGCCCTGTCGCTGGGCATCGAACATGATGGCGTCCATGATGCTCACGGTGACCATGTCCTTGTACATTTTGACAATCGTTTCGACGGGAAGATCGATTTTGTACGACTTGTCAATCTGCACTCCGTCAGGACCAATGACTCGGTATGTGGGCATCGAGTCTGACGTTGTGGGGTCCACAAACTTCATGTCATTGACAAATGAAGTTCGTAGCGCTCCAGGGAAGACCAGCTCACCGTTCTGAACAGTGGGCTTGGTCATGGGATGCTTCTCCTCAGTGGGTTTGGAAGAGGACACAAATCGGACATTCCGAAGTTGGTTTTGTGTGACCAACCGGTTCTGTGTCAGATGGCTCAAAGAGCCTCTCAATCTCGTCTTGGTAATCACTCGGAGCATCGCTGGTTGTATTCACACAAATGTCACGTGCCTGAACGATCAAGGGGGTGGTGTAACTTGAAGAGTTGTGGTGGAGTTTGGAAAAAGTCAGGACATATCACCAGTCTTATAACCCTCGGTTTTTTAAGCCCTCCGGCAATAGATGGTTTTGTGGGGGAGCCTGCATCGGGCATCTGGGTTAGGGCACAGGATGCGCGTCGATATCCGAAGGGAGGTCGGCGAAAGTGCGGAGGAGAGGGGGGAGGTTACAGATGTGGTTAACAAGGGTTAGGGTATGTCACGTGGGGGTGTAGAGGGTTGGGGGTTTTATTTCTGCTCAAAATAGCCCACAAATAGACCACTTCAACGTCCCTGTCTACTCTCCTCCTTTGGTTGAGCTGTATGCTCTATTTTTTGGCCCATTTTACCTTTTGTGGGGACACACCTTGTTGTGCAGAAATAAGGTTTTCAAGGGATAATGGGGCCAAGTCGGAGGGAGGATTAGTCAGCTGATTAGTAAGCTGATTAGTAAGCACGGTTGACGGAGATATCGAAGTTGTGGAGTGAGTAAAGAAGATGGAGATGGGACAAGTGGTGGGGAGTTATTAAAGGTGTTTGAAGAGTAAAATGAGAGCTTTTTGTCTTGAACGATTGGTTCTATCTATATGTTTGGTGTACTTATTCTTGTATGAGACTATACCCGGGTCTTACGTTGAGATAAAAGAATAGGCAACACAACAGGCAAGTGGAAAAAACTCGTCCAAACCGTATTTGGACGTAACCTAAGAGTATATGTGCATTTACTGATTATCAACTTGTTGTAATACGCTATAGTTCAGGGTATCGTTATCTACACCTTGGATTCGAGATAAGAGTTTTCTGAGACTAAGATAAAAGATGGAAGCATGAGAGGTTAGAAAACAACATATTTTCGGCGCAAGAATAACAGTAGTGAAGTCCATTACCTGATATGTGTGTTATTCAAGATGATATAGTGATATCTGTTCTGAACGCTACAGGGTTTCTAGAAGATGTATAATCTGGCTGTTAAAGTAGATTTTAAAACAGTAAGATCACCGTTTGTTTCGGAGGTTAACTTCTTAGTTTCAAATGAGTAGTGTATCTTGCTGTCTATCTGTCAGATGTTTGACGTTTCTACAATGAGAGTCGATAACTTGCCAAGAAATCGAGCTGCACTAACGAAACCTATTTCATTCAAATCAGCTTGCAATTCCTAGTAGATCTACTCACTTCCCACCTCTCCACCTCCTTTGTACGTCTTATCAGCTCGCATCTTCTGCAGAGCTTGTTCTTTATCAGAGTTCCAAACGTCTGAAAAGGGATCATACATCTAGGGCATATTTATATTCAAAATGATCCCCTCAACTACCACAACCATTCCCTCTTTCTCTCATGTCTCCACCACTATCGCAAGGAGCAGGATACGGCGTTGTTCTGGGAGTCGGTCTAGGCTTCTGTATGATCATGGTGTTCATCACCTGGGCTCTGAAACGGTACCAGAAAGAAGTCATGTGTTCCGAGGAGTTTTCCACGGCTTCCCGATCGGTCAAAACAGGTCTTATCGCCGCATCTGTCGTCTCTTCATGGACCTGGGCAGCTACTTTACTCCAATCCACCACTCAGGCGTACAAGAACGGCGTGTCTGGACCTCTCTGGTACGCTACTGGAGCTACCGTTCAGGTTCTACTGTTCGCCACACTAGCCATTGAACTCAAAAGACGAGCTCCAGGTGCTCATACTTACCTGGAAGTCGTGAAAATGCGTTTCGGAACTGCTGGACATGTCGTCTTTTTGTGTTTCGGACTGGTGACCAATATATTGGTAACGCTGATGCTACTGACAGGCGGTTCAGCTGTAGTCAACGACCTGACTGGCATGAATGTCGTGGCTGCGTGTCTTCTTTTACCGCTAGGAGTTATCCTGTATACTCTCTTTGGAGGCATCAAAGCCACGTTTATCACCGACTACCTGCATACCGTCGTCCTGCTCATCATGATCCTGCTGTTTGCGTTCACAACATATGCAAACCACGAAACTCTAGGGTCCCCTGGAAAAGTTTACGATCTGCTGGTAGACCGAGCAGCTCGTTTTCCAGTCAAAGGAAACGGAAACGGGTCGTATCTGACTGTCAAGTCGCACGACGGAGCCATCTTCTTCGTCATGAACATTATAGGCGGTTTTGGAACGGTTTTTTTAGACAACGGATATTGGAATAAAGCCATCGCTGCTTCTCCAGCCGCTGCACTTCCAGGCTACGTTCTGGGAGGTCTAGCATGGTTTTCCATCCCTTGGTTGTGTGCTACTACTATGGGTTTGGCTTGTCTGGCCTTGGAAGGCTCTCCTGGGTTTCCTTACATGACTGAAGCCGAGGTAAACGCAGGATTGGCTCTTCCGAATGCGGCAGTTGCTCTATTAGGCCAAGCAGGAGCTGGATGTGCTCTGACAATGGTGTTTATGGCTGTCACTTCTGCCTTTTCTTCAGAACTCATCGCTGTCTCCTCCATCTTCACCTACGACATTTACAAGAGCTATATAAACCCAGAAGCCAAAGGAAAGACTCTGATCCTTGCCAGTCACGTGGCAGTTGTTTGTTTTGGGCTAGGCATGTCAGGATTTGCAGTAGGACTCTACTACATTGGCGTATCTATGGGCTTTTTGTTTCTGCTTATGGGCGTCATTATTTCTGCTGCTGTGATTCCTGCTGTTCTCACACTCATGTGGGGAGGTCTGAATTTCTGGGCAGGTGTTCTGTCGCCTCCTCTGGGCTTCAGCTTTGCAGTGATCACGTGGTTAGTGACTACAAAGTGCCAGAAGGGTGTGATTAATGTGGACACAGCTGGCTCAGACCTTCCCATGCTTGCAGGCAACGTGGTGGCTCTTCTGTCTCCTCTATTGACTGTTCCTGTGTTGACGGTAGTGTTTGGCAAGGCAGATTTCGATTTCGAAAAATTCAAACAGATTGCCAAAGGTGATGATTCGGAGTTTTACAGAGAGGGAGATGGTGAGAAGCAGATAAGGTGTGTCTTAGAGAGTGCTTCAGAAAAATATCTGAATACACAAGGGGGGATGAAAAATGTATCAGAATGCTCAAAAGAGTCAGGAGAATCGGTTTCTGAAGTCCCCACTGCTCTAGCAGCTTTACCAGAGACTCCAGCTCTGTGTGAACTTGACCCTACTGAAAAAGCCCTCCTTGACAAATACGCCAAAATAGCACGAATCATCACTGCTGCTATGACTCTCGCTCTCCTAGTGCTCTGGCCCATGCCCATGTACGGCTCTGGGTACGTTTTTTCCAAGAAATTCTTTACCGGGTGGGTGGTAGTGAGTATCATCTGGCTGTTTTGTGCTGCTTTCCTCGTGGTTCTGTATCCTCTGTGGGAGTCCAGGAAGGGAATATATGAGACAGTAAGGGGAATCTACTGGGACTGCTCTGGACAGAGTGGGAAGTTGAGAAGGTGGCAGGGTGAAACTGAGGTTCTTGAAGCTGAGGAGGTTGAGGTTGAGGTGGAGATAAGTGGGAAGAAGTAGAGTATTAGAAGACGTGTTGGAAGTTGGTGTTACTAATAGAGTAAACATTTGATAGATAAAAAATTGAATATTGAAGTATCTGAGCTTTCAGCATTTATATATATTCTTTGATGACTCAGTCTTACACTGAAGTATTTCAGCAAGGACAGACCTCTTGGAGAACACAACGCTGTAGCAGTAACGACAGAGACTTAGATTTTGGAACAAGATAAACCGTCATATTTAACATCTGTAGCTTTTGTGGTAATTTGTACCCTACACATCTCACTATCTAGTCCGGTCTAGAGTACCTCCTGTAGGAATAGAGACGTCTCTAAATGGATGAATATAAGAGTCACAAGTATGAGATTTGTTCCAGAGTATCTAGAAGTTAACTAAAGTCATGTGACAAAATTGCAGTTTAATTCCAGTAATGAGACTTCCACTATTACTGACTCCATCCAAGTGCTGTCTAGTTAGCTTTATTAGTTGGGAGATGTAAGTATAATAGTGAAGAAAGACAATAGAGACAGTCACTTCAGTAGCACTTCGGAAGTGCGATTAGAGCTCAACAACTACTCCAATCCAATGTTCCAGATTTAATCACCTCCCTCAAAAGCTCAAACTTCCCACATCTTTCTTCCACCTCATTTTATCGCACTACCATTTCGGTCAACTACCAAAACAAGGTTCCACTTAGACTTTGCTCACTATTTACTTACCGAACACCCCAAAACTAGACCTCTCCAAAAACACCCAAAATGCTTCAACGAACTCCAGAAAACTCACCACCCAAAATTCGAGCCCATATAATCCCTGAAATACCTCCCCATCACTCCATCTCCTTTTCTACCTTCATTTATTCACCCCCCTCAACTCCCCCCCTCATGCATACCTGACGCACGTTTAAAAAATTTCGGCTTGGTTTGAAAAATATAATACCTTGCATGGCTGACAAAAGACAGTCTTGACGACACTTTCAAACTCCACGAAAATGGCGAAAAAAGGATCCAAGAAGACTGCCGCTACTTCGGTCACCGCCGCAAAGCCGTACGCCAAAAAGAGCGAGGAAAACAACGCCTCGGACATCCAGCTAGGCTCGCTCGATTCGTACCCTTTCATCAAGAAGCTGGCTGCCAACGATAGACCTACTCGAGACGAGACTCTGAATTCCCTGAAGCGATTTCTGGGCACCCCCAAGGCCTTTGGCGAGCTGGAACTTCTCAAGCTCTGGAAAGGTCTCTTTTTCTCCATGTGGTTCAGTGACAGACCTCGAACCCAGCAGCGTCTTGCTGACGACATGGCTTCGCTTTTGCTCGTTGTTCACGAGACAAACTATTTCACTTTTCTGTCCTCCTTCTGGAAAATCATGAGCGCCGAGTGGCTGGCTCTGGACAAGCACCGAATCGACAAGTTTTACCTGCTTTTGCGACGGTACGTGGGCTACGCGTTCCAGCGTCTGGCCAAGGAAGAGTGGGACGAAAAGTGGATTGAACGACACAATGAGGTCATGGCCAAGATTCCGCTGAATCCCGAAAACCCCAAGATTCCCGACTCCATCCGGTACCACGTGCTGGAAATCTATCTCGAGGAGCTGGCCAAGGTTGTGCTCAAGGACAAGAAGGAGACGGAGGATGAAGAGGAGGAAAGCGAGGCTGTCAAGGAACTGTTTGCGGATGTTCCGGTTTCCGAGCTGCTCGAGGCCGTGGAGGCGCTGTCTGAGGAGTCGGAAAATAAGGTGGTCAAGCAGAGATGCGTGGAGGATGTGCTGGAGAATCCCTTGTTGATTGAATGGGGAGTGGCTGAGGAGCTGGAGGGAGAGGAGGAGGAGGAGGAGGAGGATGAGTGGGAGGGGTTCACTTAGGGAGGAGATATGAGGGCGTAGCCCGATGTCTCCGACCAAGTACTACAGGAGGAGATTCGAAGGCGTAGCCTGAGTGTCTCTGACCCACACTCCAGAACACGATATTAATCGTTCTGTTCTAGAAGGAGACACTCATCTGATCTCTACTCCTGACTACATCAGCCCGCTGGTGCTATAAAACATAGACTATATTTAATATTTCGTATACTGAGGGAGTAGGTGGTTGTAGCTTGTACGAGTGGTGGTGGTGGTACTCAAATGAAGGTGATACTTGATGCAAATCGAAGCACTCTCAAGAGGTGATACAATTGAAGGTAAAGGAATACCGGTAGAAAGGTGCCAGATGTTCATACGGGAAAGATGACCAAGTCTCTAGTGTGTTTCATTTGGGGAAGTGTGGTCTTTCTTTTGGTATAGTAGGCTCCAGAAGGTGAAGAGTCTTCTAAAGAGTAGTGTGTCGTCTATATTAAAGATGATGCCATATCTCCTCGTCATCTTCCTTATCGCATAAAACTAGAGGATAGCATGTAAGAGATATCGTACATTGTAAATGAACTCTCAAGACCTTTTGTTGCTCTTCTCTTTAACCATGTCCATGAAGGTTGACAAGGTTGAGCACTTGGTCAGAAATATTCACGACTAGGGGGGTCAAGTACTGGGAACTACGTAATGTTAAGCTACAGTACCATAGCAGTACCAAGCACTCCCTAAGCTGAAGATAATAATCACAAGGACTGAGAGACTGTCACCTGTTCAGGCTCTCTACAGAACACAAGAACCCGGTTCAGTATTCATATATGTAGTGGCTAAAGTACAGCACTCTCCACCTCCTCCACCAAATGTAGAACAGCTTCAAAGTTGACCAACCAGGAGGACAGTCAGATTATACTGTCTATTCTGATAAATATACTCCTGGACGTTATATTTGATGAAACGAGCTTCGAGGTTGAGTTATTAACCCTGAAACGAAACTGTGACTCCCGTCACTTGAATTGATCACAACTGCTGCGTTCTCTCTTTGTCGTAAAAGATGAAGAGACGTTCCAAGGTACTGTGGACAAGGATGTCAAGTGAGTGAAGAAGTTCTCATATGCCAATGAGTTGCACTTCGTTCAACATGAGAGATTCGTTGTTCTTTGATCTACGCTCAGATGGTAATGACTGAGCTTGAAAAGACGGACCTTGGGTTGGCTCTTGGGTCTAATGGTAGTCAGCTTAAGAGAAGATCATTGCCGCAATTGTAGATGGGATACAGAAACCAGATTTAATAGTCACGATCCCACCTGATAGTAGAAGGTGAGAGGTATCTGCTGATAAGACTGACTGACTGTGATCAGCCGTGTGCAAATAGATGTGGAAAGCTACTTTACTACGGTGATGGAAGAGCTGAATGTCAAGCGTGGTCATTGTAGGGACACTACAAAGGCATCCATCCACACAGGTGCGTCAAGTGGTGCCCTTAGAGACAGAGAGGTCACCTCCCAATGATGCTACCCATACGGCTGCCTAGCTCTCCGCTCTGGATGCCGCCGGGCTGTCATTCTGCAGGATCCATTTGATCAGAAGTCGCTGTGATACCCTGCTGATTCGGTATGGGGTCAACACACTGAACACGACTGCCCTTATGGCACCATGTCTCGCGACACCACATGCGACCCCCTCAGTTGGCGTGTCAACGTGTGTAGTGCCCTTCCCCACCCCCACCTGTTTGTGCAACATACCCCATTATGCGACACAAACAAGCTGCATCACCCATCTAACGTCGTGACACCCCTCCCCCCTCCTCTCTCACCACACTCAGGGCCGTGTTGGAGACATAACATGATTGCGTCCGCCGCTTTGCTTTGTGTGGGTTGAGAGTCGGGATGAAGTGGTCAATGTGGTGAATAAAGTGGTGTGTAAGAGGAAGAGTAGGTTTTGAGGGGCGGTTTTTTTAAGGTGGGTGTGATCACGTTTGTGTAACCAAGGTCGAGGTGTGGGGGTCGTGGGGGTCAGTGGGGGGTTGTAATAGCAGGTAATTTCAAAATGATGGACAGGTCATGTGATTAGTATCTAATAATAGCTACAAATTCTGGGAGTACAATGGTGAAGTACCTGTGTCTCTGTGACCTCTACATGACATGTTTTGGCAGCTATGTTCAATGACAGCACTGTGGTAGATACTTCATTGGTATACACTTGTTTATACTGTCATGGTGTCAAGATCTGAACGGGAACTTCACCAAACGGTTACTAGTACGTCTTGTAACACTCCTATCAACTTTTTGTATCAGTGTCTGTTTCGATTGCTACAATATCACACTTCTGTTAGACGTGCACTCAATGGAGTCCCCATATGCCTTGGAGCATTGATAGCTATATAACCAAGATCGATGAAGACACGAGGAGTACGATTGTATGTTTATTAAGACACATTATGTCAGAATTTCAAGTGCTCGTCGTTACACCATGCCTGTGAGACGAGCAATTCTCTTAATCATCCACTGACCCATTGAGACGTATGGTCAACAGTACTACAATATTCCACTCATAAATAGAGATGCAAGACAGACTCCACTGTCAGTGAGTTGTAGGCTCCTAAAAGCTTCAAATACAAATGGAGTGACACTTGCAGCACCTTTGATTGTTGTCTTATGGCACTTTATGTGGAAGACAAGAACTAGTTCGTAACATATCAAAGGAGTGATACTAGAACACATCTGCTAATACCTGAGTGACAGAGATACGCCAACTACCTGGTAATACCTTTCTCAACTCTTTAATCCAACAAGTGACCCTCATTCATGAGTAAAGAAATGACTTCTCTCTGTATTGCAAGGATGTGTTCCAAACAACTGTACAAGTCTCAGAAGTACTTCAAAACTGAGAACTAGACAATACACCAGTCCATACGACCCAGGCAGTGCATCCAACTGCTTCTTGGGCCTTGCTATCTTTTCTGAACAGTACAATTGAGCATGTTCTGGACATAGTGTCAGACATTGATATGGAGGTAGACTGAAGACATGTAATGAAGACAGTAGAGCCTCTGAGATGACGATACTGAAGTCCTCATAGCCTCAACTGTCTGATCACTACAAGACTACAAGAACACGAACACAAAGTCAATACAATGTCATCAATTAACTAACAGTTACGACTACGGCTGGAATGAGCCCTACAATTGTCACGGGAGTGAACAACAAGGAGGGGGTTTACTATTTAGGTCCTGGAGGATGAGGTGGCCGAGCTCCATGGGAAAGAAGGAGCCACCAGCTATATACAAGGAGGAAGGGTGGACATGGAGGAGAAGGACATGGGCAAGCGTGGAGGAAGTGGAAAAACGACGGAAAAACGATGAAGGAGAAAAATTGAAGAAAAGATCAGACTAGCTGATCAACAACCTCAAGAAGTTATGATCTTATGAGAAAGAAAAGAAAGAAAGTGTCAAAAAAGTGTCAAAAACTGTCATATAAAGACAGACATCAAATGGATATTTCAGACATCAAGTGATATTTCAGACATCGATCGAAAAGGCGCAAGACGTAGAAAAACGAAAGAACCAAAACGAACGGAAGAAAACTAGAGGGAAGAAAAGAAAATGTTAGCAAAGGAAAGGAAAGATGAGGAGGGAGGAGGAGGGAATTGGAAGTCGGAAAATCGAAAAACTGGAAAAACTGGAAAAATCGAAAAACTGGAAATCGGAAAAATCGGAAAAAATCGAAGGCTGGAAAATCGAATGGTCTCGCGCTGCTACGGCACCAAGCCTCTCAATGGCACCGTATACATTGTTGTTGTTTCATGTGTTGCATATAAAATAAATACTCGAAGGGGGTGGCGAGATGGGCCGAAGATGGGTGGACCAAATGGGAGCCTGAAGAGCTCTAGATGGCCAGGTGGTGTCCAGAGGGTGTCCAGAGGGTGAGTGATGAACCAGAGATGGTCCAAGTGGCCAGAACATGGTCAAATCAGTCAAAATGATGAAGTTGACCAAAACGACAAACTGGCCAAATTGACAACTGACCATCACCTGAAGCTGAACACCAACGACCTGGCAAATCAGTCAAAATCAGCTGACGCTGATTCCAGATCTGATTCTTGACTGGTTGTCAACTCGTCAACCTTAACAATCAGCTAAAGCTGATTCTTAGACTGGTTGTCAGCTAAACACGTGACATCAGCTGCGCTTCTGTCACGTGTTTAGTTCGGCCTCACCCTCTTGTACGCCTGCCCATCCCCATTATACCCTTTAGGCGGATACTGCGGCATCACCGTCGGTCCTGGAGGCGGTTTATCCCCAGTCGGAAGCATGCCCGTGTTCGGATAATACATCCCCCAGTTCATGGGCATCATGCCCATCATGGCCATGTTCATGTTCATGTTCATGTTGTTCATGTCCA
Source organism: Yarrowia keelungensis (assembly GCA_001600195.1). NCBI lineage: Eukaryota > Fungi > Ascomycota > Dipodascomycetes > Dipodascales > Yarrowia > Yarrowia keelungensis. Next base: position 2,173,487 of record BCJD01000002.1, on the reverse strand, counting down.
TGTTGGTCATGTTGGTCATGTTGGTCATGTTGGTCATGCCGTTCATGCTCATGTTGTTCATGTTCATGGCATTACTAGGGGTATGCACGTTGCCCAGGTTGTTGTTGTTGTTGTTGCCGTTGGACCGGTAGGGGCGTCCCCGGTCGTAGTGATTGTTGTTGTAGTTGTTGTTGTTGTAGTTGTTGTTGCCGTTGGAGTTGTTGCCGCTCCCACTGTGGCGGTTGTTGTTTCTGTATCCGTTTTTGCCGCCATTACCACTGTTAACCGCCTGATTACTGTTCCTCCGTCTTCCTCGGTCACTGCTGGGTTTTTTGTTAGTTCCAGCCTTGACTAGAGAGACATAGCGGCTCCTGATACTCGGGTTGTTGTTGATGTTTTCGCGGTATCTGGAGCCCTGGGACTGGTGGAAGGGAGTCGCTGTGGGCTGGGCAAACGAGACAATGTAGGCCACGTCTTCGGACTGCGAGCCAGGCGACTGTGTGCGTGGAGAGAGCTGTTCCACGTGCTGTTTGACTGCTCTGGCAGCTGCCAGGGTCGAAAACTGCATGTAGACAACTCCCTTGGACTTTCCATTCGGTTTGTGTTCGTCAAAGACAACCTGTTCAACCGCGTCTTCACAGCCACAGTCCACAGCCCAGCCTCGCACAATCTCCTCGTTTGTCCACCAGTCGAGGTTCAAAATGTACAGGCAGTTGGACTCCAGGGAGTCGAGAGACTCGATCGAGAGCTTGGACTTTGTGGGCTTTTGCTGGGCAGGAACGGAGGGCACAGAGCGGGGAGCCAGATCGGGTTTTTCGGCACTGTCGTCGGTCCATCCGGAGCCGTTTCCGGACGAAAAGACGGAACTCGACGAGCCAGACAGCGTCCCGGAACTGCCCGAACTGCCTCCGTTTCCAGACGAGTTTCCCGACGAGTTTCCGCCGGACGAGTTGCCCGACGAATTGCCGCCGTTACCCGACGAGTTTTCGGAGCCCACGGACTTGAGCGAGTTTGGGCCCGATCCGGACGACGAGCCCTCCGAGGATTCGCCGCCGGAGTTGGCCGAGTTGGACCGTCGCGAGGGTCTGCTCACGTCGAGCCCGAAGCCGTTGTCGTCGAGCTCAACGTCGACGCGTTCTTCGGACATGACAGGCCAGGCTGAGAGTCAGTATGCGATGGGGGTGGAGAGAGAGAAAAGAAAAATGGTGTGGTGGTGGTGGTGGCAGGAGACAACAAGACAGGCTGGAGGCTGGAGGCTGACTGAAGGCTAGGAGACTGACTGAAGACTGAAGAACAACAGTGACTAGAAGACTCAGTGGAAGACAAAGACTATCGTAGAGTACATCAGACTGAACAGTGAACAGCTCAAGACAGAGTCGTTGAGTAGTCAGACTGAACAGAAGCTCAAGACAGAGTCATAGAGTATCAGCTGAACAGAAGCACTTGGAGGACTCATTAGAAGACACTCAAGACAGTCCAGTGTCAACAATCAGAGTAACTGAGCAGTCAGACGTCACAGTGGGCTCTAGACAGTCATAGAGTCAACGTCTGAACAAGACAGACTAACAGTGTTGTCAACAGAGACAGCTCTAGACAGCCAAAGACTAGCCTAGAACATCAACTGTGAAGACACTGAATACCGTCTGACTGAGCAGACCGTGAGACTGAACAGACAGAAGACAGTCAACTGGACAGACTGAACAAACATCCACTGACAGAAGACAAAACTCAAGACAGAATCGAGAACTGAGTCGATTGAAAGTGGGACTGGAGGCTGAACAGAACTGAACCAACTGAAGTCACTGAGCTATCAGACTGAGAAGAAGACACCTCAAGACAGAACCAAGAGATGTCAACTACACAGTCAGACAGTCAACTGAAGACTAAGACTGAACAGAAGACAACTCCAGACAGAATCAAGAAATGCAAACTGAACAGTCAGACAGTCAACTGAAGACAGTCAGTCACTGAAGTCACTGAGTCACTGAGACTAAGACTAACAGAAGACACAAGACAGAATCAAGTGTCAACTGAGGTCAAGGTCAGACAGAAGACAGAGCCTCAAATGTCAACTGAAGCAATCAGAGACAAAACAGAATCAAGTGTCAACCAGTCTAGCCAACCAGTCTAGCAAGACAACTGAACAGTGTCAAAAACAAGTGTCAGTCGTCACTATCAAACTAGTCTAAAGTCAACCAGTCAAGGACAGCCAGACTTCAGCAAAAAGCCAACAAGCCATTGACACGCTTCGTTCATGCGTCAATTAGTCATCGTAATCACTCGCTACGCTCGCGATTACTGCCACCATCACCAAACCACCACTACCCTGCGTTGGAGCTAGGCGTGGTCAGAGAGTCGGGGGAGGACAACCATCGATCATCCTCCCGGACATGCGGAAACTAAACAAAGAAATAAAGAATGCATACAAAAGTGCAGTTAGTGGGGCTGACTGAGATAGAGGCCCGGCAGTGGGTGGACCTGGAAGGAGAAACCAGGTGTGGAGGACCAGGAGGGTCAGGGTATGGGTATCGAAGAAGAGGAGACCAACGTCTCAAGACAAAGACAATTCTTTGTGTCACGAGAAACAGAATAGTTGCCTAGACAACAGAATAGTGCCTCGACAACAGAAGTTGCCTCGACAAACTACCGCTACGCGCTAGTTTGCCTCTCACGTCACACCACTGCAATTGTATGAAGAACATGAATCAAAAGAAACAAAACATCAACAAAAACCAACAAAAACCATCAAAAAATAGACCAAAATGAACTCGAACATAAAACAAAAGAGAAATGTCAAAACGATAGAATCCGATGCTCAGAGACTACCGTAGCTCATGTGGGGGAAGCTGTAAGCCTAAGCTTGAAAAAGAGAAATACCACGTGGATATTTTGCCAACAAAAGTACTCCAAAGATACTTCGTTTCGCCACCATACTCACTGTAAAGAAGTGTGTAAAACTGGTGTTGTGTTTGTGTCGTTAGCTGTTAGCGAGTTGTCGTTAGCGTGTCTGTGTTCGTATTTGTGTCTGTCTCTTCCGCTGCGAATTCGTGTACGTCGCTAAATCGTCAATCAACAGTTCGTTAAGGATGCAGAGGAAACGTCCAAAAGTGCTATATATCGGCGCTGCCACAGAGTTTGCTGTGTGCTGACAATTACGCCTGGGTTCAGAGTTTGCAGAGTTTGGCTGAGAGTACGAACTGAACCATACCTCACCCTTTCACCTCTCAAACGCACCTCAATCAAGCACTTCCACAGCAGTCTCTTTCGGCCTCTTTCCACACCCATTATCTCTCTCGCTAATGCACGATCAACCAATCCCCAATGTACACCTGCGATCGAGGGCTAATACAAAGAGAAAAAAATTAGGTGATTAAGCCGCATCTCAAAACACCTTTCTTACTACAAGTAACACTTCCTTACCCTCATATACTCACTACAGCCTCACCGTATATCACCACAAGCACTCCGTACTTGTGTACTCAGCCCTGGCGTATTCAATTCGGCCCGATAGGATACAGCAACCGGACCGAAATTTACTCACATTAAAAAGGTCGCAAGAAGCTTATCCGTAGCCCGATGACCTCTAAAATGAGCCAACTTATGGTGGCAAGGGGGGACCCTTATTGACGGAGAGAGAGAAAATCAAAAAAAAAAAAAAACTAAACCAGGAAACAAAAAGCCATTATCTCAAGACACTCACATGACACCAATACCCACCTCTTCCCCCTCCTCCCTCTCGTATCTACCGTTTTCATAAATTTCCATTATTCCTGCACATCATCGAAATTCCGACCTAATGCACACTAAGGGTGGGCTCCATGTTGACAGCCGTTGTTTGGATTTCCAGAGTATTCCCGCATTCAAAGGGGCAACCCTAACCCTAGCCGTTTTGTGTACGGCCAAAACCCCCAAATACGCGACCCTAACCCTGGCCAGAAGAAGGCGTAACCCTAATCTGAACGCCTAAAGCAGATCTACCCCTAGCCTTGACCTCTCTAAATATACGTTCAGCCCTAACCCCTGCTACCAGAAGTAGGCCTCCTCCTAACCCCACCTCCCATTCCGGAAGCTTATCTCCTGGCTGTGTGGCACCCCCACCCTAACCCTACCTTCCCAAAGAGGAAATACATCATCTGATGGCTGTCCCTTCAGGCAAAGGATCCCTCGCTTATGTTTGGAAGGAGAGAGAAGACAACCCTAACCTTGGAGGTGAGGGGAGCGAACTACCAGTAAGCAGATTGTCCCTCTCCCTTGCCCTGAAGTGACCACCACCCTGTTTGTCTAAGCCCCTAACCCTCTAGAGTGCCCAAAGTGGCTCTCCCCTAGCCCTAGAGTAGTTCTGCTGATGCTTATGTAATCTCCCCTAACCCGAGCGGTGCCTCAGGTGACCTACCCTAGCCCTGACCTGAGCTCCAGCAGGCTTACATAAGCTCCCCTAGCCCTGGCTACCTCAGGTGTGTCCTCCCCTAACCCTGATGGCTTCAGGTGTGCCCTCCCCTAACCCTCACCATCGCTTACGTCAGCCCCCGTAGAATGCCACAGAAGGTTCTCCCCTAACCCTAAACTGTGCCCCTATTGGGCCTCCCCTAGCCCTGCTTACATAATCCTTACCTCACCTCCCGCTTACATAATCACTCTCCTCCCAACTCCCCTCTTCCCCTAACCCTAATTACCCCAATCGGGATCTCCCACCCGCGTTCCCTAATGACACGTACAAACGCCAGCCACTTTGGGAAATGCAGGGTAAGGAGCGCCATAATCCAGGTCAAAGTGAAAATTGACACGACATCTGAAGATCATCACCAACCTCCTTCTCACACCCCACCCCCACACACAAGAAAAAAATGCCTGCTGACGACAAGGTCTCCAAGAACGTTCCTCTCGAGTTCATCCAGGAGGGAACCGCCTTCCTCAACAAGTGCACAAAGCCTGATCGAAAGGGTGAGTAGATGATACCAGCATGTCATGATGAGACACGACATGGGGAATGTGATTCGTGACATGATCGATGTGGTGGTGATGACATGATTGGTGTGGTGATGACATTGCTGATGTTATCCATGACACGAGTAATGTCACCCGCGACATTGTCCATGTTATCCATGACATGAGTAACGTCACCCGCGACATTGTCCATGTTACTCACGACATGACTGATGTGATCACCACGACACAAGTGCTGCAATCACTCCGTGATCGCCATCTTTAACCGCTAACACAGAATACACCAAGATCGTCCGAGCCGTCGGTGTTGGATTCCTCGTCATGGGAGCCATTGGATACATTGTTAAGCTGGTGAGTATAAGAGGAGAGGAAGGAGGAAAGAAGAGGGGAAGGAGTTTTGAGGCTCGTTTTCTAAAGACGGAATATGCACAACAAAGAGTCATATGACACACCTAATGACACAAACACATCACCCTCCATTTACTAACTCAGGTCCACATCCCCATCCGACACGTCATTGCCGCCTAGACTGTATTTTTAATCGATTAAGTTATTTGATGAGAAACGTGGTATTTGAAGTCACGTGACTGGAACTGTTGAGCAGAATGAATAGGATTTGTCAATCTTGTGACGTCTTTTGATTTGACAGGTTATGACTGTTCATTCACTTCGATGCACACCAAGTCACTATAGTACAGCTCTTGAAGCTCATAGTCTGTAGCATACTCATAGTCTGTATACTGTACACTGCATTTTATCGCTCTTGCAACATTCCCACTCTCTACTACCCATTTCTCACATCCATTATATGATTATGTAAGCATTTTCTCTATATGATTACGTAATCAAATCGCGGACCACCTTAATTTGAGAGGTCTGGAAGAACGCCTGTATCTCACTATGTATCAGCGCTACTGCAAATCCAACGGAGCTGCTGAAATCCCCTCTTTTTTCTCATCCTTCTGACACCAATATCGACGCATTTCGAATTGTCCTGATTTTTGATTACATAATCTCTCTCTACTGATTACATAATCAGATTGGCGGACCACCTTAAATTGAGAGGTCTACAATAACACCTATATCTAAATAGACATCCGCGCTAGCTGAAAACCAGCAACACCACATAAACCCCCTTCTTTATCTCATCCTTTTGATACTGATATCGACGCATTTCATATTTTCCTAAATTTTGATTACATAATGGTTACGTCATCACGGTTGACCCACCTTAATTTGAGAGGTCTACCAGAACATCTATATCTCACTCGGCTACAGCGCTATCTAGAATCCAGTGCCACTACCAAAATCCCCTCTTTTTTCTTATCCTTTTGATACTGATGTCGACGTATTTCGCATTCTCTCTGAAATTGATTACATAATCAAAATCCCGGCTCACCTTAATTTAAGAGGTCTACAATAACACCTATATCTCACTCTGTATCAACGCTGCTGTAAAAAGAGTGGCACCCCCGAAATCCCCTGATTTTTCTCATCCTTCTGATACTAATATCGGCTTGTTTTGTCTCACCTCAAAATTTGCTGACTAATAATCTAAATTAAATTTATGCATGAACATCGTGATCTCAACATCTCCCATTATCACCACTTTCTACCACCATGAGCAAACCTGCTACTACCCTGGATGGACTCCAGGACGGGTCTGCGGAGCTTCAGAAACGCCTGAGTGCTAAAAGAGACGCCGAAGGAGAGCTGAAACATGAGGAAGACCGGAAGCTGAGAAAGGAGGGCAAGACTCAAACGCCCGTAACTAACCAGGAGGGAGATGTTTTGAACCCGTATATTCCTCGGTTCATGAGTTCTGCGCCGTGGTATGCCAAGAGTGGCGAGGATGAGTCAGCAGGGTCTTCCCTGGACCACTTGAAGAAGGACAAGAGTGATACCAAGAAGGAGGAGTGGTATGTTCGTGGACAAGACAGAAGTTCTCTTGAGCGTCCGAAAAAGTTCCGAAAGGGAGCTTGTGAGAACTGCGGAGCCATGACGCACAAAAAGAAGGACTGTATGGAGCGTCCTCGTAAAGTAGGAGCCAAATATAAGGCTGACAATCTGCAGGCTGACGATGTGATATCCAATCCTCACATGAGTTGGGATTCCAAGCGAGATCGGTGGAATGGGTACGATGCTGAAGACTTTAAGCGTGTGATTGACGAACATAACATGACCGAAGAGCTTCAGAAGAAGATTCATGGAGATAAAGTGGAGGAGACTGATGCTGAGAAAGCTGCTGCTGTGGAGGAAGCTATCAGAAAGTCGACACGTACTCTGCGTCTACGGGAAGATACGGCTGTTTATCTGAAAGATCTCAACTCGGAGACTGTGTATAATCCTGGAAGTAGGACTTTTCGAACTGCAGACGAAGGATACATTGATAAAGATGGCATGTTTGTGAGACACACTACAGGTGAGGGAAAAGAGATGGAGGAGTTGACTCGCATTGCAGAAGCCGAATCTGCACTTGGAAACCAGATCCACTTGCATGCCAACCCTACAGCTGCTGCTATAGCTGCTAAGAAGATCAAAGAGGAGGCCGAAAAGGCCAAAGAGGCGGAAAAGAGAGCTTTGGAGGAAAAGTATGGAAAACAGGATCACGTGAGAGTCAGGCCGAAGGAGTACACGTCTGTGGTTACTACGAAAAAACCTGCTGTCACGAGAGCGAAAAATGCTCAAGGTATTGCAGTGTCAAAGTATGAGGAGGATGTGTTTCCAGGTAATCATTCGTCAGTGTGGGGAAGTTATTACGATAAGGAGCAGCACAAGTGGGGTTATGCGTGTTGTCATTGTCTGATTAAGAACGGTTATTGTGTTGGAGAGAAGGGTAAGAAGAAGAGAGAGGAGGAGAAGGGGGAGTGAGTCTATCTGATGACCAAAAGTCAGACAGGAAACTTCCCCGGAGGACGATGAAGGAGCTAATCGAACTCCTCAAGGTGTATTTGTAGTGGGATAAATTATTTGTGCATTGAGAGGTGTTGTAGTAGGTCGTTTGGTGGTAGTTTGGTGGTTTGTTTACATTGTAGAAAACAGCATAGAGTACCTGGAAATAAGCTATAGGCTGGCATAAACTACCTGGAATTTAAGCTATAGAAGTAGCATAGGCTATCAGGTTGCCATAAAGTACCGGAGATTTAAGCTATAGCCTTGAGAGAGACATCTACAGATGGTGGAGTGGCTGATATTAGGAACAGTATAGAGTCATGCAGAGTAAAGGAAAAGTGTCTATGAGACTATAGCTGCTCACCAAAGTCACCCCATGAACTTCTTGAAAAATTTGGGTGGTTTTTTGGGTAGTATTGTGCATGCAAGGGCTTTCAGTTGTATCTTCTTCTGACTCTATATCATGATGGATGTCATGTTAAAGTGCAACGTTAGTGCCGAATACCTCCTTGTAGCTGTCTCTTTTCAACTGTGTACTGTGCAGAACCACAACTTATCCCTTTGACAACTGGAGACTGTAAACTGAGCCACCAAGACACGGTGCCATGCTACTCGATTCATTGACGTCAGAGTATATTCAACAGATCTCAAAAGTAAACCAGAACAATATTCTTGGCTTGTGTATTATTCTGACACACCTCTTTAGTCACCACCCCTTCCAGATCTCATTGTATCGTTCTGTTCTGTTCTGATAGTGCCTTGCCTTCCTTTTGAAATAGTCAGCAGATGTGTTATAGGTGACTTACAAGTACCAAAGATATACTGATAGCCCTGAAATCAGTGAAGCACAGGAAATTAATACGGACATACCATTTTCAGAGCTCTGACTGAAACATTCCCAAAGCTACGCTTAGTTAGCGATCAAACTGCGGGTCAACAAGTACAGGTTGAAGTGAGTTGTCATCCCCAGGAGCCGTTCTACTGTCTGAATAGCACCTTATAGCTACTTTTAGCTCTTTATAAGTCCAGTAGTACAGTGTTCTTTAGTCATCATTATGTTCAAGACGTCCTGATGGTGACGATAGCTGTGTCACACCAGAGGCGTCAAATAAGGCGAAGAAGTAGCTGAACCATTACGGAAAGATTCCAGTGGCATCTTATAAGTCATAGCATTGAGCCTGAGTGTTTCTCCTGTCTTTTTTTCCACCAAATATTCTTCACAAAGTCGACCCTAAAACTTCTCCACCTTCTTCAACTAATCTTCAACTAACACCCACACCTCAACTAAATATAAGTATTACCCCACGCCACCAAGATAGCTGATAGAAATAAGCTGCGACTAAGCTGCAATCTAATGACCAGAATATGAACTGAGGGGGAATCGAATCACGTGACTTTATGTATATCGCCACAACACGTGACTTCATGTGTGTCGCCACCACAGCACGTGACTGAAACGTGAGCTCCTTCAGGACGATCAGTGACTTCCCAGAAGACTCGATACCTCCGTAAACCCCGCAAATCAGCCGTGAGACAAATGTTTAGGAAAATGGTCTGAAACCTTGGCTTTTGAGACGGTTGCTGGTGAGCAACTGGTGCAAGTGGTGCTAAGTAAAAGCAACTATGGAAGACTGTGGGTAAGTAGAACCAAGTAAATAGTTGAGGTGGTGCAATGGAGAACTAACCAAACCTGACCATTCTGATTGGTCAATTAAACGATTGATTCTGAATCACTTCATTTCTACCTCTTCGATCCTCGATCACACCACTTTAATAGCTCACCTTTTTATCCACCTTTAAAGTGACCATTATCCTTCCTCCCAACAGTGCTTATTCAGGCTCACATTGAAAGACTGCATATCGAGTCAAGGTTATTTGTGAAGATAAATCGAACCTGACCTCAACTCTTCACCACCATGAAACACTACAGAGCTCTTCCTGGAGCTGTGAGGGCTTCAATTGCGGGATCTAGATGCCGGCAATTACCCACTGCAAGACTCCTATCTACGACAACCACCTCCCTCAACTCCAAAAAGGGAAAACCTCTATCTTACCCTCCTCCTCCTCCTTCAGTGCAAATCCCCCAGTTTGAAGGAACTCCTAACTACAATCCTTCTGAGGAGGAGAAACAGCAGGCCAAGCATGAGCGGGCTGTTTCCCGGGCAATCATCGGAGTAGCCTCGCTTGTAGGCATCTACTTTGGCTACAAATGGTACGGACCGTACTCTGAAAGTGACGAGGAACTACACAGACAGGTGGCTGAACGACAACAGAAGAAGAAGGCTGCTGCTTCTGCGGCTGTTCGTCAGGAGGACGCAGATGCCGTGGCTGCTTCTACCTCGACTAAGAAAGGAAAGGCGTCTGTTGCTGGAGTCTCTTTTGCCGAACTCACTCCGGGTCTTTTTGCTTGGGGAGACAATGACGGTCATGCTATTAAGGACACGTACAATGCCGACTCGGAGACACCCAAGCTGGTGCGATCGCCCGTTCGAATCAAGTTCTTTGAGGGAAAACTGCTGAGAGACGTGTCTTTGGGCGACGGATCAGGTGCTGCCATTCTGGACAACGGAGATGTCGTCCAATGGGGTGACCGCTTTGCTCCCCACTCGGTCAAGAACCCGGAGGTGACTCTGCAGGGTAAGGATGCTGTGAAAATCGTCCAGTCTCGAAATATGCTGTATGCTCTGTCCAAGGACGGATCTGTCTACTCTTTCCCTGTCAGTCGAGAATTGCAAGTTGCTGGACCCAAGGAAAAGGAAACCAGAACTAGACTCATTCCTGGATGGAAAAGAGACGCAAAAATCACCTACAGACAGCTCGATTTCGACACTACTCTCGGACTCACTGAGAAACTGAACGACATCTCTGCCGGTCAAGACCATCTCCTTGCCTTGTCCAACAAGGGCAGAGTTTTCGTCTCCTCGACCGGAGGAGCTATTGAGGAGGTCGAGACTGACCCTAATCCTGTCACTGGCGACTTTGCTGAGACCATTGTCGGCACTGAAGCTCCCATTCCCTCGGCTGGTCAGTTTGGAATCGCCAAGTTCTCCCACTTCAACACCGCTCCTCGACCTGGCACTCTGTACGAGATCCGATCGTTCCGAAACGCCGTGGTCACCGATATTGCTGCTGGAGCTTTCCACTCGCTTGTTCGAGACCAGGCTGGGTCGATTTGGGTGTTTGGTTCGAACAAATGCGGCCAACTCGGTCTGGACTACGCCTACGAGTCGCAGAACGTTGCTCTTCCCCGTCAGCTGACCCTGTCTCGTGTTTGCAAGAAGGACCAGGCTGCCATTGTCACCAGAGTGTACGCTGGAGGAGACACTTCTTTTGCAGGTATCAAGGTGGTCAGGGCGGATGACTACAACTCTGCCTCCAACTCTGAGCGAAAGAAGCTGCTGCAGGACACTCCTGAGGTGATTTTCTCGTTCGGTGACGGTCTCAAGGGCCAGCTGGGTAACGCTACCTTTAAGCACGTCCAGGCTGAGATGACTCCCGTTAAGGAAATCAACTTTGCCAACGAATGGAGCGAGAAACTCAACCAGGTGGTTCCTATCCAGGTCAACTACCTGTCTACCGGTCCTAATCACGTGGCTGCTGTTCTTGATAACGCCAACGATGTCTCTACTTCTCAAGATCTGTATCTCTGGGGAGGCAACGAGTTTTCGCAGATTGGAAACGGAAAGCGGAACAACATTCCCAAGCCTTCGCATTTGATTACTAAACATACGACTGAGCAGGATCCGTACACGCAGCTGATGACCAAGACGAAGATTAACGGTCAGGAGGTGCAGCAGAGAATTGTTGCGGGAGATGGCACGACGTGTGTGTTTTACAAGAGGATGTAAGCAGCCAACGAGCGAAACAAAGTGAGCGGAGCGAACTTTGGTTCGGTCGTTGGGTCATTCCAAAGTGAGCAACAAGCCCAATGAACGAGAATTGGGTATGGTAGTTCTATGAGTTAGCTAACTTCAAGTAACTCAAGTCAGGACAATGGTGAACAGATGTAAATAGTATAAGATAGTTATGATGGACGCGGGTGTGTGTAGAAGCAGATACTGAGAGGTGTAGATGTAGCTACAAGTAATCCTGAGTCTCAGGGGCAGCTACTTGTACTGTATAAAGATGACATAGATAATGTACGGTAATGTGGAGTAGAAGAAAGAGGGTGAATTTGCTGTCATTTGGTCTCGACGTGCTTTGGAATGGCAACTGTAGAGTCCTTAGTGTTCTTCATAGTCTTCAGTGCTCAGAACTTGCTCTTAGGTTTACCATAGTGTTGTGCTTGAGTGAGAAGGTGCTACTGAGTACAGCACCACAAGGGATAACATTGAAGGAATAGCACTTAGTGTAAACACAAGCTCTCATGTCGGTAAACATATCTTCTTTACATTCCACTTCCCATCATCTTACAATCTCTACCTCATTGACGTGAAGGCCAATGGCTTGAGACCTCTATGCCAGCAACGGTAGAAGGGGATCACCTTCTTAGCAGCACAGTTGGATATACAAGAAGCATACCATTTTTGCTACAAGACTCAACATATTATATTTAGCAACTACCTGGGGGGACATCTCTACCCTGTAGCTGAGTAGCCAGTATGAAGTGATGTGCTCTTCTTGTAGCAGTCAGCTCCGTATTTGAAGACACTACAGAGCTGTTGAGAAGACGAGTGAAAACGACATAGTAATTGAAATACATACTGCGGTTTCTAGGGCTTGCTCTAGGCTGGCGAATTGCTTTGGTGGGTTTTCAATCTCTCTGGAGATGACATTAGTATGTTCCTTTGAAGATAGATGCCCTTACCTCAAGGTGCTGTGAATCCTGGGCTCTACAGTATCGCAGTATGACAATGTAGTTCAAAATATATAAGTCCATTAGTCCTCTCAGCTGGTAGTACTCCTTTCCAGTCTCTCTATCTACTCTGAGACCTTTGACAGCAGATCTCTTCTCTGTTCTCTTCGAGCAATACCATAGCCAGAAGTACAACACCTCAGCTTTCCAAACTAACAAAACCCGCTTTCTATCAGCCCAGCAACACAATCACAAATTTCATTAGCAAACCACCCATAAGCAACTCCTCATTCTCTCAAATCACTCTCCAAGAGTTCACCTATGTAGACATCTCTCCAGAGACACAATAAACAGCACATATAATCCACCGAAAACTCAGAAAATCAGCCTCCCCTTCTCATAGTACCTTCTTCAACCTCTACCAATACCCCTCATTATTTATTTTATTTTTAATTATTTATTCCCTAATTATTCCCATATTCTCCCTCTTCATCCGGTTAGGGTTGAGTCTGTAACAAAGCTGTATAGTGAAGCGAATATGCAGGAGTTCCAGTGTTGCACTGGGAAGTAGGGGTAGCAAGCGACTCGTCGAAATAAAGAATACACAATGGGAAAACGTGTCACGTGATCACAGAAGACGAGCCCATCTTTAATCTCCCTCATCAGCCGCCAATTTCATCTTTTTTTCGCACCACCTCCTCCCCCGTTACCGGGGCAACCACGCAACTTTATCTCGACTTTCTAAACAATCCATCTCGACTCTAACAAGACAACTTTCAGTCCACTTTCACACCCCTTCACCCCTCACAACATGTCCTTCTTTCAAAGTCTCCATCTCAACACAAACAACTCGCGCACCACACGCACCTTCAAGCCTTCCACGGCTTCTTCTCCCCCCGCACATCTCCTCAGACAGTATGCTGACACTACACTTGGAGCTGGATCTTTGGCTCAGGCTGTGAAGCTCCCTGAAGGCGAAGATTTGGCCGAGTGGCTGGCTGTTCACACGGTCGACTTTTACAACCAGGTGAATATGCTGTATTCGACGATTACGTCGTTCTGTTCTCCGGCATCTTGTCCCAGAATGACGGCCACGGACGAATACGAGTATCTGTGGCAGAATGCCGCTTCCGAAAAGTTCCGAAAACCCACCCGGGTGTCTGCTCCCGAGTACATTGAGCACCTGGTGTCGTGGGTCCAGGCCCAGCTCGATGACGAGGCTGTGTTTCCTCATAGACTGGGAGCCCCCTTCCCCAAGAACTTTGTGTCTTCTGTGGTTCCCCAGATTCTTAAGCGGCTGTTTCGAGTCTACGCTCACATCTACTGCCATCACTTTGACCAGATCAGTGAGCTGGGACTTCAGCCTCATCTGAACACCTCGTTGAAACACTTTGTGCTGTTCAGTAAGGAGTTTGGCGTGGTCGATCAGAAGGAGTTTGCTCCTTTGGACGAGTTGATTCAGATTCTGTTGGATGATAAGTCATAAACGGAAGCGAAGGCCGTAGGTCTGAGCGGACACGTCAAGCCTCAGAGCTTTAAAATGGTCTGCTTGATATGTTGTGTGACATACTTACTTCTCGGACAACGAATCACACGATTCAAATACTAATGGATAGGCCAAGGGCCAAGGACTGTACAGCAGTCAGAAGTTGACTAACAACACAGAGTCATATAGTTAATGGGTGTATGGTATGAAGACTAGTTACTGGTAGACCATTGGAGGTTGTGGGAGTCGCATTGAGTGATTGATGATTGATGATTGGGTGATTGAGTGATCGAAGTGTTGTATATAGGTCAGGCAGTACACACAGACTCACCCATGAGATGATGCTTGAGTTGTACAGTATATACTTCTACATGTATATGATACTCTGGAGTCTTTTGAAGCTCAATTTGAAGACTTTCATTGGATACAGATATTGTACAAACAAGAGCTAGTAACTGGTATGTATTACTGCATCAGAGAGACTTATTCAAGGTGAGTCTTGTCCTCAAGTAATTAGTGAAGGTCAAAAGGACTACAGCTTCTTATGTTAGAGGAACCAAAAGACAATGGTATAACGTGAACGACTCTCTTATAGACACATTTAATTATATTCATCCATTCACACTCCCCCTCATCGCATGTGATTGACCACTAGCAGTAATATCCCACCCTGATTTATAATCCCCTTGTCCAAATCACTCATGTGCTTATGTAATCGAGAGTGATTACGTAATCACTCTGAAATAAGGTGGAGAAATAGAAATAAGCTCAAGGGACGCGTCACAGGGAAGAATCGAACTGGGGGCGCTGAGATTAATACCAACATGACTTGCTGAAAATCATGACTAAGCAACTAGACGGCACTATAGGGGAATTACAGTCTATAACCGAGATGTAGTATTATTGGGTGTTTTGATGTGTTCAAAGAGATACCTAAGACCTGTGTTCAATTATTTCTCTTTTTTTCACCTAAATTTTCGCCTCATTTCTCTCATAAAGTAGACTCATGTCCCCATGAGGTTCGTCTAATGCCTCTCTATTTCATTCTCCATTGTGAGAACATTATGCATGGATCCACAGTAGACTTTAATTCGGGGTAAACAGAACGAGGGGGTGTAAATGTGGGCGTAAGAAATGAAATCTAGGCAATTTGAAGACGTAAATCGGATAAGCCAGCCTTTCCAAGTACACCAGTTTTATCCCCATCCCTCTACCACAAATACTCGACTTCCTGTTGACGTCCCAAATTTCAATTAAAGTCACCTCCCAAGTATCATCGCTCAACATCACCACTCCACACCATGGCACTTCAACTGGATCTGCCGACTCTGCACGATCTGCGGGTCGTGCTCAACGCGGACTTCCTTGCCGCGCTGGCCGCCCTGCTGCTGCTGGCCGTCATTCTCGTGCCTCTGTGTTCGTACATTTCTCTGTATGCGTGGTCTGCGATTCTGGCCTTCAAGCTGCGATCTCCGCCTGCCAACTGGGAAAAAAGCATCGTCAAGGGCGTCCAGGCGAATGGCACGTCGACGCTGTTTGGCTTTGGCTTCTGGCAGGCCGCTGCTGTGCGAAGACAGCTCATTCTCCAGTCCAATGATCCGTCGTACTACTCGGTGACGCACGTGTCTCGACGAAGTGAAATCGCCATTTCTCCTGAAGACAGAAACACCGAGTTCCGAAACCGAGCCCAGGACTCGGGAGCGCCTCGACGAGTCATCTACGGTTTTTTCCATCCCTATGCTAACGCTGGAGGAGGAGGAGAGAGAGTGCTGTGGGCTGCTGTCAAGGACACGCTCATGTACGACGACAACATCATCTGTGCGATTTACTGCGGAGAACAGGACCTGCCTACCCGAACGTCGCCGTCCACGGTGCTCGACGCGGCAGTCTCAAACTTCCACGTGACCGAACTGGCTGACAAGGAGCTGCGAAAGCGAATCGTGTTCATTGGAATGAGAGGTCGACGTCTGGTTGATCCCAAGACGTGGCCTCGGTTCACGCTCATGATGCAGGCTGCGGGATCCGTGTGGATGGCGTGGCACGGCATTTCGACGCTGGTTCCGGACGTCTTTGTCGATACCATGGGATACCCCTTTGCCTACCCTCTGGTGTCCTGGGTGACCCATGTTCCCGTTGCTGCCTATGTTCACTACCCCGTCATCTCCAAGGACATGCTGGCCACCGTTTCCCTGAAGCAGTCGCCCGTTAGAGCAGCTCTGGCTGTCGCCAAACTCGTCTACTGGCGTGTCTTTGCGCTTACATACACCTTTGCAGGCTCCTACTGCTCCGTCGTCATGACCAACTCGTCGTGGACAAACAACCATATGCAGCACATGTGGTGGTACAACCACAAGGCCGAACACATCAAGATTGTCTACCCTCCCTGTGGCACCCAGGCTCTGTCTGAAATCGCCATGAGCGAAGAGACCTCTGCCAGAAGCCCTAACATTGTCTACATTGCCCAGTTCCGACCCGAGAAGCGACACGACATTGTGCTGAGAGAATTCAACAAGTTTTACAAGGAGTACACCGAAAAGTACCCCAACCAGCCTGCTCCTCATCTGACGTTTGTGGGAACTGTCCGAAACGACGACGACAAGTCTCGAGTCTACCTTCTGCGACTCCAGGCTCGAGACCTCGTCAACCCCGACTCTGTCTCCTTCGTTCTCGATGCTCCCTTTGACAAGGTGCGAGACATTCTTCGAACCGCGTCTATGGGCGTCAACGCCATGTGGAACGAGCATTTCGGTATTGTCGTTGTCGAGTACATGTCTGCCGGTCTCATTCCCGTGGTGCACAACTCTGGAGGCCCCAAGTGCGACATTGTCGTCCCCTACGAGGGCCAGTCCACTGGAACGAGCGGAACTCTCTCTGCCATGCCCTCGTCCACATCCATTCGGTCTCACTACGAGGCTGTTCCTCCTGGACCCACAGGCTTCCACTTCAACTGTCCTGGCTCAGACCCCACCACTGACTCGGGTCCCAGCTACGATGGAGAGCCCATTGGCACTCTGGCCGAGACTCTGATGCGAGCCTTTGAGCTGTCCGAGTCCGATACACACAACATGCGGGCCCGAGCACGAGAGTCGGTCAAGAAGCGGTTCTCCAACGAGCAGTTTGGCAGCCACTGGCAGGTGCGAATGCGAATTCTCGACAAGCTGGAGAAGATCCGACGAGGACACAGACTGACCCGCGGAGATTTTGACTAGGAGAAAGTACAGGAGGAGGTACACATAAAAACAAGTCGGGTGATTAGCCTGCAATAACATACAAGTAATATGAGACTACAGATATGAGTGGGTGTAATGTGTAAGGGCTGGGATGATGTTAGAAGTCCATATTGAAAGATAGAGTGGTGTAGAACCATATTGTAGCTATATTGAAGCGTCTGTTTGTATACTTGTGGCTAATAAGAGGGTTTACATCAGCTTCAGTGCACTTCTGTTTGTTCTACAGCCTTGATTCTAAGAAAGCTAAGTAGCTTAACTAAATGGGCATATAGAAACTTGAGTATTGGTCTCTGATAGAAGCAATTTTCGGACGTTGTTAAAAGCCCTATATACTAACCTCGCTGCGCTCTATCTTCTGGTGTACTTTCCAAATCTCCAGCTGCCCTGGAACACTTGGAATGAACCCCTAGCTGAATTCCCCTCTTAAGTAACTGTCAAGTAAATCCTTCGTACGATGACTTAAGCTATATCACGAGAACCACAGGCAAATTGAAATGTCCACCTTTTCACACGTGAATCCCACCCTTAATAATATTCTTCTCTCAATAATATCGCCTCATAATACCATGTCTCAGTACATCCATCGACTTACATCTCTTACATCTCACGATGTTTCCACCCTGCTTAATTCTGGAGCCTTCTATTAACTGCAGCCTAATAGCTAAGTTTAATAACACTTGAAGGCAGGAGGATTGAAGGCAACAAATTCAGCCACTCTGTCTACATTGTCAGTCAGCCCCATTGCTCACACTCCTCCCCCTCCCCTCTTGTCATAATATGCCCCAAAATTCATCTTTTGTCACCATCTCTCTTGCCCCTCTTCGTTAGGTGCATGAGCTGCATGAGATTAGGCATACACAGCCCTTGGTGGTGCGTCAAAGATAGCAGAGTAGCAAGGAACTGGGAGGATCGAGCAATCAATTGTGGCGCGACTTGGGGGGCAATTGCTTAGTAAGAAAAACACGCGGGTGAGACACCACCCCAGCGTCTCCGGTCACCCTCCACCCGTCTCCCCTCAAGCTAAATTTAAGTGTGCCCCTGAAGTTCCCTTTCGTGGGGTGTGGCTACGTCATCGCAAAATAAGGTTGACGAGGCGGCAGATGGGGTGACCTAAGATGAGAACACATCATTGAGAGGGAGGAACAATCACCTACGAGTACAGTACTCGTACAATATCAACTGGCTACTATCGCATACATTAACTATTTAGTTCATCTTATCTGCTTATTTGCTTATTTATTTCCCTACTTGGCTCCAGAGGTGGTTTCGGGCAGACCGTTGGCAAAGAAGAGAGAGCCCTTGCCTTCTGCGGGCTGCGACTCGGACAGAGGCTTGAGGTCGTCGGTGGTGCCATACGAGCCCGTGGCCTTTCGCGAGGGCGGGCCCCGCTTGCCGGTCGAGCTCACCGAGTACTTTCGCTGGCGCTCAATGACGTCATGGGCGTCTGCTCCCACCTCGGTGTGGTCTCGAGGGGCATTCTGGGCCACGTCACCGTCCTCCTTGTGGTTGGACATGGTCAGCCGTCGCTCCACGTGGACGGGCAGACCGGCGTGGGCAGGCACAAACTCGTCCTTCTCGGACTTGAGCGTGTTGCCGGCGTCCGGGTTTTCGGCGTCGTACTCAAACACGTCCGACGAGTCGCCTGCGGCCTTCTGGGCAGCCTTGATTTCCGCGAGGCCGGGCAACGAGGGGCCCTGGTCGACCGAAAACTTGCGCGAGTTCTGTCGCGACTGCACCCGCGGCACCTCGCCTACATGCTGGTTTTCCTCGTAGTCGTCGATGGTTTTGTTGCGGGGGTTGTCGTAGCCAAAGTTGGACGGCTCGTCGACCAGGGGGTCCTGTTTCTTGGCGGCCGCGTCGCTCGGGCTCTCAAACTCGTCGGGCTCGTCAAACACCTGCTGGGGGTCCTCCATGTGTTTTCGGTGGGCGCTGGCCAGAAGAGATCCACTCATTTCGCGGGCTGAATGGGGGAGGGCGGGGATGTCGTCGTTTGTGGCGGTGGAAGAGGGGTGTTCGGTGGCAATTCCTGTGGATCCAGGAATGACGCTGTGTGCTGTGTAGTTGTTGGAGGAATCCAAGTTGGAAGCTGGAGAGGTTCCGTTGGTAACGTTATCGTTTTGGATTGCGTTTGCGTTTACGCTTGGGGTTGCGTTTGCTGCACTCCCGTCTACGCCAGTTGGGACTTTAGTTGCAGCGTCTTCCTTGCTGCTGCTGTGGCCATTAACCTGCTGCACCGCCGGGGTTCGAACCGGCGCCACTCGAGGACTGTTGAATTTAAGCGCCCGGGCTCGAACGTCCTTGATGGACGTCAGCGTCTGGATGTCTCGCATCCACTGCTGGAGCGCGTCCGCGGACTCCACCCGGAACACCCAGTTGTGGCCCCGCGACGAGTCGCCCTGTTTAGTTTTCAGGACAAACTTGTGGGAGCCTGAGGACGACTTGGAGTCGGCCGAGATCTGGCACTCGTCTAGGGCAAGAGACATGACCGGAACAGGGTGTTTGGCCCGGTCGCCGCTCTTGAACTCGTGCAGGAAAGAGGGCGTAAGCACGTAGAAGGCTCGGGAGTACGATTTCAGGTACTTGGACCGTCTCTCGAGCTGTCCAGAACGCAATTCGCATGTAAGAGGATCTCCTCGGTAAGGGTACTCGATTTCGTCCAGGGATCGAGAGGGAGTCGCAGTATCGACAAAGTTGGGGTCTGTGGACACAAAAGCGGTCCATTCGGCGGCGGGTTCTCGGGCCACAAAGCCGTCAACGACCATCTTGTCGACGAGCTGCTGGAGAGCCGTAGCGGCCGCAGAATTGAGCTGTGCGAAATGGTCAAGAGCCTGCTGGATCTCCATGACCACCACCTTTTCCAGCTCCTTGCCGCTGTTTTGCAGGTTGTTGTACGCGTCCTGCAGGTAGTTTTCCTCCGAAATCTGGCGTCCGAGCTGTTTCTCCAGCTGGTATCGAACCAGAGCCGGGTCTTGCTTGCCCTGCAGCGGTCCGCCGCCCGTGAGCACCTTGATGGCCTGCTGGAGAGCTGCCACGTGCTGCTCGGTCAGCCCCTGCTCCTTGGCGTACGTGTTCTTGAAGTCCGACGCCAGGCCCTTGATCTCCTTGATCTTGACGAGCAGGTCCCGCCGGAGGTCGTCCAGCCGCGGGATCAGGTTCTTGGCCAGCTCCTTGGCCAGCTGCGACGCGTGGGCCGCCTGCGTGCGGTGGTACGCAATCAGATCGCCGGGCAGATCCGCAATCGAGCCGTGGCCGTACGGCTGGAACATGGCTCGAATCAGCTCGTCCTCGTGCGACGCGCTGTTCTGGTGGAAGCCGCCGGCCCACAGAGAGCCTGCCGTCGACTTGGCCGCCACAGACCGCGCGTCGGTGACATTGGAGTCCTGGGGGTCCAGGGCCTCGCGATCCTTCTGGACCGTGTGTTTGGACATGTCGGCGGTGCCGTTGGCGAAAAACGGGAAATTGACGGCCGTGCCTAGCCGCACGTGCTGCCGACACACCTCTTCCTGGACGGAAACGGCCTCCTTGAAGTAGACGAGCAGGGCTCGGATGATTTTGCGCCACGCCGAAAACCGGTTGGCCAAAACCTCCGTGGGGTTGCCGTTGATGGGCACGGGGCAGTAGCCCACTGAGAGCGTGTCAGTGGTCATCGTGTCGAGTGGGGTGGAGAGAAGGTCGAGTTTCCAAAAGAGTTTTCACCGTGTAGCCGTGTGTGGAAAGACGACAGGAAGTCGGTATAGAATTAGGTATTGTCGTTCAAGCTCAGTAAAGTTGGGGGCGCGGCTGGAGGAGGGGGCAAGACGATTGAAAAGTGACTGGTCACGTGATGTAGCTTTGCGAAATTGGCGATTGGATTCTTTGTGTTCTACGGTGTTTAGTTTGTGTGCTTCCTACTTTTCCATTCTACTCGTACTACTACTCGTACCGTAGTGTTGTCTAGCCTTGTATCTCGTTCTATTTTTACCAAATTCAATTGTCTTCTGCGGAGTCTACCATGCAGCCGCCCTAAAGTGAAAGTGGAGGAGTAGATGGTGGAAAAGGTGACTGAAGGGAAGTTTAGGGGGTAAATGTAGCTGATATAATGAGCTGCAGAATGCTACACACGCTCTCTATAATCTCAGTCTTCAATTATTCGTCCGTCCTCATATTGATATCAACATCTCCACCTTCCTCAAAGTTCATGCCTTGAGAGCTAAACAGCCACTGTCCACCCTGAACCGTGTATTCTTCTAGAAGCAGCAGGGTAACGGACAAACACACCACCGCTTTGTATGTGACTATACGACGTCAGTTGTTTGGGGTTTCTTTGTTTCCACTATCGTATAATACAGTAGATCACAGTGATTGCTTTACTTCGGTACGAGTGCCAGCCTCGTTCTCATCTCAACCTCGGTACGAGTGTACTGTTAAACTAAGGCCAAACAATACAGCGATCGAAAACAATCTTGATCGGCACCAGGGGTAACCTTGGGTTCTGGAGTCGTCTGGTGAGTGGACCGGGCTGTGTATGTACCGGTTTGTGGTCGTTTGACAGGTCCCAGCTCCTCGTCGGCTGGTTTTTTGACCTCTTTGGGCATATATAGATTGCCAACCGCCTCTTCCCATTGGCTGACCGTTCCTCGTCATTACGTCACCCGTTTACGTTGACACTTTCTTTGGTCCCATTGTCTATGTACAGTCTGCGTCACAGGAGTGGAGGACAATGGGTGCAAGTTGTAAAACGAGACATTGGAATTAAAAAAAAAGAGTGGTAACGGATGGCACGCGAGCTCCTTGTGTCTACACTACCGGTGCTGTATTTGTATATTATCGCTACCCTTTGAAGGTGACATCACCATGATTTCTTTTGCTGTCTCTACAAGTCGTTGTGCTATAACCACTTCTCCTTATGCGGCCAAGATCCGTTTTCGACAGACTTCACTTTGCCTTAGACTCGTACGATTGAGCGAAAAGGGAGACGAAAAAATGAGCCTTGAAAAAGGGCGGATTCCGAAGATAAAGAAAGGGGTTCCACTCATCGTATTAACGCGCTAGATGCACCCGCCAGTGCTAACTGTCGCACTACACCATCGTTATCTCAGTTCTAAAATAGCGTAAGATAATGTGACTAAGAACATAAGCAAGTATTGTACAAGTACGAGTAGACATGTTGCTCGGTAGACAGAGCAAGTGTAAAACGAGTACGGACTGTTAGTGAGCAATTAGCAGAACACAAATCCACGTCGCACTTGTTCACTTACACTTCTCTTCACTGTCATCTCTATCGTATACCCATGTTCGCACAGCCTCGTAACTAAGATTGGACCCACTGTGGCTTATTTTGGAGTTTTTCGTTCAACAAACTTTACTTGGGATAGTGAGTATTATAGACATATAATGGTATACGTCAAAACACCCCTGAAAGCACTCTCTGGTCTTGAAATTGACGTCAAATGAAGTGCAGTAGTAGCGTAGTCACCTTCCTCTAGACGTCAAGATGATCCAAATACGTCCTGAACCTCCCATCATCTGGTGAAACATGGATTACTAAGACTTCTGAAAGCTACATCTACAGCTACCGAACAAGAACTCCTACAGAGTACAAGTACACCTACTCCGTACTTTGTGCACTCGCTATCGCTCGTGCGGCTGAATCGCATGTTGAAATACTTATATATATAGTTAGACCGGATGAATGGACCTACCTCAACTACCCCGTAGTCTTTTTCTCTTCGTTCTCCCCCCTTACAGCTTGGGGAGCTTCAAGCTCTTGGAGATCATGGCCGAGCCGGAGAGCGTGAAAATGAAGGTGGCCACATGGACCTCCAGCGCAGAGCCGGCAAACAGCACGCCCAGAGGCAGCTGGTCCTGGATGTAGCCCTTGGACACCCACCAGGCCATCATGCCGACGAGCGCCAGGGTTGTGGGGATGGGCGTGCCCTCAAAGTACTTGCTCTTGCCGCTCTTGTCCTTGGGGATGTTGGCCACGGTCACGTTGAATCGTGCCAGACGGGACAGACCGCACAGCACAAAGATGGTGAGCAGCACGGTGTCCACGGTCGATTTGGCGCCAATGGAGAAGGCAATGGATGCAGGGGCGACGCCGAAGGAAATCAGGTCAGCCAGCGAGTCCAGTTCCTGGCCCATGAGACTGGCCTTCTTTCTCCATCGGGCCACTCGGCCGTCAAACACGTCAAAGAAGAAGCCCAGGGGCACACACCACATTGCCCGCACAATGTACTTTGTGTCCTGGGTCTCGTTGAACCGCATGCACTGGATGATGGCCATGAAGCCGCAGAAGCCGTTGAGCATGGTGATGTAGTCGGCCATGTGCAGCTGGCGGATCATGGAGAAGTGGTGGTTGTCCTGGGTGAACTCCACAATGTCCTGCTCGTTGGGGGCCTCGGGCTGGGGGCTTGGGCTGAGAAACGAGCCTCGTCGTCGGATTTCAGACATGGCAGAAGTGGTAACTTGGGAAGTGTAGTTTGGGGGTACTTGAAATACCTAGGTGTGTTGGTGTGGAATTGAGCGTCTTTTTTCAAATTCAAGACTTGTGGTTGCAATCGCACGTGGAACGGATGGTTTCGGTCGTTTTCGGGGGACTTTCGCAGCTTCACAGAATGAGGTAGAGGAAGACGTTGCCACACAGACTGATGGGGAGGAGCATGAAAATGCACCTCTGGATAGTCTTCACAAACATTTGGGTTGGTCACGTGGAGCTAGATACGAGAGAAGATGGGTGAGTAAATGGGGGCTATAGTATTTTTTAACAAACATCTTTTTACTACCATATGGTCAATTTCCCATTCTACTATTTGTCGTGATTTTTCTCAAATTTGGGTAAAATTTCCCCCCTCCTGATTTGATTGCTCACCCCTACCCTGATAAAAATCGAAATAAATGCAGATATCCACCTCGTCGAAATTTGGATAAACTTTGAGGTGAAACAGAGGCTGTGCAGAAGAAGCCCCAGTCTGGGACTCGGTTGCTATTGTGTAGGCACGAGCGGTCGTAGATGCCATCGGGGCTCATTGTTCTGTCGCCCTGAGACTGAGACGCGTCCAGCCGCACATCCTAACCCAGTTAGAAACGAGCTCTGGAGGTGTGCCAGAACTTTGAACGGTTGCAAGTTGGATTGGCAGCCAGAAACCAATTAGAGAGGTAGGGAGCCACACGAGACGAGGTCGTGTGACTTAAATGGCGCAACCGTTAGAAATTGTGCTACAGTGACAGGCGACGTTTTACCAGGTACAAGGTCTTGGCTGTCACTCAGATCGCACACTTGATCCATGCAAGCAACCTACGAGTACAGTACAAGTACATGCTGGATCCGTTGTGGACCAGGCTGTGGACGCGTCCCGTGACTATCAGTGACAGGGAGGGTGTACAAACGGCAGGACGAGCCGTCAAAGCAATGGTAGCGACGGAGCACGCGACCAGTCGGGACAGAAATAGCAAGTACTGAGACAGAAGGTGTAGCCGTCGATGATGTAAGTAGATGCACGATTAGTAAGCCAGAAAGATGCGAATATACACGTGTGTGCTACCGTTCGAATCCCTGTGTTCTCCTGAGTGCGACAATACAGTTGGTATCTTTATGGCCCTTCTCGATCGCAAGTTGAAGCGTCTTGTCAGTGCACTGCCTTCTTCAACAGAGGTGGTAGAACAGGTGGGTCTTTCAAAATGCGACGAAACAAGTGGTTGGTTGGATTTTAGTGTCAAGTTGAAGACTACGATTGTCTGATTACATCAGTATAACTGGATTAATCGTGGTACCTTTGCGTCATGAGTTATGAGTCCATACTAAGCTCAAGTTGAGAAGTCCTACAGTTGTCAGCATCACTTGAAAATACTGATTGTTTCCATAAACTGAGGCTTCCATGGTACCATTCGAAAGCTCATCTTCTCCTGAATTTTGAGATATAGCAGAAGTTAATCACAACTGCTCTTTTCGTTCATATCACAGCTTTCCTCAACAGAGGCACCTCGAATTGCTCAGCGAAACAGTCTGAAGATTCGTTCGATGTCATACAACTTCCAGTGCTCTATCGACAAAGTTTCCGTCAGCTGAAGCGGCTTTTCCACTGATCCCATATGTCTCACCGCTTTTTTATCATCCTATGTTCGTAAAATTGGTCTAGTATAGGTCTATGGAAGCGTCGATGATCTCATGCAGAAGTGATACACAACACTCGGCAAAAACGACAGAAATAAGCCAAATAATACTGAATTTAGTATCAATCGACAGCCCTTTCTCTTCTGAGAACAACCATTCACTCAGATTTACCGTATCACAACTGGTCCGCAAGTTATATAGGTTCCTATCGTCTTCGAGCTATAAGCACTCATTCAAAAAGAGGTCATACGCTTAAGGGCCGTATTTGGTATCATTCGAAAGCCCCTGTTCTTCCAATCAGTGCTCTACATTCTACTTCATGATACACTCTCCTCAGTCCATAAATAATCCATTACTACAAGTCTAACTTCGTCCGTATCTGCCCATAATGGTAGGCTGCAGCTCCTCCTCGGGTCCTCCGCCGAGCAGCGCCTCGCTACGAACAACGCTGATGAGCTCCTTGGCCACCTTGCTGTCAATGTCCTTTCTGGCGTTGACCACGGCCTCGAAGAAAGACAGAGGACAGTCCCAGAACTCGGCCTTGAGCTGCGTGTACTTGTCTCCAAGCTCCTCGATGGGGGACTCCAGAATCCACAGCAGATGCTCAAAGATCTTGAACACCTGCTGCACGTGTTCCCGTGACGAATGGTGCTCGTCAAAGAAGTCGTACATCTTGCCGATATCCTGCTTGATCTGGACAGACGCCTTGGGCAGCTTGAGAGAGACCTTGTGGTGCTTGCCAGACCGCAGAGACTGCAGGTAATGAAGCACAGTTTCGTCGAGCAGATCGTCCAGAAACACCTCAATCAGCAGAGGGTTCATGTGGGACTGCACGTCTCCGTAGTACTCGGCGAGGGTGTCTGTGATCTGAGACATGGGGATACCCTTGTACCAGGCAGAAGCTCCAATCGTGGAGGTCTCGAACAGAATGTCGAATGCAGGTTTGAGATCGGAAAAGATGATCTCAATGAGCGAGTTGGTGCACAGTTTCGCAAACGCCACGTAGCCGTCAGAAACGGTCTCCAGAGTGCTTGTGATCTGAGTGGAGTACTTTTGAGACACCACGGGAGCCACCTTACTGCTCAGAGCCTCGGTGTAGTCTGCTCCTCGAATCTGGTCGTTAGCAAGCGCAATCATGTAATCAACCAGACCGGCGTTGTTCTGCAGCTCGTCGTCCGAGTCGATATCCTGTCCGTTGGCCTGGGCCTTCTCGGCCTCCTTTCGCTTCTTTTTGTCTCGAAGCAGCTCGGCCACTCGGATCTCCTTCTTGACCTCCTTGGTCATGATAGCCTCCCAGGACGCCTGACGCTCCTTGAGCACGTTGCCGCACTCCTCGACGACTCCGGCGAGAATTCGGCCCTGTTGCGAGTCGGCAGCAACCTCAATCTGCTGAGTAATCATCTTGAACGTGATCACCTCACCCTGCAGAGCGTATCGGCCGTCGTTGTCCATTTCAGGAGCATTGTCTCGGTTGATAAAGGCCTGTCGCTCGGTGGTGGCCAGGTTCTCCATCCATTCGTTGAGCTTGTTGACAATGAGTTTCATGTAGTCATCGTAGAGATCGTTCTCCTTGCCATCGAGAAGAGGAGGTTGAAGCTGTTCCTTGGGCACATTGAAACCCTTCTTCATCGTGTCATAGTAGTCCTTGACGTAGTTGAGAATGGCGAGAATCGACTGTGCATCAGGATCAGTAGCTAGAACTTGATCCAGAAGGTTGTGAGTCTCAACGTGGTAAAACTTGAGTACAGTATCGAAAATCTGCCATCTTTTGGGCACCAGAGACGCGAGTTCTGTACGAGTGAGCTCCAGATCGGTATAAATCCACGCCAGGTTCTCCAACAGAGTGATACAGTCTCCCGGGAAAGACTCGATACACGCCTCAAAGGAGTCCTTGATGGACTTCTCCATGGCTCTCAGAAACAAGGTAGGATACCCTCTTGGGCTTCGGGGCGCCACATTGTTGCCTAGAGTCACGCTCATGTTCTTTGTGTTCCCGTTTCCATTCATATGGGCTCCTCTGATACCTCCATTCTGCTGTTTGGCCTTTCCGTTGACTTCCAGCAGAACAGTAGCCTTGAGATCTTCTCTTTCTTCGAGATCAATAATCTTGGCGAGCCGCACGACCAGCGACGTGTTTCCGCTTCGAATGAACTCCAACAGATTACCTCCCACGTCTTCGACCACTCGGTCAAACTTGGCAATCAGGGGGTCCAGGGGAGCAAAGTGTTTAATGGTGGTTCGTCTAGTGTCCTCGCTTGCTCTTTCTGCGTGGAACATGGCCGAGTCTCGGAAGTCTCGCATTTCGCTGAGCATGTAGTGGATGGTGAGCAGGTTTGGCACTCGAGAATCAAGCTGAGCTTCAATTCCACCCTGTCCGTCTCCACAGTCGTCCTCAATCATATCGTTGACCTGTTGGATTCGGCCGTGGAGCGATTTCATATTGTCTGCGAATTCCTGCGTTTTGATGAAATTCCTGTGAATGTTGGCCAGTCGGTTGATTTTCTCAAAGTCCCGCACCGACAGCTGCGACTCGGAACACAGCCGGTCGATTTTCATCAATTCGCCCTTGATTTCGGCCATGATTCGCTTCGAGTCAGCCAGCTTGATGACAGCCCCGCCAGTCGAGTCAATATGCGACTTCACCTCGGCCTTGAGCTGAACATCGATAGCAGCCTTCTCTCGCTGAAGACGCTGCGTGATGAGCTCCACCTTGTCCAGATCATCTGAGCGTTTCAGCAGCTCCGCAACACGGGCCACAGCGCTCTCCATCACCGCGTCCGCAGGATGCACGCTTCCATGGACCGAAGCTGACGACGATTGCATTGTAGTTGGAGTATGGTGGATGTGGAGATGAGTGATATCGTGATGTATGCAGAGTTTAAACCACAACGAGCGAAGTGAGTGGTAGTACACCAATGATAGAGAGGTAATTTTGATATTCCAAAAATGTAGAGCTCTTTTATTTGTGCCACTTGATAGATTCCCTTTTTCTCCGGTTTAATTGGTTTACTTTTGGTGCTCTTTGATACACCCTCATCTCAAGATGAGCTGTACATAACCTTCGGAATAATCTCGAGAAAGAGAAGCCTTCGGACTTGAGAGGTATATATTAGGAGGGGGAGATGGGATTGTGAGAGTTGGAGAACAGGAATTTTGTGAGTTACGTGGTTTGCTTACTAATACAAGTCTATAGATATTTGGATTGATCTGAAGTGTGTAACAGGGGTGCATGGTGGAGGGGTTTGCCATTTAGTTGGGAGGGTAAGTAGAGTAGTTAAAGGGGGTGAAGGAGAAGATATGTCAGAAATCAGGACGTTGAGAAGAGGGAAAAGATGAGGGGTTGATATTGAGTGGTTTGAAGAGGCTTTTAGAGACTAAAAATTGAGCTTTCGTGTATATCGAAACTAGTTATCTTGCTACACTGAGTGCTGTTGTGGAGTTAGAGGTAGTTAGGGAAGGCCAGTCAGGAAAGAATAATGGACGTGAAATATAAGAGGTTTTGATGAGAACATGGTATCAATTAGCTAATCGCACACTTTCAGAATTATTTAGCTCTACATGAAATGGATAAACCACTTCCGACAGCTCAGTCAGAGTTCTACATACTGACATCAAACACCCTACTCAGGTCACTCAGAAAAGCAGAAGAGAGCTCAAGAGCGGTTCTAGTCAGTACTTTAACAGTGACTTTAAGATACTTTGAAGTACCCATAAAGACAACTCTTCTCCTGCTGGTTGTACTTGAACCACTTGAACCCCTTTCCCACTCTGTCAGCCTAAGAGCTCCCCTTGACTTCTAATTCTCGTATCCTTCGAGTCTAGTACAAGATGTAGACTTGAAGTACTCATCTAAGGTAACTTCCCATTTTAAATACAGCCCATTTCAATCACCATCCCATGTTCCTATCTCTCTTCCACTGTCCTTACAGTCATCCCAATGCATTCATGATATCTCAGCATAACAATCCACCTGTTCTTATTTGAGAGTTCTGAAGACACTACAGCGTACTTGTACTAGTAAAATCACCTGATCAATCGCATCTACTTATAGTATCCCTTAAACTCAGACCTTTTCCATGTTCCTCAACACCTAGCTATAGTATATCCTCTTCAATATAAGTACTGGTACCACTCTCTTCAACCACCCTAAATACACACCCACACTGTAAAATCAAAGCTACCAATAAAGCCCGAGCTGTCTGTTCTCCTTCTAAAACTTGCACTTCTTATCCCAAACTACACTGGCCTCGAGCTGGACTGTTACTGTACACTCTCTACCATCTCATAAGTTCACCTCTCAAGCTATGCTCTCGAGCTACGCTCTCATTTTCATACTACAGACATCCTCTCGGGACAAGTCCCTCAATGATGTCGTCTACTAAGGACACCCTCTCGGGACAAGTCCCTCGATTATGTCTCCTACTATTGACACCCTCTCGGGACAAGTCCCTCGATGGTGTCATATGTCAATTCATAACGCACTCTCGTGCTCTCTCCTTAACTATATACAATCTCTACTTTCGGGGTCGGCTGGGGTCCACGTGGACTCGGTTGGCCACGGCGGCGTTGTGGATCACCAGAGTCTTCTCCATCAACGAAGCGCCCTTGGACTTGATGACCGCGGCAATCTCCTCGCCCAGCCGCACACTGAAGCTTCGGTTGGGTCGCTTTTCAGCGTTGTCGATCGACCACTTCCACACGATTCGTCGTCGCTGACGCTCGGTGATAGGCACAGGGTACTGCACCTTTCGGGCTCCGACAGGAGTCGATTTAATCACACAAACAGGCGCCACGTCGTCAAACACCTGCTTGAGCAGCGGAATGGGGTCCGCCTTGAGCATGACCTGGGCCAGCTCCACGGCCTGGTAAAAGTGCCGTCGAGCGGCGTTCTTTCGGCCGTGCTTCATCACCATGTTGATCAGGTGCTCCTCAAACTCGCCGTCGACCTTCTGGGGCAGAGGGGCCTCAGCCAGAGCCTCGGCCTCGGCCACCTGCTCCTCGGTGGGCACAAACAGCGCCTTTCGGCCGTTCTTGCCGGTGATGACGTGCTCAAACTGCGACTCGGCAGTAGGGTCAATGAGCGAAATGGGGTCCACCTTGTTGGCAGACACGTCCTGGAAAAAGCCCGGAATCGTGCCGTCCTGACGGTACTGCTCCAGAATCTCCCGGAACTTTTGCATGTCCAGAGCGTCCTTACCCTCAAACTTTTCGTGGGCCAGGGTCTTGGAGGTGATGTCGTCCAGCAGAGCAATCCACTGCTTGGCATGGGCGTCGGCAGCGTCGGCGGGCACGGGCTCAGCAGCGTGGGTCTTGATCTGGGCCATGTGCTTGGCCACAATGGCGTCTGTGTCCACCTCGCCAAGATCGCTGTTGAGAGCCAGCTCCTGGAGAAGCGCCTTTTGGTCGCCGTCAAATCGGTCGGCTCGCACGTTCAGACCCACGAGAATCTGGGCGGGCGACGCGGAGGCGTAGCCCCGTCGAAGCAGCACCCGCGGAAGTCCTCTAGTCGTTCGCAGCATGGTGGTGTGTAGAGGTGTGGTGATACAGAAGTGAGTGAAAAGTTAGTTGTGCATGAGACGAAAAGTGGTGTAGTCTGGGGGAATCGACTTTTGGGGAATATTATTATTTGAATCAATTTGGGGTGGCATTTTGACTATATATACGTGCTTGGAATTCTCATTTTCCGTCTCTACCATCTTTTTTTTCAACATGTCTTCTCTTTCCTTATATGCACACTTTTCACCACTCTGAAATTTGGTGAAATTTGTCGTGAAATTTGGTCACTCGACTTTTTTAGCCTTTGCCTGGAAAGAGAGACAAATGCTGACAAAACGTTCTATAGAAAAGGTGGAAACGTAAAAATTTGTCAGCAGGGTTAGAAATCCGTCAAGAAGAATCTGACAAAATTTCAGCCCTCTAGTACGCTCCTAACACCCCCAAATACACCCATCTTGTCCACCCAGTAAGAACAAGGTTCTGCTTAGTTATCAGGGTATGGTGTTACCCAAAGCAGTCAAATGTGGTGAAAAGTGAATAAAAAATGAAATTAATTATACCATTCTACTCGTCTCATCTCAAAGATTACAACCATACCCTTAGTTCCCTCATATTCCGTCTTCCCCCGTTTCGTCAAATCCCACCATCTTCACTTCTCATTTAACTTTTCCACTTTTCTACTCCATCACACAACATGCTCCGACTGGCACACAACGGCCGTATGCTCCAGGGGCTGGTTTCGCGGGCGTCGCTGACTGCCCGGGCCGCTCCCGCCGCCCATATCCGGTTCTACTCCGATTCCCCTCTTCCCCCGACCTCGGACAAGCCCAAGCTGTCGTTCCGAAAGGAGCGGCCCATTGAGTCTTCTGCGACTCCGATTGTCGATGCTGCCGACTCTGCTTCTGGGTCCGGCATTGACGCCTCGCTTCTCCCCCGGTCTCAGCGGGTCGAGGCCGTGCACTTTGCGCCCAAGTTTGAGCTGGACGCCAAGACCAAGGAGGCTCTGGACACGATCGAGGAGCTGGGGTTCAAGGACCGGCAGAACATTGATCCCGAGCGGTACACGGACGAGGAGCTCGACGCCTCCAACTGGAACGGGCTCGAGTACCAGGAGATGATTTCGCGGCT
Organism: Yarrowia keelungensis; assembly: GCA_001600195.1. NCBI lineage: Eukaryota > Fungi > Ascomycota > Dipodascomycetes > Dipodascales > Yarrowia > Yarrowia keelungensis. Next base: position 2,141,445 of record BCJD01000002.1, on the reverse strand, counting down.
GCACAACAAGCAGTTCAAGCTGGGATCCGAGTACAAGCAGAGCGCCGAGGAGCTGCAGCAGCTCATCAAGGCCGGACGAGAGATTGGCGCTGACGCCATGGTTGTGCGATCGGCTTACTTTGGCCGTCAGGCGACCGTCGAAAAGTACGAGGAGGACGACGACATTTCTGGCGACGACCATGTCAACAGTTTCATGTACGACGATATCCCCACGGCCGGTCACATGCAGGTGGAGAAGACCCGAAAGTTCCGACATCTCCAGCGAATGTCTGCCTACGTGCTCCCTCGGCTCATCGACTACCACGTGCCCTTTGACACCGTCGAGGCCGACAAGAAGACCAATCCTCTGACCTTCAAGTACACGTCGTACACCGGAGAGCAGGCCGACGAAGAGGCCAAGGTGGTGTGCTACTTTGACCCCGCCGATCTCGGCCTGTCCGACAAGAGCCTGCACAAGTTCAAGCTGCTGGCAGGCGCCAACTACGACCATCTGACTGGTCAGTGCAAGTTTGCGTCCAAGAGACACCCCTCGGCCCCCGAAAACAAGCACCATCTGCTGACGACGATTCTCAAGCTCAAGGCCGAGTCGCAGCAGGGCGACATGTTCGAGGACGTGCCTCTGGACACCCGCCACGCGCGAAACAAGGCCGAGCGCATCGCCAAGCGAGACCGCTACCGTCTGGCCGAGTTCCCCGAGCACTGGAACCGCCCCGAAGACAAGGCCAAGCAGTCCGCCTTCAAGGCCCTGTTCGGGTAATGTATATAGTAAATGAAGGATGACAGTAGAGAGGAGTGGAGTGCTGTTGAGAGAATACTGTAAGGAGTGTTAAGTAGAACCATGGTGTGTATTTGTGCTGAATGACATACAAGTAGGTCGTTCTGCTGGGTGTTCCAACATCTGGAAGAGTGGTCTTGGCGAATACGAGTGTGTGAAGATGGCTATAACGTCTCTGTTATCAATTACAAGTGACTACTTCTCAAGGTGTAGATGTTTACCCCCAGGCTATAGCTTAAATGCCAGGTAGTTTATGGCAACCAGATAGTCTATGCTGGTTCTATAGCTTAATTTCCAGGTAGTTTATGCCAGCCTATAGCTTATTTTCAGGTAGTTTATGCTGTTTTCTACGATGTAAACAAACCATTACTATCACCAAACTACCATCAATACAACCACAGTCTTCTTTCATTGCACACTGTTGTCCTACTACGGGTACAAATACACTCCAAGAGCCCTTGAGTTCTTCTCACGAGAGCATAATACCACTTTATCAATACACAACAGTCTGTGAGTACAGGTCAATGGTAGTATGCTCCACAAGAAGATATCTGTATAGTCGGTATACTTGGTGTGAGATTTCACACTTCACTTCAAGACTGTGACATGGTTGATCAGTTAGAACACTCGGAGATGCCACATACTGGTAGATTTTAACAGACCTAAGTGATTCGACTTGTGCGCCTACTTCGAGGAGGACTACAAGTACTTAGACAGAGACCTCAAGTCAAGTAGAAGTACCGGTACAGTATGTAGTCAAGTTGCTGTATAGAAAACAATGAGGTGTAACACCACTACCCAAGCCTGCTTAATAGCCATGATCAATTCAGCATGTTTGATATGGTAGTATGAGTGCTATTCTCCAGAACTAACTGAAACTCATCACCAGGTACAACTGAGATGGCTTCAACCTGGTTACTTCTTTGACATCATCTACACGAAAAGCGCACCTGTCACTACCAAGACACTGCAGCAGCTTCCTCTCTAACGGTTCTCCTCCTCTTCTCTATCCGATAAATAATCCATGATGCTATATAGTAATGAAAGTCGTCATGTTCTTGAGTCATTGAGTCATTCGAGTCGTGGTCTTGGTCTTGGTCTTGGTCATGGTCTTGGTCATACTCCTTATCATTCCTGAGTCATTCTCGAGTCACCCTCAAGTCATGCTCTTTATTCATGTCGTCATGCCGTCATACCTCGCCGCCTACTCCGTTTTCAGCCGTTTTGCCTCTCTATCTTCCTCCGTCTCGACTTTTCCGTTGGTTGTGGTGGTGGGTTCTGTGCTTGGATCCTTGGTCTCTGTCTCTGTAGAGTCCGTGACCTTAGTAGTCTCCGTATCAGCCTTCTCAGAACCGTCTTTTTCAGTCTCTTTTCCACCCTCCTTCTCACCATCAACCACCTTCTTTTCACCATCCTCCTCCTCCACATGCTCCGTCTGTTCACCCACGACCGCCAACAAATCACCCTGAACCTCCTCGCTCTTGGCCTGTCTAATCTCCTGGGCCACCTCGTCGGGAACATCGTGGGTCGCCATTTCCGCTGACAAATCGGCGTCTGTCATTTCCACAGACACGTCGTGCGCAGGAATATGCTCGGGAATGTGCTCCAGACTGTCTCCAGACACGTCGGCCATTTCCACTGAGATGTTAGACTCGGCGGTGTCTGGTACCTCAGAAGTAGACTCAGAAGTACTCAAAGAAGCGTTTTCTGAACTATTCACAACCTCTGACGTGTCCTTAGCCTCTGTTCCCTGTGCCGAGTCATCTTCCTTCTCTTCCTTCTCCTCCTTCTCCTCCCCTCCCTCCTTGTCCTCCCTCTTAACTCCATCCTCATCGGTCTCCTCGCTCCCCTTCACATCTTCATCGGTGATCCACGGAATCGGCGTGAGCACAATCCCCGTGTCCGGCTTGATCTTCTCCCCGTCCTCCACCGTCGGAACATCATGTATGTCCACACTGACCTGCCCATAGTCGTCTATAGAAGAAGACACCAACATGGTCCGCTCCAGAGCCCTCAGATACTTGGCAAGATGGTTCTGAGGATAATACTTGAACGGCTCCGTCAGCAGCTCCGCCAGCCGCTGCAACGTGAACGGCGGACTGCTGCGGAACTGTGGAGCGTCTAACAAACCAACTATCCGGTCGATTTGTTCAGCCGCTTCTTCCTGGTGACCGGTTACTGCGTTCACCACTAGTCCGTCCTTGATCGGGTCGTATGACGAGCAGATCTCCTTGATCAGCTGCTGCACGTGCGTCCGCTGGTCCTCCCACGAGGGCATGGTCCCATCGGAAACGGCGCTTTTGAGGCAAGATATGGCTGTGTTAGTGGGAAAAACAAAGTGTAGTCACGTGATCTGTCATGTGGTGTCACGTGATCAGTTTCAGTAGTTGTGGCTCACCACGTGACTGCGTCACTTGGCTCGTACTCACCGCCAGCGGTTTCCAACGTCATTCTGGTCGTGATGTAGATGATGAAAGAGTGCTGCATGACAGGACTCACGTGTAGCATGTGAAGTTTATTCGTCACACGACATGAGGGGGAGTGATGAGTGTGGGGAGTTGTTATAGTAAGAAGGAAGTGGTACAGACGGGTTTGTGGGTGCTTTATGAGTATTTCCCTGTGTTTGGAAATCTTATAGCGGCATTATTGGTTGAGTTATGGTGGCTTCTCGGGTGTCCTGTTGTAACTAAAGTGTCAACAGTGATTAGAGTAAGTCAAGTAATTTAGTGGGGTAGAAGAAGAGAGCGGTAGATCACTCAATAATGCAGTGGAAAATCTGTGGTATGTTATTTGAGTAGTTCTGAGTATAGACATACTTTAAAATTATTTATGTCGTTAATATTGGTTGAGTTCTCGAGACTATCTAGAGTACTCTCATTCAACAAATGTCCCCACTGTGATAACTTTACTCTCGTCTATTTAGTGAGGAGGATAAACAGGAATGAGAAACACCCTCATATTCGATATCGCTGTCATTTGAATGAGCCAAACTACTTAGAACTAAAACATCCCTTCCTTTCTCTTCTTCAAAATCAACTACACAAATCAATTCAAACACTACCTGCCTTCATAGACCCCATTTCATCCTTCTCACTCCTCTTCTCCTCGTTAGCACTGGAAATGGCTTCCTCCTCAACTGTCTGACCCTCAATCACGTCTCCAGTTACCAATATAATACCGTTTTTGTGGCAGATCCTCTTTTCGTCTCTCTTGTAGTAGTACAAAATGACTATAGCTCCAATAGCACAGCCAGCAGCACTGGCAGCACAGGTAGCGAATCCTTTTGTGAATCTCGGTGACTCAACTGTCTTGAATACCAGCACTGAAATCCACGCTGATGACGACTGACCAATCATGTTCATACTGGTCACCACAATAGCGTAAGCCTGGGGATCGTGTCTCATGATATCTGCACACCATCCAAACAAGACAGGACTCATAGACGTCGACATGTACTGTAGACAGAAAGCGAACCATTTGGCCGAGTCCTGGACGTCCCAGATGGCCAGAATCGTGCATCCCATGAAATTGAACACCTGGGTGATCACAATAGCTCCCCATCTGCATTTGAACATGTCTCCAAAGAGAGATGCTAGATAGACGTACAAAAAGCCCAGTCCTGGAGCTATAGAAGACAGCTGGTTGATCTTCTGGTTTGTGTAGAGCTGGTTTCCATATTCATCAGTCAGACTCTTAAGCCACAGGATGAAGGAACCTGAGAGTCCACTGTTGTTGTTGAAGAAGAAACAGGTGATGATAATCATGGTGGGAAGCTGCCAGGAGGTGAGGAGAGGTTTCCAGAGCGTCCAGTCGGTGATTTTCTTGGGTTCTTGCTTCTTCTCAGCCACAAAAGGTCTCATTCGTTCTCTACATCGTCTTACTTCATCGTCAGTCAAGAAGAGAGAAACACACTTGTCAGGAGTTCCAGGAAGCACGAAAAAACCGATAACCGCCAATGGAAGTGTAGCTATAGCGTCGATAATGAACACCCATCGCCATCCTTCAAATCCACCAAGTCCATGGAGATCTAGAGCTGCAGCAGCCAGCAGACCTGAACTAAGAAGACCCAGAAACTGGCCCATGTAAAAGAACCCTGCTCTTCGTGCAAACTCAGAGGGCTTGTACCACTGGCCCATGAGGAAGTAGGCGGTTGGAGCGAATCCCGACTCGAACACTCCAACGAAAAAACGCAGGACTTTGAGAGCTGCTACTGACTGAATCTTGCAGCAGAAGAGAGTCATCAGACCCCAACAGAGATCCATGACCGGAAGAACAATGTGAATGGGGACTTTGGGGAGAAGGTAGATGAACGGTAGCTGGAAGGTGACAGCTCCAATGAGGTACATTGACTGAACATTGACCAAATCGTTGCCTTGAAAGTTGAGGTCTTCTCTCATTCCACTAACGTAGGCATTGTTGATGTTGGTTTGGTCCAGGTACTTAACCCAGTAGACGAGAAGCGAGTATACGGTCAGGAGAAGGTCAAGTTTCAAGATCAGCTTCTTGTCTGACTTTGTATCTCTCTCATCAAACCACTTGAACCATTTGTGGGATGCTCGATCGTAGCAGTTTTGTCGGTACTCGTACTCGTCAAAAAACTTCCACCAAGGTCGTCCTGTCTCGTCACGGTACTCGATGGTGGTTTCCTTGATGTCAGAAGAGGATTCAGTGGACAAATCGTCTTCAATGTGTCGAACTCGGGGAAAGTAGCGCATGATGATAGAGTGATGATTAGTGAGTCATTTCAGGTGGTATATAAGCTGGCGACTTTTGATATCATCAACCTGGTATCTCAATTGATCTATCTCAAACTATCTCATCTCTCTTATCTGCACTTCAGAGCAGCCATGTCATTCATCTTGGCGATGTTGAGAGGAGTATGGTTAGGAAGCTGAACTGAAGTCTCAAAAAAGATGTTCAAACGAAAATCAAGGGAATCAGATGACTGGTATCATCGATTAGGGTATCTCAGTCAGTTCAAACGGCTCATATGTTGATGTCTCTTGGGTCGTTACACCAGTATATGTATCCACCTGATAGCTTTTTGACCCCCACCTGGCCAAGATCACAATGACACCTCAACGCGTGACACGTATGACAACACGATAACCGAGCTAACCGAAGTTCCACTGGAAACGTTTCGTGGGGGTCATATCAACACTATCTCGTGGGGGTCAGTCATCTCCACGGAGACAGGAGAAGTCTAGAGTCTGGGTCTTGGCAGATAAGAGAGACACCAGAAGTGTCGGGTCACGTGACCCATTGTCTGGTATTATCGCTTCTGGTCTTTGGGTCATCTCATAATTTCTTGTTGTGATCCACTCAACGGTAATCTTCACTTAATTATTCACTGCAAGGTTGAGTCATGTTGGAGAGGTGTGATAAGAGGGTAAAACTGTATACAAAAAATCAAAAGCAAGTGTATGGATCAACTAATTGACGATGACTAAGCACATATATATACTTTTTCCACCTCCTTGTCATACAAAAACACCCTCTTCTCAACACCCTCCATCTCACCAACTCCCATAAGGTTCAGATCTTAGTGCATGCATATTTACTCTATCTCAACATTGCGATCAAGATTGAGACTCTCCAAACACCGCTGTCATGTTCCTACGCCCTCTCAAACCCGCATTTGGCGTTTCTACACGCTCCTTGGGCATGTCGAGGCTCTCGGTTGCTCCCCAACGAGCTTTTATCCCCACAATTTCCCCCAAACGGACCCTGGTCGGTCCTGCTTCGGCCTATGAAGATACAGAGACTGTTGAGCTTGCGTGGGATGTTCAGGAGGTTCCCAATCCCACTCGAACTCCCCTCGTGTTCATGCACGGTCTGTTTGGCCACAAAGCCAACCACCACACGGTTTCCAAGAAGCTGGCTGCTGATCTCAACTGCAATGTCTATGGGCTAGATCTCAGAAACCACGGTCAGTCTCCTCACAACCCCCGTCATGACTATATTGCGCTTGCTTCCGATGTGGAACGGTGGATCAAGGACGTCATGGGCGGAAAAGAGGTCATTTTGATTGGTCATTCTATGGGAGCAAAGACTGCCATGGCTGTTGCTCTTAGACATCCTGAGCTGGTCAAGTACCTGATTCCCGTTGATAACTCGCCTGTGGACACGTCTCTGTCGTCCGATTTCCCCAAATATATCCGAGGCATGCGGGAAATCGAGCACAAGAAGGTGAAGAACTCCAAGGAGGCACACGAGATTATGCGAAAGTACGAGCCCAACCAGATGATCCGGTACTTTCTGCTCAACAACCTGCGAAAGACAGACGATCCCGAGGAGCCCATGAAGTTCCGGGTACCTGTGGATATCCTGGGCAAGTCTCTGGGTTACCTGGGAGACTGGCCTTTCTTTTCTGAGGACGTTCGGTTCACCAAGCCCACGCTGTTCATCCGAGGCACCAAGAGCAAGTACGTGGCCGACGAGTTCATGCCTGCCATTGGCCAGTTTTTCCCCAACTTTGAGATCAAGGACATTGACTGTGGCCACTGGGTGATTAGTCAGAAGCCGGACGAGTTCATGCGAGACGTGCGCGAGTTTGTCGAGAAGCATGATGAGAAGGCTGCCGAGGAGGCCAAAATGGAGGCCTAGGAGATGACAAGACGAAGAGATAGATAATAGATAGACATTTGGTACAAGCACCTGAGGAGGGGGTGGTGTTGATTAGTAAGAAGGACTAACAGAAGTTGATGGTGAGTAAGAGAGCCATTACTAATAGACATTTATGAGTGGGAACGTTCAGACCTTTCTACAGTACAAACACAATCAATACTACAATACTTGTAGTTACTTCCACTTAAGGTGTTACTCTCGTATAAGGAGCATCCGTACTTGAGGCACTTCTTCATCTCAGACAGCTATTGAGGTTTCTTATTCTCAATCTCTAATCCTGACAAAGTGCAATCCGACTATCCGCTAGACTCGTCTCGGATTTATATCGGTCTTCGGATATTGCTACATTCCGTAACACAAAGCCTTCAATAAGAACGTGTTCCACTCCATATTTCAACACGTGTAGTACTCCTAGACCCGCGATCATTCCACACGTACTAACACCAGTCTAGTGGTCCCTATACCACGCCCAGTTATTAATTTAGTCAACCTCAGCTATAGGTTATCGTTACTACGCTAATGGGTTAGTACGGATATAAGTAATCATAGCTACCAGAACCTGACGTTGCAACTCAGTGTGGTCGATCGGAGTTTCACCGTTTTACCAACCCACGTGACTTGGTCTGTCGACCAACTTCTTTTTTTTTTCATGCCAATCAACGGCCAACTTTGGCCAGGCTTGTACTGGAAATAGCAGGGCCAGGAACCGCATTCTAAGATGAAATGGCTAAACTCTGGCCGCTTTTCGGTGCCTATCGTCCGACCTTGTCTTCATTTCAGTTTGGTTATTACAGCTTTCTGATTAACTTATACCGATAGCTCGCTAGACTTACCACGTGCTAGCAAAGTTGCCTGAAGAAGATCGGCTGGAAAAAAGCTGGATATCTGGCCATTTCCCCCAGGAAACAGCTCCATCCCTTGACTAGCTCCGGAGTAACTAGTGCGCACGTGCGAGGCTGGTTTAGGTAGGAACAAGCTGTTGAGCTGTCAAACCGATAACACCTGCCTCGATGCGATAACGCTCATCTGAGACATAAAGGAGGAGGAAATGGTAGTGGGAAAAAAATGTCCTTACACTTCATTGAAACAACAAGTACCTGATTTCTTTTGGCAAACCACCTATTCGTTTAGCCGCTTACCCCTCCTTGACTAAACACGTACCAATGTTGTCTCGTTCCGCTACCCCAAACGTCTCAGGCTAATTAGTAGCACTGGCTTGTGAGACAGAGTTCAAGACATCGACACCAATGTCTTAGTTGACGTACCTTACCTCTCTCTTAGCCCCCACTCTAAATATTTAGTCTGTCTTGGCTTCGTTTAGGTTGAGATGAGATACCAAGAGATGGAGGATGGTAGGAAAGGGGAAAAGGGGAATCAGAGATATTGGCAGGGGTTTCCAACTTGGCGGCGTATACAGCGTGACAGATATGCTCTGTGTCACACGCCATGTCGTAGGCCTGTAATTAGCCCCTGTCATGTCTGACGTTTGAGCTTATGCCAAAGTGATCTTCACAGAAGAAGTCAGACATCGTCAAGAAAACGTTCTAGAGCGAAATAAACGAATATTCCGGTTTAATACGGTAGTTTATCTGATCTATGGACTGAAGAGCACTCTGGTAGTTCTACAAGTACTTCTTTTTCAGCTCTCTACACTCTCTGCTCTTTTCTTAACACAAAACTTTTGATTAATGAATAAATATCTAGTTGGAAATCTTGTTAGGGTGCTCGGCAATGACCTCCTGGGCCTCGACGCCGTCAGTGTCGTGGTTCTCCTCGGTGGACTCAATGTCGTCCACCTTGTCGGGCTCGGTTCCAAAGTCGCCCTCCCATCCGTGGGCTCGCAGGAACATCTTGAATCGCACGTCTTCCTCCTCCAGATCCTCTCCGTTAAGTCGGGGGACGAAGAAGAAGGTGACCAGCACACCGCACAGACCGAGAATGGCAGCAATGATGAAGGTCCATCGGTCTCCGAGGTTGCCCTGGATAGGCTTGAAGACCTGGGTTCCGACAGCAGCTCCGGCCTTGCCGACAGCAGCAGAGAAGCCGTAAAGAGTACCTCGAACGGCAGTGGCGTAGGCCTCGGAGGAAATGAGACCCAGCATGTTACCGGGACCCAGGTTACCAGACGAAGACAGCATACCGTACATGAACACAAAGGCTCCAGTGCTCTTCTTCAGGGGGGTGTAGGCACATCCAATGATGAGACCCACGACAATCCAGAGAGCGAAACCAATCAGCATGGTGTACTTTCGGCCGAGAACTCGGTTCTCACACAGCCAGGCTCCGACAAAGACACCGGGCAGACCAATGGCTCCGATCAGCAGCTGCCACTCGGCGGTCTTGAGAAGCTTATCGGGCTCATCGGGCTTGATGATGGTGGCGATAATGGAGCCGGAAAAGACACCGTTGGGGAAGACGACGAAATCGTAGATGAACCACGAGCCGGCAGTACCGATGATGGTTCGCCAGTAGAACTTGAGAATGAGCCAGTAGGGCACGGACTTCTTGATGGCAGACTTGGTGTAGAGACGGGGCTGGGCCATCTTGAGTCGGAAGTAAAAGACGGACAGAGGCCAGATACAGCCGATACCCATACAGGTTCGCCACACGGTCGACAGATGCTGGCCCTTGAAGCCACAGGCAGCGTAGACAATGAGGAAGACAATGACACAGAAGGGGTTTCCGAACGAAAGAGGCAGGTTGGTGCACAGCACGAAAATGGCTCCTCGCTTCTTTCGCAGATGGGTCTCGTTGGCAGCCTCGGAAGCAGAGGTGGAAGCAGCAGGGTACTCTCCTCCGGATCCGAAACCAATGACACCTCGAGAAACGACTAACATCCAGAACATACCGTCGGTGGTGACACCGTGGGAAGCAGCAGCCATGATACCTCCAATGACAATGAGAATGGTGGTGATGACAATGGCGGTCTTTCGGCCCATGTAATCACAAGTCAGACCAATGACAACCATACCAATGACCTCTCCGACCAGGAGGGCGTTGGACACTCGGGTGGACACAGTGGGGTTGTAGATCTTCTTGCCGTATCGCTCGGTGAAGGTCACGTTCATCATGGTCATCAGAGAGTTCTGGTAACCGTCAGAGATGAGGGCAAAACCGGCAGCCAGCACGGTGAAGCCGTCGGCGATTCGCTGCCGTCGGTTTCGCTTGACATCGTCGACCACAAACTCGGGGTTCTCCTCGACAGGAGCATGGACCATTTCGTAGTCCTCGGCAGAGCCGGTCTTCTCGACATTGTCGGGAATGGAGGAGCTGGTAGAAGCGGCCATTTTTAGGGGAATGGATCTCTTCCTTGCTTGGGTGATGCTGGGCCAGACTGGGGGGCGATCTGGGGGGCTTCTTATAGCTTTGTGCCAAAAAGTCAGGGTCTCAGAAGCTGAGGACGATTTCAGCACGGCGCGTCTCTAGCACCGGAGCTGCAGGTCAGACGCAGCTGAGGTGTCTAAGCGAACCTTTGACCAGGTTTGGATTTGAACAAGTCTCAACTCTAAAAAATAAATTGACCGTTGCCAATGGGGGGTAAGCCAAGTGGTGAGGCCATGTGTTTTTTCGCCGACCTTGCGATGCAGGCCCAGCCGAATACGAAGGGGAGCTGAGTAAGCGGTGATAACGCAGAGGTACGATACAGGGGCATCTCCATGATGCCACACCCCCACCTTTCCAACCCAATTTCCGTGGAGCTCTGCATCTCTTGTCATTGACACACGTGGGTTCCTGGATGCAGAGAGAGATGGTGGCCCAAAGAGTCGGTTTTCAAACCTTGGACATTGTCGATTCTTTTTTTTTTTTTTTTTTTGTCGACAAGCTCAGCTATTGAAGATTGGGGCTCGTGCACTGACGAGGCTAACTCTGTGAAGGGAAACGAACCCAAATGGCCCCACGTTGGCCCTGCCAAGTTTTGTCATTGGCTGAAGCAGAGTTGGGTTGAGAGACGATGGCACCTAAAAAAGAGGAAAGAGGAAAAGTGATGGAAATTGAAAAAGAGCGATAAAGTGTATATGAAGAAAAATAAATCAATTGGACGAGGAGGGTGTGGACCCCGAAGGTCATGTTCTTTGTCGTCTGGGCATTTTCTTTGTATTTCCCTGAAAATGATAGAGTGATCATAGAGTCAATTGAGACACCCCAGTCGAACCATTCACTCCACCCACACCCGCCACATCTGTACCTCGTTTACATACATGCCACAGGCAGTCTGCTGCAGATATATGAAATGTACGCGATGAAACGGGCTTGACAGAAACGTGATGTAGTGTGTGGTTTTGAAAGGGCTAGATAGCTAGCTTCTTAACCAGCCATCAACACTACACATCGAGACCAAGGCCTGAAAGTTACAGGCTTCTTGCTGGTACCCTCTTTGCTGGTTGGCTCTTGAGCTCTCTGAACTATACGGCACAAAGCCCAGGCTGGATTGCCCTTCTTGTCCTGTAGGTTGTTTCGTAATGTCTCGTATAACGGCCAAGAGACTCAGATAATGCGTGCGAGTCAGCTCTTGAGTCAGAAGAAGCGCTTTCCGTGGAAACCGAGCACGTTCCGGGGTCCACGTGCGTCCTTGAGTCATGGCCGTTAGTCAGTTCAAGGGTGACTAGTCTATGGCCTTGGCTAGATGCAGACCCTGATTCACCGCGATTGAACTGTTCGCCACGAATTTCCACGGAAATTGTCGCCAAACAAGGCCTAGAGAGCCATTGCAATGTTTGCAAGTCACAGTTACTAAGACTAAGGGATAGGCTTGGCACCAATTACCAAGCGCCAAGTGATGGCTAAAAAGAGCGTCAGAATGAAGAGATATCTTACACATACTATAGATGATCAGATAACGTCCACAAGACTAGTACACGGAGTAGTCCGTAGCCTCCATCCTATCACCAGTCTGTAATCAAGACCTCAATCCAGCTCTTCATTTCCGCACTTGATCGGAGATGAACGGAGGAGTAACGTGACGAGGCCGATTCTGTCAGATTTGCTACCGACCTACACCGACAGGACCACCTTCGGGTACAAACGATACAGTTATTGCACTCTGATACGCCTGTCGATCGTCACACAGGGTTCACAATCATGCCGTGGAGGTTTCGGAGAGTTGTCGAGAGAGCTATACTACTCTGCGAAGAGGATAGCTTTCGGGGCAAAAAGAGCTTTGGGGGGGACGGCTAACACGAGAGAGCTGAAATACAGCTGAAACTGGGCCCTTGGTTGCTCCCCTATCGTCAATTGAGACGTTCAGTGGTAACGGTCCATGTGCATTAGCTTTGGGGCCACATCTATTTTTGAAAGGTTGTCTCAAATTGAATGGGCGATTGTACAAGTAAAGAAGGCTCGTCGTCTTCTTTGTCAGGCAGCATCTTGTTGCTCCTCACAAAGACTCTGGAAACCCACCGATAGATGGCACCGTAAGTTGCAGTACACAATAGCTGTCCAGCCGTATGTTACAGACCTCATTACAGTCACCGTGACTCCCTGCCTTCCTGAGACTGTCTCGAACATTATCCTGGGGAAGTGTCCGCTCATCTGAGTATACAGGGCTGGCGATCTCAAGAGCCGTGTCCTTGAAGGACGTTGACAATCACTGAGACAGAACAAGAGACTTGGAGACTCTTTGCCCACCTTGGCCCACCCTAGCCTTCCTCTTAGTTCCAGTGTACCTAGCTATACGCTCTAATACCAACCAAGTCATCATAACTGCTACATAACTAAGACACCCTATAGCTCTTGTCCTATACCCCTTTCCCCTACGAGTGTACACAAGCCCAGCAATGAACCTTAGGGTCAATCCGAGCGATCTGGTGTAAGGGAGTGCACGGCCGATGCAATAGCCAGTGTTACCTTTCCATAGCTCCATTTATGGCCGTTAAAACTCTCTGAGCTTGGAAGCTTACTGGGGGAGGTGTGTGTAGGATACAAAGGTGTAACAGTCGTCCAAAAGACATTGGGACTTGACAGCTGTGTTCTAACGTCTCGATGAAGTCGTCTGATCAACTTCCCATTGTTCCTGGACTCTTGGAACGTCTCGTGATGACATTTTAATCCCACGTCCACAATTTATTAACTCACGTTTAATAAGAGATGGTTATGATAAAAATTTGCAAGATTTGCTGGAAATATTGTGGGCCATTAACCTCGTGTCTCTACCAGCGATAATCGCTCTTGTGATAGAGAGCTATTATTGTGTGGACAATAAGACTATCCATACGGGTAGACTAACAGAACAATGCCAAAATGAGACTAGCAGTAACACCCTGTGCCATTGTTGACGCCCAAAACGCTCACATCACACCCACAACACCCACAACACACTCTGTTTGTATTTCTTTTTACCAATAACCGTACACTTGTTGCTCAAATGCCCCCACGCCCCCCACTGGGTTACACTGCAACTTTCGAGCACGTGGTTCCGAAAACGAACATTCGGAGCACTTTGGCGCACTCAGAGTCGTTACTTTTTCCGTAGACTATGTCGTGTGATTCTTCAATATTTCGGGTGAGAGATTTGTGGATTAAGCATGAAAATATTTTCCGTCTCTCTATTCCTAGAATTCCATGTGTCAAAGACTAAGATACAAGTATCCGTACAGCATGGACTGAACTTGATGTCAGGTGAAGTGCCTGAACGAACAGGTGTTGTGATACTTGTACGGTGCATCATCGTCTGGCACTGTCACCCACCACGTCTACAGTACTGCTTCATCGGAATCCGAAAGTGGGTCCTGGAACCTAACATAGCCTTAACCACAAGTTGGTTAAGAGAGCAGATAAAGTAGGAGATCAGGATGAGACGAGGTGTTAGCTGAATTGTACAGAGTAGTCCAACGGTCCAACCTACAACTACGTAGTCTGAAATACTGACCAAACTAAGAGGAATAGTGGCATTATCCACTCAAAACAAAGCCTCTCTGTTTGTAGACCCATGCACACCATTGTTACTCTGCAGGGTGGACGTGAATATGGACAAGCGAAGAGGAAGAGAGAGGACTGAGAGAACTTGAGAGAAGACAGATGTATGGAAAAAGACACTGACCAAATTTCGCTCTTTCTGTTTTCCCACTAACCTGCCGCTTTGCCGCTTACTAATCCCTTGCCGCGACTATTACCTCAAACTGTGCTATTACAAGTCATCGACTCCAGCTGAAACTCCCCTGATCTGCGTGCCAAGACAAGCCATGTGGGACTAACGCGTCTCATAGCGAAACGAGATTTTTGAAGCGGCCAAAAGGGTAGATGGAAGGGTGATAATATATGAAAAGTGGGCGATTTTCGGTGTGGAAAAATGAACAGAAGCAAACGAGGGGACAAAATTCTCTCTCAATCGCAAATACAGCGTTCTATGGTGTAGTTGTTCACCCTCTTCCCCCCCTATACATTCCAACCCTATAGCTACTACCCCTGAAACACTCTTGTTTCTCACATGCACGGCTGAAACCATCATAGAGATACCCCAAGTAGGAGCCTCGTACGGGATACGTGCCATCGTTGTACTTTTAACCACTCCATGCAGTTAGTTCTGGTGACAGCCAAGACTCCCAGGTTGAAAAATTCGCTATAATATCAGCGGTTCTCATACCCACACCGTACTGCCCCTGATCGACATCACACGACAAAGAATACCGTCTTCGAGTGCAAAACTGTTGGAATATTCAGAGCTGGCTCTTATTCTACAGGTTCGACGACATTTACAACACCTCGACACCTCACAACTGTGCCTCTTTCCCCATATTACGTCAAATCAGCCGCGTCAAAACAAAAGGCTCTTCTAAGCCCAGCAGATTTGACATCCTCTTGGCTAGCCAATCTAGATCTAGCCTGATTATACCCTTGTCCGAGATCCATCAAGATCCAGACACACATCTCTCTTATACGCTCGTTTATCGTCTTCTGACATTCTCTCTCCTTCCTCTTATAAGAGTATACCTCCGACCCTTCTCTCCTCTCCCTAAGCTGTCATCTTCACAATGCTTGGCAGATCTTACGAACAGTCGATAGAGCGCTACGACACCTACGCAACGTCACTTGACGCGGTCTCGTCGACCAAAGATGACCTTGTGCTCATGGAACGACCTCTGTCGCTAAACGAATACTACCACTCTGAAAGACTGGACCCTCGGTACGCTCCAGCTCCCAAGGAGCAGTCGAGAGTTGGAAAACTGCTCGTTTCACGGTACGCAAAGATTTTCTTCGCAACGATTATCATCCAGGCGCTGATTGTTCTTGCCTTTGAAGGGTTCATTTTCGCCCAGTTTCAGAAGAATCTCGATAAAAGCGTTCCTTCGTCTTCGAATTCACGGTCCATCGCCGTCTACCTGGCGCTGTACATTTTCGCCGAGATTTTCGTCTCCGTTCTGTCGTACATGTCACTATGGAAACAGAACATCATGGAGATTTACGGCATCTGTGTCTTCATGGCACTGCTGGTCATCTACGGAGCAATTGCCTACGACCAAATGTCCACAGCCATCATGGACCTCACAGAAAAAGACGCCTTTGACGCCACAGCCTGGGCTATTATCAAAGCCTTTCTGATTGCTGTTCCCTCGGTCATTGGCTTGGCTCTCATCATCGTCTGTATATGTGCCTTCAAGCTCAAGGCCGAGCTCGGATGGATCACCTACAGAAACGTGGGGGCTGATCTCGTCATGCGACGGCGATGGATGCAGTACGAAATCTTCCAGTCGCTTCTCAAGTTCGACTTCTTCTTTTTCCTGGGCTTCACAGTTCAGTTCATTGTGGTTGTTCTGAACGTCAAGGATGTGGAATTCGGTCTCACGATCGCAGTCGTGCCTCTCACCATCGTCTTCCTCTTTCTCCTCTCTCTCTTTGTCAAAAAGGAGAACAAAATCGGCATGCTGGTCATGCAGTTCTTCCTTTTGGCCGGTATGGCGTACTTCATCTTCAAGCTCGTGCGAATCTACGACCAGTGGGTCGGATACAAGTACGAGGCTGTGCGAAAGTCTCTCACCATCTTTGCTGCCATCACTCTCTTCCTGGTGACAGCCACCATTGCGCTTTCCATAGTGTGTATTCTCAACTTCAACAAGGGCCTCAAGGCGATCATTGAAGGACGACGAAAAGACCCCTACGGAATGAACATCTTCACAGCTGAGAATGACTTTGTCATCAACTAGCCGGGGCAGACTGGTCTGAGCTTTGATAGCACCCCATTATATATTGAATACGATTAATGAGTTATGAAGACGGGAGAGATGATCAAGTGCATGTCAAGTAAACTGCACTAATATGATCATTGATAACTCTCGATACATATCGATAGATTACCTATTGTCCTTGTCTTTGATGCTCTTCTTATTGCGTATAAAAACAAGAGTAAACACCAGTGGCTGTTTGTGTAGCTTCTAAAGTACCCGTAGTTTATGCCATAAAGTAGCCAGGTAGTTTATGCCATAAAGTAGCCATGTGTATGCCATAAAGTAGCCATGTGTATGCCGAAGGCATACACACACTGGCCTTTTGACCGATGAAGACTGGTATCTCTATTCTCTTTGGCTTACCTACAGCTTGTTTACATCTCTTCATAGCTTAATACAATACATTCATTACTATCATTAACATCATACCCTACCCCTAGTTCTGCAGAAGAGCAACCAACAGCCGCTCGTAGTCGCCCGAAACCTCGCCCTTGACTCGAGAAATCAGATCCTTTCGGTAAACGGCCTGGTAAGCACGCATCACCTGGGGCTTGCCCTGCTGGTCCCAGTGGAGACGCACAATTCGGTTGGTCAGAGAACGCTCATCGGTCCCAGGACCAGACATGGCCTTCTCCAGGTACTCGGCCTGGCACTGGTACTTGTCTGACGAGTACTTGACAATAAAAGTCAGAGCGTTCTCCATGTGGCCCGAGAACTCGGACTCCAGAGCATGCACCAGCCGCTTGGCATACGTGGCATGGAACTGGGCGTTGATGGCAGCAACCTCGGCCTGAGATCGGTTACAGAGAATGCCCATGACCTGAACCTCATCCGTTCCCATGCCCTTGAAGGCCTTGTGCAGCTCGTAGACGTCCTGCTGCACTCGGTTGGGGTCCACGGGCCGGTTGATGTCCTGTCGGTTGAGCACAATCTCGAACATTTGCTTGGTCTTGAACGACAGGTCGCTGAGCACGTCCTGGACCATGTCCTTGTTGAACAGGAACTGGTAGGCGTTCTTGATCTGCTGCATCTCGTAGTTGGATCTGCAGAGAAGGATCTCGTCGAGCCAGTTCTCCTTGGTTCCCAGACCTCGAACAGCATGGTGGACGCAGAAGGCGTCAAACTCGGGAGGAGTGTAGCACAGAGCCTCGAGCGCAAACTGGAAGTCGCCGCTGGTTTCGGACGTCAGGTGCTTCTGCAGCGATTTGCCGTACTTTTGTCGGTAAAAGTTGTTGAGAGGAGCCACCTGGTACGCCTTGAGTGAGCCCATGACCTGGATCAGCTTCTTCTCGTCGGTTCCCCAGCCCTTCATGGCGTGGTACAGCACAGAAGCGTCATTGGAGGGGTCGTAGGGAGGGTTGTTCTGAGGAGGGGGTCCCTGGTTGAATTGCTGGGGAGGAGGAGCACCACCATATCCTCCCTGCTGAGGAGGAGGACCTCCATAACCTCCTTGAGGACCCCCGTAACCCCCTTGGGGACCCCCGTAACCACCCTGCTGATGTTGGGGAGGTCCCTGGTTATAACCTCCGTGCTGGGGAGGACCCTGGTTGTACCCTCCGTGTTGAGGAGGACCTTGGTTGTATCCTCCATGTTGGGGAGGTCCTTGGTTGTATCCTCCTTGGTTGTATCCGCCATGCTGAGGGGGACCCTGATTGTATCCTCCCTGATTATAACCCTGATTGTAACCCTGAGGAGGCTGGTTATAGCTCTGAGGAGGACCCTGGTTGTAGCCACCCTGGTTGTATCCTTGAGGAGGGCCCTGATTGTACCCTCCCTGGTTGTATCCTTGGTTGTAGCTCATGTGTGTGTGTGTCTGTGTGTTTGTGTTCGTGTCTGTGTCAATTGATTGATCTGGTCAATTGATGGGTTCGTCAAGTGTCTGGAATGTGTCTGATTGAATTGCTATCTTCAAACGTCACGTCTTTAAGAGGTTTAAGAGTCTGGCAGAAATATTACAACTTGTAGTCTAACCCCAACTGGAGGTGCGTCAGGCATGCGGCTCAAAATAGAACGTGTGAATATGGCCGCCGCCATTTGACCGTGTTCCGTCTTTTGCCCGAGGTTCTGTACTCCCAACAGAACCTTATCTCTGTGTACTTTTCGTTGAGTCTTTTGTTCACCTTGTGCTTTGCCAACACACTGCTGAATATTATGTATCTCTGTACCAGAGTCTTTTGTTCTTTACAGTGCACGAGATGTAATCTCCGTCTCGGCATTGTTTTTCGGGATGGTTTTTCCCCACTGGGGTTTTTTTACCGCCGACCCTCATTTCCGTCAATTGTGGGGGTCAATTCCGATTTCTATATATGTCTGCCTATGTATTGTATTAATTGATTATTGCACTTTCAAAACATCTTATTTGGTTAGTATCTTCAACAAAAGTGGCTTCGCCACTTGAAGCAATCCGTGACACGACACACCACGTCAACAACACATCAACAGATTGTGTCAGCACTCCAGGATGCCCCCCGTCAACGCTGGTGTCAACGCCCGATGACATCCTGGCCTTCATGCGCTATTTCTTCTCGCCTTCAAGGGGCTGACATTACTTGATGGAGTCACCCATTTTCACGTTGCCACGTCACTAATGGTACTTGGTCAACCACTACGTGGTTGACTGATTACTTAAAAGGTGATTGAGCTTACGTCATCGTGACCACCTTGGTAACTATTTAGTCATTGATTGATGATTGATTACTTAAGGACACTTACTAACTTCAGACTCTGCAACACACAGGTTTCGTTGTACTCCTGCTGGTTTAAGGTTTCGTTGTACTCCTGGCCAACCCCCCTCCGTCGAAGAAAACATCATCTACTTTTTGTGGGTAATTGTTAGCTCCAGAACAGGTACGTATTGTGATAATCACTACTACAGGATGACGCCCAATCTCCTTGTTTTCTCGTTATGGTAACAGTACTAACATCAGACTTTACGCACTCTAGAGACTCCCAACACCTGGCTCTGCAGCTTCCTTACTTCACATCTGGTGGACGCCCCGTTTTACATCTCGAACCTCCCTTGTTGCAGTGGAGTCTGAACGGTATTTGTCCATTAGTTGTGTATAGTAATTGATTGACTGTATTTTCCTAGTTTGTGTGTTTTCCCTATGTCTAAGAAACAGGCAGCCGCGAAACCCGATCCCGAAGTCGAAAAGATGGGTGACAAATTCGAGGCTTTGAACCTCGGCGACAATGCCCCTCTTGACAAGGATGTTACTCTCGGTGATCTTGCCAGAGCTCAGAGCGAGACAATCACCACTCTTCGTTCCCTTGAGACTCTCCTGCAATCATTCGACCGACGACTTACCGCCGTCGAAGCAGGGCTTCTGAACTCGCCCTCTCAGGTCCTCCCATCACCTGGGCAGGAGCAACACGCTACTGGGCATGACAGAAGTGACAAGACCGCTGATTCAACTTCTACCTCATCTTCTTTCAACTTGCGACCCCTGTTTGAGGCTTCAACCATGTCCCTCAACAGCCACGCTACTGTCGACAGCTTCAACTCCATCGTGTGCTCTCAGGAGTCTATCCCTGACCCTGTGTCTCTCCTTCTCCAATCTACTAGGAATGAGACTAGCCCTGATGCTGACGATAGCCTGAAGAAGATGTTCATGAAGCATACCGGAGACATTGATGCTCGGATGCTGAAGGCTGTCATGATCTCGTCGATGCCCATCTACAAGCGCTTCGAGTTCATGGTCAGACACCTTTCAGCTAAAGACCAGTCCGACTACTTCTCCATGATTGCAGATTTCAACGCTGCTCGTGCTGAAGTCAAGTCGACGAGAGACTACAAAACTCTCAACGAGATGTGCACTGGCTACTTCCGTGCTATTGCCCATCACGTTGGACTTGTTGACGACATCTCCAAGGACACGCTTGCAGCAAGAGAGCAACGATTCGCCATGTACCGAAAATCGTTCATGAAGGATCCTCAGCAAAAGTACATGGCGGTCTCGTACCTCCAGAACTTAGCTGATGCTCTCCGAGACTCTCCTCTCGACGCTGTAACCAAGTGCCAACGTTTGCCTGGTTTCCTCCCCGATGCCTGGGTGAACTGGTACAGCTGCCAGACCAACAACAGATGGCATAATGTCCTAGCGTGCTTGGAAGCTCCGGAGGCCGAGCGAGAAGGACTCAGTATCTCTGCTGTTCAGACTATCAAGCAGATTGCTGAGACCCTGGGTGAGTATGCCAAGACATTGAAGAGGCTACCCACTGAGGACTGGACCAGATTGAGCGGCAAACACAGTTGGTACCCACGAGAACGTGCCATTGGCGACGCTGCTTTCATCTGGACTTCTTCCGGTCCTGCTGCCGCCACCACTACGCCTACTGAGCGTACTACCACCACCGACACCTCACGACGAGTTGCAGCCCAATCTACTTCTGCTGCCAACTCCAGCTCTCGACCGGCTCCTGCTACTGACCGTGTCGACCAGCGAACCAAGGTGCCTTGTGTCTTTTGCTCTGGCTCTCACTCCTACGACAACTGCAAGGACGTCGAGAAGGTCAAGTATGACAAGGGTGGTAACATGGGCTGGTACTACAACGTCTTCAGACTGAGCTCCAACAACAAGAAGAAGTACATTTTCTTCCCCAAGGAGCAGTACCCAGTCAAGACCAGCAGTGTCTTTCAGTCTTGGAAGGTACAAAACTGGTCTCAGCTCGATAGCTTCACCCGAAAATACCCTGGTAAGGTGGAAGCTCGTGCTGACAATCTAGTAGCATGGATTGACCTGGACTCTGATGCCGATGCTACTGAGGATTATGGAGGATATGAATCTAGAGGTGGTGATGTTGATGATTATGACTACGGGGCTTTTGACGGAGAGCACCCGGAGGACACTTTTGATCGTCTTCATCAGACTGATTCGTTTGTGACGACTTGTGACAGTCGAGGAGTTTATTCCACCAGTGTGTTTGCTGTCACTGACGCGAGCCTCACTGATGTGTGGGATGATATTCCCCCGCCTGTTCACATCACGACGACTTCGGTCAGCCCTTCTGCGTTGCCGGGTACACTCCCGATGTTGAGGTACAACAAGCGTCTTCAATCGCCCTCAAGAGCTGATATGCACTCCTTTGTCACCAAACCAGTCTACGTTGGACTGTTGGAGCGACTCTCGCTCGAGCCACATGAGAGGCCCCTCTCAGCCCACGCTGAAGGTCCTTTGGGATGGTTTCACGGTTCCACAATTCCCATTGCTGGTCGTGTCAACCAATTTGCTGGAGGTGTGCGCTGCATTGCCACCTCGATTGTGAATGGTGCTGATTTCCCAGATTCTCTACGTCGTCGACTGGATGACGCTCGTGTTCGGCTCATGCGACAGGCTTACCATGCTGACGGTGACTACAAGAACCGTAAGTGTGACGATGTGATCGCAGCGATCTCTCCAAAAACCGCTGTGGCTGCTCCACAAACGCGAAAGAGTGGCAGAGTGAGGAAGGATACCGCCAAAAAGACAGAATGGCGAGAGATGGAAGTGAACAAGTCCAAGGAACGCATTGCCAAGCGGCGTAATGCCCGTGATGCGGAGACTTTCACCCCTCAGGGTGTTGTGGAGGAGACTGCTGTACCAGTCGAGATTCAGGATGAGGAGATGAGTGACGACGCTAGCTCTGAGTTAGTTGCGCCTTCTTCTGGAGCTGGGGGTTCTGCTGCTGACAGGGAGTCAGACAGTGTCCACTCTGGTTATCGGGACTCCGGTCCCCCAGTTGAGGGTGTTCTTTCGCAGGACTCGCCCACGAACTCCAACGGACCTGTTCGACCGTGGAACAGCCCTGATTACAAGGCACAGACACCCAAGGCCCACGAGCGAAGATTCGTGCCACTCAAGATGAACCCCACGGATTTCATTCATGATCCTGGAGCAAGTCAGTCTGGTGGTAGCGATCAAGTTCTGGCTGAGATGAAGAAGGTTGCCGAGAGAGCGCGAGATGGCATTATCGCAGCCAAGGCTAAAAAACCTGACCCTGGAAGATTACCGTTGTGGAAGTTGGGCATGGCAGATGCACTGACTCCCCGGCAGTTGGACGATCTTTTCAAGGCTATTCTTCAAGAAAAGGGTATTACAGGACTGAGTGTTTACGAGTTACTGCAGATTTGCCCCCAGTTCCTGAAGTATGTTCAAGATACCTTCAGGAAGAGGCGATATCCAGTACATGGCCCGGCTGTTGAAGCTGAGGCTGCTGAGTTGGGCACCAACAATGTCATTGCGACTCTTGACATTGCTCTGGAACAGACATCTGTCACTCCGTACCAAGTTGATCACGGTACGTTTGGACGGCTGGCTGAGCTCCTCAGACTCATTCACTTGGAACTGGTAGATACGAAGGTCTGCCCCTCACGAATCACTTTGATGCGAGAATGGGTTGTGCTCTGCACTATTCTTAAGGTGAACGCCATGTTCGATTCCGGCGCCACCCAGAACATCCTCTCGCGACGTCTCTGTTTCAATCTTTCTGAACGAGGGGTCTTTACAAAGGGTCAAGAGAAAGGGGCGATTATCTACACCGACAAGGAAGGCAACGGTTCAACGGTGCTCGCTGATGGTAGCCCAGCTAAGATCCACGGAGAGTGCATTCTACCTCTCACGATTCTTGGAGTTACCATTAACGCCCGTTTTCTCATCATGGACTGCACTTTTGACTGTCTCATTGGCATGCCAGTCATCAAGCAGCTCGACATTCGATGGGACTACCCCTGTCAGCGTATTGCTGGTATCGTGGCACCTCATGAACCCACGAAGGTGATTTATCGACAGGGATATGTGCCCAGTGCAATGGCTCAGGCCAACTTGGTCAAGATTCTGGAAGATCTCAACATCCAGAAGATTGGTGGCGACATCACCCGTGTGGATCCTACTACCAAGGTCCACAAGGAAGCGCCATCAGAGCCTGCACTACTCCATGACGAGAAGCTCAGCCGAGAGCTCAACGAGATTCTTTCTCTTCCTCCTGACAAGCCGAATTTGCGCACCGCTGATTCCCTACACCTGGGCAGTGTCTGTGCTATTGTTTGTGCCGCGACACCTGTGTCCGACACGATCAATTTCGCGCCTACTGAGGAAGATCTCGCTGAGGCATTCGGTCCTGGGCCTACTACCGCTGTTGTGTCACCTGGGCAGCCTGCCGACGCTGACATTGACGACCCCGAGGAGCACGACTGTGCCCTCGCTGCACGACCTCAGCCAACTACTGATGCTCAATCTTCTGGAGTACAGTCTTTGAATGAGGACGTTGGAGCCATCACCGCCCCACCTGGTGAGCCTCCCCCTGCATCTTCTGATTCAGCTTCAAGCAACTCTTCCAAAACTAGCGACAAGTTTGAATCACACAGTCTGCAGGGTGCAATGTCGTCTTATCAGGCATATGCAGACTCCCTGCCTTCTCGACCGTCTGTGGATACTCCAGACTTCCAAGTCACTGATCTATTCAATGTTGGTGATTTGGATTCTGTGTTTTCTGCTGACGAGAGCTTGAAGGCATCTTACCTTGGCAATTCTGTCATTCTCATGGCTGATTTCGACTCTCTTGGTGTTCTTTGTACCGTTGTGTCTCCTGACAAGTTGTCGGCCGAGGCTCATGCGTGTCAGAGACGTCTTTTTGAGGGATGCCTTCGAGCATCTCCAAACACCTCTTTTGAGTCGATCTACAAGTCGATGGTACCTGAAGCCGGTGAGCCCTCTCATTCTGTCAACGCTGCTTACAAACCAAAGTCCAAGCGGTTTTTGCCAGTTATGAAGACTCATCCAGACGGTGCCCAACCGCTTGGTGATGAGAATGCAGCGCCCTCCTTCGTGGCGAGGAACCTGACAGCTGAAGAATCTCAACAGCTGGATGACAAGCTCTCAGAACATCTGAACCCTGCAGAGCTTGGTTTGTTCAGGTACCTCAACAAAAACAGTGAGGGTGTGTGGGCTTTTAACGAGGACCAGGAGGGTGTGGTGAGCCACCATGTGGACAAGCCAACCCGTATCCATGTGGTTGAAGGAGGTGTTGTCGACGCTAAACACTTCCCTCTCCATGGTACTCTAGCCGCTGCTGCCAAGGCCATCATCATGAAGGGCATTGAAAACGGTCAATTCGAGCCATGTGCCTCGCCACACAAGAATGCTTGGTTCTTGGTCTCGAAGAAGTCGAAGGGCTACCGTTTCATCTTGGACTGTCGTGGTCTGAACAAGATCTCTCTCAAGGACTCTTTCCACCCACCCAACGCTGACCTGCTCTCTGAGCAGTTTTGTGGTCGTGCTATTTTGTCACTTCTCGACATCAAGAACGGCTACGGTCAGAAGGAAATTGATGTCCGAGACCGCGACTACACTGCTTTCAACACTGATTTCGGTTCCTACCGCCTCACTCGTCTGCCTCAGGGTTGGTGCAATTCTCCTGCCGCCTTCCACCGCATGATGACTCGAGTACTTGGTACCTTGATCCCTGAGAAGGCAGTGGTGTTCCTAGATGACATTGGAGTGGTTGGACCGAAGTCTGACTACAACGGCGAGATGCACCCCGATTTTCCTGAGTGCCGTCGTTTCGTGGTCGAACACATGTTCAATCTCACCGCTGTCCTTGATGCCCTCTACAACGCTGGTCTCACCGTGTCTTTTGACAAGGCATATCTGTTTGTCAGTGAAGCTGAGTTCCTCGGATTTTTGTCTACTTGTGAAGGTCGATTCCCGTCGCCTGCCAGTGTGGACACTATCAACAAGCTCTCCCTTCCTACTACAATCAGTGGTCTTCGAAGTTTCCTTGGTGCTGTGGTCTACTTCCGAGTCTGGATCCCACATTTTGGAAGCCATGCTGCTCCCCTTTATGATGCCATTGCCGCGGCTCAGAAGGAGAATCGCAAGAAGATCAAGCCTACACCTGAGATCGTGCTCGCTTTCGAGACTCTCAAGCGGATGCTTACCGATTCCTCGGTTCTTCACACCTTTGACGCTGCTCTGCCTATCATTGTCACCACTGATGCCTCTTCTCTTGGCTGGGGTGCTGTGCTTAGTCATGAAGTCGATGGTGAGAGGAAGCCTGTCCGTTACGAGAGTGGCATTTGGAGTGTTACCGAGCGTACTTACGCCTCTACTCAGCTTGAGTGTCTCGCCGTCAAACGAGCTCTTGAGAAGTTCCGGTATCACCTCATTGGTTCCCATTTCCTCATCGAGACTGACAACCAGGCCCTGTCTTACCTGTTGAACCAGTCTTCGATTGCGATGCCCAACTCGCTCTTCACTCGCTGGATGACTTTCATCAAGTTGTTCGACTTCAGTGTGAAGTTCGTTTATGGTCGTCACAACAAGGTCGCTGATTGGCTCAGCCGTCATCAACCTGAGGATTTTAGACCACCGCCCAAGCGTACCCAACCTGATCTGTTACTCTCTCTTGTGCCTGAGGAGTATCAGTCAGACAGACCTGTCGTGCTGGCCAGTGTCATCACTGCCCCTCCCCAGTCCTCCTTCGTCTACCATGCCGTTCCCCTTGCTGACATCCTGAACTACCTTATTAAGGATTCTCATGGAGAAACACTTGTGGTGTCTGACAAGTTGAAGAATGCTTCTTCTGATTTCTTCACTTATGCAGGCTACCTCTTCAAGATTGGTAAAGGCGATGATCACCGACGAGTGCTGCTCTACGAGCACGAAGTCAAGGAGGTACTGACGTCCATGCATGACAAGTTTGGTCACCGTGGTGTCGGCGTTATGCTGTCTGTGCTTCACCAGCTCTACTATTGGCCTGGTATGGACTCTGACATCGCCGACCACCGCAAGTCGTGTGTTCCTTGTGGTCACTACAACCCTCGTGGCGATCCCGCTGCAGCTCTCAAGTTCCGAGTACCTCGTTTGATCTGGGACCAGGTGGAGATGGACATTCATCAGCTTCCCGCTTCCCATCCTCCTTACGCCTCAGCTACTGGTGGTGGTGTCATTGTCACTGGTGTTGAGTACCTGATCAACTCGGCCGAGAGTGTCTTCCTTCGAGACGATGGTCCTCTCAAGAAGATTGCAGTTCCTCCATTTCGCTACGTCATTGTCGCCAGAGATACCTTTTCTGGCTGGGTTGAAGCTGCTCCCCTTCGTGCCAAGACTGCTGAGGCTGTTGCTGCATTCTTCTACGAGTTCATTCTTACTCGTTTTGGGATCCCCTCTATTGTCTACACGGATAACGGCAGCGAATTCTTTGGAGTTTTCTCAAAGCTCTGCCAGGACTACGACATTGTTCAGCGTTTCGCCACGCCTCATTATGGGCCTTCCATGGGACTCATTGAGCGTGGCCACCAGGGTTTGCTCTACTGCTTACGTAAGTATGGTGGTAACTGGCTCAGGTATCTGCCAGCAGCTCTATGGGCTGACAGATGCTTGCCTCGACCTCAACTTGCCAATCGTGCTCCTTATGACCTCATGTTTGGACGTACTGGCGTTTTCCCTGTTGAGTCTCGCCTTGTTTCGTGGAACTACATCTCCAACAACACTGAGATCCACTCCAAGGACCCTGAACACGCTGCTTTTCTTCGCTCTCTTCAGCTGGCCACCATTGCTTTTGACACAACCAAGGCTGGTGCTGCCACCTTCAAGAAGAGACAAGCTGCCAAGATCCACTTTGACAAGGTCCATCGATCAGACCGAGTTCCTGACATCAAGGTGGGTTCATTTGTTTTCCATCGCGTCTTCTACCCGGGAAACAAACTTGGCCCTCGCTGGGACGGACCATACAAGGTCCTTGACATTAACGAGTCTTCTCACTCCTACAAGCTCGCTGATATCAATGGTTTCGTCCGACCACGTCGTGCTCACCGCAATCACCTCAAGGTGTTTGTCCCGGAGTCTATTCCTGACTTCAACAAGGGCTACCAGGACAAGTCCAAGCCTGATTTGCCCGAACTGCCTGAGTTCTACACGATGTTCTTTTCTCATGAGCCAACAGGGACGTTGGCATATGAGACCTGGGCAGATGTGAATATGGCCGCCGCCATTTGACCGTGTTCCGTCTTTTGCCCGAGGTTCTGTACTCCCAACAGAACCTTATCTCTGTGTACTTTTCGTTGAGTCTTTTGTTCACCTTGTGCTTTGCCAACACACTGCTGAATATTATGTATCTCTGTACCAGAGTCTTTTGTTCTTTACAGTGCACGAGATGTAATCTCCGTCTCGGCATTGTTTTTCGGGATGGTTTTTCCCCACTGGGGTTTTTTTACCGCCGACCCTCATTTCCGTCAATTGTGGGGGTCAATTCCGATTTCTATATATGTCTGCCTATGTATTGTATTAATTGATTATTGCACTTTCAAAACATCTTATTTGGTTAGTATCTTCAACAAAAGTGGCTTCGCCACTTGAAGCAATCCGTGACACGACACACCACGTCAACAACACATCAACAGATTGTGTCAGCACTCCAGGATGCCCCCCGTCAACGCTGGTGTCAACGCCCGATGACATCCTGGCCTTCATGCGCTATTTCTTCTCGCCTTCAAGGGGCTGACATTACTTGATGGAGTCACCCATTTTCACGTTGCCACGTCACTAATGGTACTTGGTCAACCACTACGTGGTTGACTGATTACTTAAAAGGTGATTGAGCTTACGTCATCGTGACCACCTTGGTAACTATTTAGTCATTGATTGATGATTGATTACTTAAGGACACTTACTAACTTCAGACTCTGCAACACACAGGTTTCGTTGTACTCCTGCTGGTTTAAGGTTTCGTTGTACTCCTGGCCAACCCCCCTCCGTCGAAGAAAACATCATCTACTTTTTGTGGGTAATTGTTAGCTCCAGAACAGGTACGTATTGTGATAATCACTACTACAGGATGACGCCCAATCTCCTTGTTTTCTCGTTATGGTAACAGTACTAACATCAGACTTTACGCACTCTAGAGACTCCCAACACCTGGCTCTGCAGCTTCCTTACTTCACAGAACGTGCGATTTAGATGAAATTTGGGGGCTGAGCAGGCGTGATCCCGGCTGTGGAGAGGTTGTAGAGTGACGATGTGGGTTATCTAGACATGGTGATATCAGTTGCTGTTGAACTGGCCCTCGATAAACCACAAATACACCGTTTTGGTCCATATTATTATCTTGTCAAGGCCACGTGTGAGGGGACCATGTTTAGAGTGACAGAGTGAGAGGCGTGAACATGACACTCTATTGGGGGCTCTAATCGAAAGACTTTATGTCAATGAAAGACGAGTCTTCTACGAGGTATTCTAGAAGGTCTTTACAGAAGAATATGTCGTATTTGAAGAGGTCGGTCAGCTATGACGTCACTCAACGTACAGCAACAGCATGTATGGAACTGTGCTGTAACCACTTCCCAGTCTCAACTCTGTCTCAGTTCCCCGCACAGCGAGAACATGAATATTTGAGAAAAGAATATGGGTGGTAGTAAAGTCACGTGATTTGGTAGTCACGTGGCTCGATGTCGGTCTCATGACCAGGCTGTGTTTGTTTACAACGGTATAACTCTCCCACAAGTGCTTGTATCTCTGACACCTGACTCCGTACTCCGCCCCTACTCAGCCTCTCTCACTTCGGGGTATTATTTATCCGCATTACTAACCAACGGTTATGGATCCGAAAGGTGAGCATTTATGCGGTAAACGGGCTCCGAAACGGTCCGTAACCGTCCCAAACGGTCCCAAAGCGGCGCGGGCTTATTGCTCCAAACCGGTATTTCTGTGGCCGTTGCACTGCCATATTATTCGTATTCACTCGCGTATCTAGCTCGTATTTTGCCTTGGTCATTTTGACATTTGATTGATAAGATGATCCCAACTTTCCGCTGTAACATTCCCATTAGTTAGTTACCCTCGCTTACCCAAAGTCTGACTAAGAGAGCTCGTATACGGCTAAAGTTGCGCCCCTTGGGACGTTGAATAATCACGGCTAATCTGGGTCTCATCCACCCTCGAGACAATGAGCAAATATGCAAGCAATCTGGCGAACAAATCGAGCCGTGCCTGGCAGCAGCAACTGACGGAGATTTGCAACAAGGTATTCTCCGAGCTCGGCTTCTCCGCACTTTGGTTGCTTGCTAGCAACTCAGACGTGACGTCGACTATTCTCCAACTTGTAGCCTGAGTACCCCTTCATCTATAGCTGTGATTCGCCATTGAAAAGTGGCTTCGCAGAATACACGCATCTAGCTCGTGATTAAACATGGTGATTGGTCTAAGTTTCGTGGCTGATGAGGTGAAAATATGGGAATCTGGGGGTGGCTGAAAGTGGACGAGAAACACGAGATTCCGGGTCAAACTAGTTGCTGTGGCTTGGAAACGGCGTACAGCATCGTCTAGAGCCACTCATATAACCCCTAGAACCACCACAACCCCCGATGACGTTACACACTTGTCACAGTGTTATTCGGTATCAGAGTTTGTCTAAACCTACAAGAGTGCAACAGGGATGTGCCGTGGACAAGATGGAGGTATAGATGGGACGTATTTTGTCCAGATAACCGCCTAGGTGCTCGTATTCCGTCCAATTGGTCGAAAACGGCCCAAATTCGCCCTCTTCTCCGCCCACAGGCTCCACTGTCTCCCCTCAGCTCCACTTTCCTTCTCAGCCAGGCACACTATATGCACCGTGTCAAACCAAAAGAGTCCAGACAAGTCGAAAGAACGAGTTGAAAATGTCAAAAAAGATATGGCAACAAAAAGTGGATGTTCCGTCGGAAACAACGGATAACGAGATGGGTCTAAGCGAAGGGTTGTTACGTCAGTAGACCGATGGTGAAAATAATCATCTCGAATACGGCAAATTTGAACCACTTCCTCCACCCCAACTACTTCGATTCCCAAATCTCCTTCCTGACCTGGTTATCAAACCCCGGTGGCAATGTTATATGTGGCGCATAAATTTCTGCTTGTAGCATGCTGCACGTTACAGCGGTGTGACGGAAGAGCAACGAGAGTTCCGCTTTCCACTTTTGAGCAGCTGAAACGCGTCAAATTTGAAGGAGACGAGGCTCACACGTATATAGAGCCGCCAGCCGTCCGTATCTCGACCCCTTCTCCTCCTATTTTCCGTCGTCACCCCTCCCCATTTGTCATTAGCTTACCAACAGAGTTTTATCGATTTTAAGCCTCCTGTTTAACCTTCTGGCGAAGCGCTTCCCTCTAAAAGAACAAGACCCTCCTACAGTCGATACAACGGACCCTAAAAAGGAAGACAGATCCAACGTTCGAAAGTTACATCCTACAAGTACAACCCGTCTCTTGCATCCCGACGCTTGCAAAACCAGCTTTTCTTCTCCACATCTGCCCCTCTACATCTCCCCCAACACCCCCCAGCTGGTACACCACCAAAAGACCAATAATACGGATGATGTTCGACGCCTTTTCTCCCATCACTCCACCCTCAGAGGCAGCCCCCAACGCCGTGCTAGCCTCGGCCCAAACGGTGCTCAGAGCCCAGGCGGCCACCATAGCCCACATCACCGAGCTGTACGACTCGGACCCGGAGGTCCAGCAGCAGTTTGCCAAGGGGATCCAGTACCTCCACAACGCCGTGGTCGGGGGTAACAAGGTGGTGCTCACGGGAATGGGCAAGAGCCACAAGATTGCATGCAAGCTATCGGCCACCATGAACTCGCTGGGCATGCACGCTACCCCCTTGCACCCCACCGAGGCGCTCCATGGCGATCTGGGCATTGTCAAGCCCGGAGACGTGGTGGTGATGATCACAGCGTCAGGCAACACCCCTGAGCTGAAACAGCTGCTCCCCCATCTGGACGCTACGCTGCTGACCCTCACCTGCGAGCCCAACTCGTCCCTGGGCCACCTGTCACACGCCGTCTTCGCATGTCCCGTGCCAGACTCCCATAAAGAAAAGAACATTTACGGCATGGCCGCGCCCACCACGTCGACTACCGCGTGTCTCGTGGTGGGAGACTCCATCTGCATTGCGCTGTGCGAGTCGCTGCAATTGGACAAGGCCGAGCGAAACCGCACGTTTGGCCGAAACCACCCCGGAGGAGTCATTGGCGAGGCGTTCAAGAACGAGCTGCCGCCGGTCCAGTCCGTGTGCGCATACTCCACGTCGTCGCACAACGAAATGCTGCTGCTGCGGACCACGAGCGGCAACCAGTGGGTGGTGGTGGACAACACGTGGCTCGTGCCCACCCGCAACATTCTCGAACTCATTGACGCGGGCTTCACCGAGCAGATGGAGACCCAGATCCGGCTCGAGGAGCTCGAAAAGGTGGACCAGAGCCGTCTGGCGGGTGTTCCTCCGGGTCAGCGGGTGATAGTCGTCAAGGAGGACGAAATTGTCGGTGTTTACGAGAGATAGAAGGAGGATGAGTGACCTATTCGTGAACCATTTGTGAACGAGTTGTGTGGTCAAGCTCTGAACGACTACACTAACTACAAGTAGCTGCTCACTTCACCACTCGTCTACTCCACTAACCCACTAACCGGCTGCGTTCAGCCTTCTCCAAGACTCAGACCAATTGGATCCATAGACCATAGAGGACCCAGTCCAGCGCTACGCGCACACTCCACTAACCCATAGATAATGATTAACGTTTGTATACTACAATTGAGGGGGAGCATCCGTTGGGCGTGATTCTGTAACTACCGTACTCCGTACTTGGACATTGCTGTTCCAAAGGTCGTATCTTTACCCCGCAATGTTGCCCACCGTTTGCTCTGTGGCTAAGTGTAATGGTGACTCGATTGAGGCGTTGTTTCAGATAGTCTATGGAACAATGCTATTGATTAGAGTGCTCTCCAGATTGGCAGTCTGTTCTTAACCCAAAGAGATGAAACTTAGTAAAGTAGCAATGTAAAGAGCGATGAACTGGGTGAGACTTGGTTATCCTGAATTCAATAAACTATCGGTGCTCTCATGCCCGTCTATAGAGTTAATACATGATGTGATTATATAAAAAAAAAAAAAAAACGAATCCAGTTCAAATCATGGTCTTAGTCACTACTTAGGTGCTCTGCTTTCTTGGTAAGACTTGACTAGACTGTATAATAACTACACCATTGTTTTAGTCTGTACTACTTGTATCACATTCCAGTCACTGACTACACTTGGTCAATATATACCATTTATTAATGCCTTTACAGTGCCTAGTTCGACATACCTGCCACCTGTCTGTTACCAGCAGTCAGCTTCTTCGTTCCCTTCTCCCTCAACTTCAGTTCCCTCACCATTCTTGCCAACCACTGGCTGTTCTCCTTTTCAATGTCCTCCAAGGTATGAACCTTGCCGTTGGAGACAAACCAAGCATCGTCCTTCTTCTGCAGAGTCATAACGTTGAGGATACTTACGTACAGCTCACCAACGTAGGTCACCTTCTCTGACATTTCCCCTTCCTTAATGACAGCCTTGAGAGCCAGCACCTGCTCATACAAAGCACAGGCAGCTCCCTTGAGATCCTCTCGAGACACTCTCCAGGCATACAATAGCTTGTACTTGTTGGGCAGGCTGGAAGAAGACAGAATAGCATCCACAAGAGGGTGGTAGGACGTGAAGGGGTAGCTGAGCAGCTTGATAGGCTGGTGCTCTGCCATATCCAGAATCAACTCAGCAACGTTGTCCTTGTGTTCCAGCTCAGCAACTGCAGTGTAATATGCAACATCGTAGTTTCTGGCTGCCAGAGCGTATCGGAACTTGTTGATGAGAGCGGTTGTATCGGGGTTGATCACTCGGGACGCGAAAATAACAGCCAGCTCGTTGAATCCGAGGTCAGCAATCACCTTGCTTGTGTACTCGTAGTATGAGTCTTCTCCCTTGGGAGGCAGACCAAAGTGAGCCAGTGTATCGTCAGAAGGAAACTCTCCCTGGAAGAAACACCGCTTGGCCTTTCGAGCCTCGCCCATTCGCAGCAAAATGAGACCCTTGACGAACCGAGAAGGTCTATCTGTGTTGAGGAATCGAGTGAGCTTGGCTGCTCTGTCGGCAGGAAGACGCGCGAGAATTTCAAAGAACTTGGCCTCGGAAAAGTTGTCCAAAGTGCCGTACCGCTCACCCTGCTGGAATGCACACTCTCGAGCAATGGTAAATGTTCTAAAGTGGTTCATGAATCGAACGAAAAGATGCACGACAGTGTTCTTATCAAGTTCATCACCATCACGGTTGTAGATGAGCAGCAACGAGACAAGAGCATCAAGGCACATGACGTAGGCAGTATCAATAGATCCTCTGGAAGAGTCCATCTCTCCAGCAAGATCGTTGAAGCTCTCCAACAGGTTGTAGATACCGTTGAACGAGTCAAACAGCTTCTTGTAAGCCAGCTTAGGGATCTCCTTGCTGAGCACGTTCATCATGTCAGCCATTCGGTTGCCCTGAGAGTAATGAGGGAGAGCCAGAATGTCCTCTTCCATGAAAGACACAATGTTTCGTCGTGCTCGGTTTGTGAGCTGCTGGGTGAATCTGTCAATGGTGAACATGAGCTTGGAGATGTTCTCGCCGTCAATGTTTCTGTTATCGTAGAGCTTTTCCAGATCAGTAGAGGGTCTGATGGTAGACAGACCTGTTCCAGTGAGAATGTAAATCTCAGAACCAGAGAGACTGCTTCCAATGCATGCGTTAGCCTGTCTGCTGAGTTCCTGGCAGATACTCTCAAACTTGCTCCATGCCTCCACCTGGTCCTTGGCGTATCCAGCATAGTCAGGGCCGTTCATGTTGTTGTATAGTCTGAGCTGTGACGAAATGGCTTCACTGATGGTGTTGCCCTTTCCTCCGTGTCTAGAGAAGATGGAAAGAGCAGCCTTGAGAAGAGGCACGCTGTATAGAGACACTGATCGCTCGTAGTCGTGAACAGTGAGTGGTGGCAGCATTCTCAGAGGTGTGCCGCATTCGTACCAGTTGACAGAACCGCTCTGACTGACAGTGGCCTTCTTGACCACATGAGAGACACCAGACATCCACACGGTCGACACTTCAAACACATTGTCGACGTTCTTGAACGACATGTTCTTCAGGGTCCAGAGACCAATGTCAGGAACGTCGCATCGGTAGATACGGACGAAGCTTGAGTTGAAGAAGAAGATCTGTTCATTGGAAAAGACGATGAAAAACTCTCCAGCAACACAGACTCGGGTAGCAGGCTCGGTATCCAGTTTGCTCTTGTCCATGTGATCGTGTTTGACTTCAGTGCCGTTCATGGTATGAAGGTCCCATCTCTTGATGGTCTGGTTGACAGAAACAGTCAGCAGATAGTCTCCAAAGTGAGCCATAGAAATAATGGCATGGATACTGAGATGGGGAATGGACGCAATCTTGTCCTTGTTGAAAAATCGGTCCTTGATACTCGTGAGGTACGAGGGATCGGAAAATAACGTAGTCAGGAACACTCCGTTCTCTTGACGTGCCAGCTTCATCAATCCTCCATCGCACAGAGACAGGACAAGTTCGTCGGCCTGGCCCTTGAGCGGCTTGAGAAGAAGAGGTTTTCTGCTTCGAAAAACGTAATCCTCCTGCTGCTGGAAGAACTGTGTAGTGTCCCATTTGATGGCATCGTCCTTTTCAAACACAGCAAATGGCAACTTGATAGTGTACAGCAGACAGTTGTTCGAAATGGAATCGATAATGAGGTGACCCTCCCATTCGGTCACACAGGTGCAATGGTTCTGCAGACCCTCAGGGAAATAGATACGGACACTCTTTCGATCGTGATCCACTCCAGTGACCTCCAAAATGTGAGATTCGTCAAAGAATCGCAGCGAAAACTCGCCATTGGCCGAGCTCGCAAACATCTGACCGTCCTTGGACACGTAGCGCCGCAGAAACACCTCTTCGGCGTCGTCCTTGGTCAACTTGCGCTTTCGCTCGTCCACCACCTTTTTCGTGATCAACTTCTGGCCATCAATCTCCACGTTGGGGAACAGAAACTCGACCTGGGCATGTGTGCCGCCCACGGGCTCCTCTCTAAACGTTTTCACCACCATTTTCGCTGGGCGTGTGTGCTGATGAACGACAATAGACGATGTTGTTTGGTATTCTTCAATATTTGTCCAAGGTATTTTTGTTTGCATGCATGTTCAAACTTAGTTGAGAGGTGGTGATACAAGAGGTACAAGAGGGACAATAGGACTTGAAGGTGGAGACGATGGTACAGGTAATGACTACTGGTTATATGCCTATTTACACGCTCTTAAAAAGCATCAAGAGCTCGATTGATATCATTGGTTTATCTCAACTAGCTTTACACGAAACAATCACCACTCAAGTTGAGGCTGTATACACACCAAACATCTCAGAAAAGGAACAAGAGGATGAACAAATATTCATTGATATGATACGAACGATGGGGTTGATGAAATATCAGCTAATCAAGATCATAGAGTGCAATAATCACACTGATTGATTTCCAGCCTCATTCTCAGCCTCATTCTCTCAACCCTTCAACGGTACTTCTAGACACATTCTTGACAAGTCAAGGGCATCATTGCTATACGCTTCAAGTCAGCCCCACTTGACCAACCCTCCTTCAACAAGAAGTCCCCATTCCCCCCTCTCTACACATATACATTGTCTACATAACTCATCTTTCTACGCATCCCGAGTTTCGATTCATACAATCGTTCTTTAAATTACATACAGCAGAAAACGAGCAAAGGCTTGCACAACAGCAATCACCACACTTAGTAACACTTTCGGTGGACAATGGTGGG
Organism: Yarrowia keelungensis; assembly: GCA_001600195.1. Lineage (NCBI taxonomy): Eukaryota > Fungi > Ascomycota > Dipodascomycetes > Dipodascales > Yarrowia > Yarrowia keelungensis. The sequence goes on along the minus strand of BCJD01000002.1, from coordinate 2,105,254 downwards.
TCCGGCCTCGTCGTACTCCTGCTTGGAGATCCACATCTGCTGGAAGGTACCCAGAGAAGCGAGAATGGAACCTCCAATCCAGACGGAGTACTTTCGCTCGAGGGGAGCGGTGATCTTGACCTTGATGGAGGTGGGGGCAAGAGCGGAGATCTCCTTGTGCATTCGCTCGGCAATACCGGGGTACATGGTGGTACCTCCGGACATGACAATGTTGCCGTACAGATCCTTTCGGACATCGACATCACACTTCATGATGGAGTTGAAGGTAGTCTCGTGGATACCAGCAGCCTCAAGACCCAGCATGGAGGGGTGGAACAGAGCCTCGGGAGCTCGGAATCGCTCGTTACCGATGGTGATGACTCGGCCATCGGGAAGCTCGTAGGACTTCTCGAGAGAAGAGGACTGGGAAGCAGTCTGGAGCTCCTGCTCAAAGTCGAGAGCAACGTAACAGAGCTTCTCCTTGATGTCTCGGACGATTTCTCGCTCGGCAGAGTTGGTGAAAGAGTAACCTCGCTCGGACAGAATCTTCATGAGGTAGTCGGTCAGGTCTCGGCCAGCCATGTCCAGTCGCATGATAGCGTGGGGCAGGGAGAAACCGGAGTAGATGGGCACAACGTGGGTGACACCATCACCAGAGTCCAGAACGATACCGGTGACTCGACCGGAAGCGTACAGGGAGAGGACGGCCTGGATAGAGACGTAGAAGGCGGGGGCGTTGAAGGTCTCGAAGAAAATCTGGGTCATCTTCTCTCGGTTGGACTTGGGGTTGATGGGGGCCTCGGTCAGCAGAACGGGGTGCTCCTCGGGGGCAACTCGCAGCTCGTTGTAGAAGGTGTGGTGCCAGATCTTCTCCATGTCGTCCCAGTTGGTGACGATACCGTGCTCAATGGGGTATCGGAGGGTCAGGATACCTCGCTTGGACTGAGCCTCGTCTCCGACGTAGGAGTCCTTCTGGCCCATGCCGACCATGACACCCTGATGTCGGGGTCGACCGACAATGGAGGGGAAAACAGCTCGGGGAGCGTCATCACCGGCGAAACCGGCCTTGCACATACCGGATCCGTTATCGATAACGAGGGCAACAGTTTCGTCTGCGTTAGTACATTGTTGTTTCGGTGCGGGTCCCTTGATTTTTGATGGATTGCGCTTTTCCGGGGGCTGGTTGGGTTATGCGCGGCCACCATGCGACATTATCTGTGTGATGGCCACGTCATCGCAATGGGCGGTAGAATCCCGACGACACCACTGGCACAATCGCTTCCGCGGGGCATCCGCACTCCATCCATCGAATGGAGAGTGATGCCACGTGGCAGACGAGTCGATTGCCCCGATGGCTCGGTTTGTGGCCAAGCGCCATTTGTGAGGTTCAGCGAGCGAACCCCATCCGCCGGCGGAAACAGCATCAATCGAGACAATCGAGTGGTGCGAATGCCCCCGTGGCATCCATGGCATTGGTAGTACTCACCTTCCATTTTTAATTTGTGTGGTTGTTGGTAGCAAAGAGATTTGTCGATGAAATACCGATGGAGGAGAGGAGAAAAGTAGGAGTTGGCAAACACAAAATGGGGGTGCGCAGTCCTGGTGGGGTTAGGGTTATATAGCTTATAAACTGTCGCACCGTGTTACCAGCCAGCACACCACATAGACACACAAAAGATATACTTGAGAGGGAGCACGCAGTTGGGAGGTAACGGAGACAAGGGAAAGCTCATTTGCAAAGGTAAAAGTGGCACTGCCGAGGAATAGGGGATAGGAGACTGAGGGGTGAGGAGATTGGAGGAGAGAGATAAGACAACTAACCACATGATTGCAAGGGCTAATTGAGGCCCGTTGTCCAAAGAACGGTTATATGACGGTGGCAGGAGAACTAGCAACGTCTTTTCTCTCTCTCTTCACTCACTCCTCACTCTCTCTACTCCCTCACACTCTGTCAAGTGTCGCCAAACTTAGCTCTATCTCCTCCAAGCTTTTGAGTGCCTCTCCGTGCTAAGCACAAAACAGCGTGCCGGAGATTATACGATTGTGCGGTATTTGATTGTGGGAGGTTGCCAGGGAGAGAGTGGGCCCTGGGCTCTTATTATGTAATTACGGCTCGAGATGACCGTATCGCTCCGTCCTCATGTCTCCTTTCCCCCCGCCTCCTGAATAATATCGACACCACCCTGGCGTATTTTTGCTTACTCGCTGATTGACGCGAATCTAAAAATACCGCAGATTGAACAGATTGTTGACCCCTAATTCTGCGTGCAGAGGGTGGTGCGGCTTAGCTGAGCAAGGTGATGAGGTCAAATGACAGTTACAGCCCGCCGTGCTATTTTTACACGAGCCGGTTTCCGTCAGCACATATTGTACTGCCTCAATGTCCTCTCCTTCCCCATTCTCATTCTCCAATCTCAACTTGTTCCGTGTCCTATAAGGTTGCGATCTGGAAAACCCTGGCCCTAGACATGTGATTCGCGCGTTAAGCAAAGCAAGCGACGGAGATAAGTGGAGTATAGGTGTCATTAATCGGGTTAAAGCCAGATATCAGCCATCTGTGCCTCTTTTGGCAGTCCTTTCGGCTCTTTGCGTCTCCTTTTGGCAAGCTCGTCCTTCTCCCATTCTTGCTCTAGGTTATCCAAAATTCACCTTCCAAATGGACATAATTGAGTGTTCAGCTTTGGCTGTGTTTACATTATCTAAATGCCGCCCCTTTACACCTTAATTAAAAATCTCGGAGAGCGCTAACTCCAGCTTTTGTAAAGCACTCAAACGAGAGCTGTAGGCTATATTTGGAGGCCTCCTGAGGCGGGGTCACCTGTACAGACTCCGTCGACCGCTTGAGAAATGCACTCAAAGCACACAAATTGCTACCCCTAACAATCACGATAGCGTGATAATAAGGAGGGGTCAATCAAGACTTCATAGTGGGTCTCTGGGCTAAAGTGGTGTATTGATGACGCCAAAAAACACGCCAATCGCTCCTATACATTCCACCGTTGCACCAGAGCCATACAGCACATTCCAGGGTCAGCTGGACTCTTGTGGATGGCGGTAGCTTGCTCTGACTATCAGTGCATGTCGTATACTTCTCAGAGTTGGATAAACGGCTCAGGAGGAGCAATGAGAGCTTTAATGGCCCGATAACAACTCAATTGGGAGGTGCAGGGGGTTTTGGCTTGATTGAGCTGTTATTGGGGTTTAGGACCTTTAACGGGTGGGGTTCATGGCTTTACTTGGTTACGTAACATCTCGATGAGTAAGCACGAAATATGTGATGGTAACGGTCGTAATGAAAACAGTGCTGGTCACTCGATTGAGTCAATGGGTACAGTGGAAGGTGAGATTGATGCTTCGGTTCTTCTCCAGAAGTCTTTTAGCACCCTGAACAGAGTAGCATCTAGTGCGGATGAGTAAGCACTTTGAATCTTGAACAAATGTGGTAGCAGCTCATTTGAGACGTTAGAAGACATTCTTCAGTTGGAATTGAGCTTTACTGGGAGATTTGTGAGGTTTCAGTTATTCTGTTTTTCCCTAAACTTGGTTTTCCAGGTAAACATTCTCATGGGTCTGATTGACTGGGCTGTCAGGCCTTCGGTCAACCTAGTGACCATCGATTAGTCAGCTCAGAGTCTTCAGTCGAGCAATTGCAGGCTTTCTATGAGTATCTACAAGTCTTTCTCGTTCTGAAGACCACACCCATACTGGTCTTGGCTGCTTTAATGACTCAGCAGTTGGCCATGTGCTGATCAGTTTTTTGAGACCTAATAGATTAAGAAAGCGTAAAAAGGGCTGTCTTCACCATCTATCAACTTTTCTCGCCTATCAGTTCTGTCAAATATACCTGGATCTCTCATAGAGGTTGAATGAGTAGGCACGAGAGTATATGGACACTCAGGTAGCCCTCAATTGAGATTGGAAAGACGTGAAGAGCTGAATCGCAGGCTTAGTTACACCTCTGTGTAGACCCTCGGCACCTCATTTGTGTTGTCTTCACACCTCTACTTGTAGAGTCTCGTATAGGTCACCTTCGATCTTCGTTAGTCACCATCAACAAGCCTACATTCCATATCTACAATCATTCTCATCTACATACTCACATTCTCTAATAGATATCTGTTATACATGCTCCTAAATACAACCCCCTATTACGTTAATGCACCACATCATCCCAGGTTCGTCCCTTGACGCCGCTGAGCTCCTCCTCGGACATGACCGCGCCGGTGGTGAAGTAGCCGGCGGCAATCTTGGCGTCAATCTCGACTCGAGAGTCCGGAGGAATCATCTCGTCGGGAATGGGCACCCGCTCGTGGATGGGGATACCCTGCTCCACAATGGCGTCGTGCTTCATGTTGGACATGGACAGCATTCGGTCAATCTTCTGGATGCCCAGGAAATGCAAAATGTCGGGCATCAGAGCCTGGAATCGCATGTCTTTGACTCCGGCAATGTTTTCCGTTCGCTTGAAGTACGTGGCGGCAGAGTCGCCTCCTCGCTTTCGAGCGTTGTAGACCAGGTACTTGGTGACCTCTCCCAGAGCTCGTCCCTCCTTTCGGAAGTAGATGACGACTCCAGAGCCGCCCTTCTGGGCCTCCTTGACGGCTTCGGAGATACCAAAGGTCAGGTAGGGTCGACAGGTGCAGATGTCGGATCCAAAGACGTCGGATCCGTTGCACTCGTCGTGGATTCGAAGAGCCAGCTTCTTGGAGGGGTCAGAGACTCGGGCAGGGTCACCAAAGATGTACACGGTGAGACCGCCAATGGGAGGCAGGAAGACCTTGATGTCGGGTCGGGTGATCAGCTCAGGGTACATTCCTCCAGTGTCCTCGAACAGGGCACGTCGGAGTTCTCCCTCGGTGATTCCGAACCGCTCAGCGACACCGGGAAGGTACCACACAGGCTCGACGGCGACCTTGGTGACAGCGAGATCTCCGCTCTTGTTGAGCACGATTTCGCCGTCAACCTCCATGGTACCCTCTCTGACCTCGTCTCTGATCTCGGCAAGCTGCATCTGAGCTCGAGTGACGGCAATGGTGGGCTTAACGACCACTCCTTCCTCGATGGTCTCGTGGAACAGCCAGGGGGCGAGATGACCATAGGGATCCATAGCCACAATCTTCTTGGGGTCTGACCATTGAGGATGGGGTCCAAAGGTGTGAAGAGGGTAGGCGTTGGTGTAGTCTGCTCTGTGGGTGACAGGCAGATCATTGGTGGCCACAGCGAGAGCATGGTAGATACCATACGAGCCATGGTGAGCTCCAATGGCGTTTCGCTGCTTGAACGACGACTGATCTCGAGCCACCACAATGGGGCCTCGAACCTTGGGGTCCTCGGCTCCCCATCTCAGGGGGATAGGCTTAACGCCACTCTGGCCAGGGTAGGTGGTCAGAATGACTCGTCCCTCGTATTTGGGGGGCGAAAGGGGCGTCACAAACGGCTTGTCCTCCATTTCAGTGTCCACCTCGTCTGCGGGCAACATTGGGGGAGTGAGCGTCTTTGTGGCTGTGGGGGCAGGAGCAGCTTTGGAAGCAGCCTCCAGGGCAGAAACCTGCTTGATGAGCTGGTCCATGGCCTTTGCATCGGCCGGGTTGGCTTGGATGTCCCTCAGGACGTCCATTACTGACTGTACGGACATTTGTAGTTAACGGAGTTGGGTGAAGATGACAAGTCCAAGGGGAGCAGCAACGTGTTTATATGTGTTTGGATTAGTGGGAGGGGGAAGGACAACGCTTATTGCCCGCCTTGACTTGTTCCTACGTTATCCGGCGGGTGATAATGCACTCGAGACGTAGAGTTTGAGATAAGCCAAATGGGGGAGAGAGACGTTCATGTGATGAGGGGTTTCGGGGGTTTATATAGACGGGTGGTTTGCCCCATATTTAGAGTCCGTTTTGGGGGGCCAACTTGTGTCTCTTTTCGGTCTTTACTTTTGCCCCCAATAAGCCCCATTTTTCCACCCAATTCCTATTTATCCTGCTCTTGCCCCACGTCATGTGTACTCCCAAACAGCACGTTATCTATCGTGTATGCAGGCTGGGGCTGAGTTTACCCCAGTTGGGAGATAACGGGGTTGATTATGCGCTTTTAATAGGTTGACGAAGCGAGTGTTTACAAGATAGCAAAGAATGAGCGAGGAAAAGCCGAGGTGGGAGGGGGTACGTGAGCACGTGCCCTATCACGTGATCTAATAGTTTGGAGCAATTGGTCATGTGATTCGAACATTGTCCGTTTTGACTGATCAGTCACATCCTCCTTATCCCTATCCCCTTATCCTTATCCTGATCCGTTTCGTCCATATCGTCAAGTAACAACCCAACTAAAGTAGTTACTGTTTACTCATCCGCTTTCCCACACTTTGCCCTTTTCAGATGAAACCAAAACCGCACTAAGCCCCGTGGATCAGAGTTACCCGGTCTTTGACTTTAGGCCACCGTGTCGAAATGAAACCTGCTCATCGAGCTACGTCATATCCACGCGACGTATACAATTGGAGTTGTGAGGCTGAAGGAGAAGGTGGTATGGCTGGCAATCTGACTAAGCATCTTTCTGCCAGCCCAACTGGCACTTCCGGGTAACACAATTCTACCCGAAAGTACCTCACTCATGTATACCCAGCAAGCCGTGCCTTGACAGCCCTTGCCCAGGCGACACATGCAACCCTGCACATATTTGATGCTCGTCTTTTATTGCTGCATATCTTTGTCCTGAGAAGGAGGGCAGATGATTACTTGTATCTAGAGAACGTGGTCCGGTGCTCGTTTTCAGGTCATCTGAAGGTGGTTTCCTCTCTATTTTCACTTGTAGTGTTGACCACCCTAATCACAACAAGCTTTTAGCTATCTTCACTTTTTGACTCTTGTTATCTCCGCATCTCGGGAAGATTCGGATCAAGGTCTGGATAGCTGTTTCAACGGTGAACAATTGCCAAGTGTGAATGGTTAGGTCGTATAGCTCAACGAATGGCTAGTTACAGGTGTTTGTGGCACAATACGGGGTTATATTAGTCTTATCAGTCTGTTGAGTGACAAGATAAGGTGTGGACAGTAATCTGTCTGTCTACTCCCTCAAAACACCTCTCCAACACCCCCTTTCAACGCTTCTGTCTAAATCCGACTATTCAGAGCACTGCTTCCCGGTAAACGCGAATCGTTGCCTTTCCACGTGAGGTTACCGACGTGGTGGAAACTCATTGGTCGAGCTAAAGACACTGTTGCATGTTTAACATCCAGAGCCTAACACTATTGGCGATACAACTAAACGGTGTACACTCTGCTGAGGGATATAGGAGAGGTAAAAGGAGGTGGTAGTCGCGTAGTTTGGCGAGCAGGCCTGGCAATGACTGTAGTGTTTTTTCTACGCGTAAATTCGGGCTCAATCGCATGCCTAAAGCGGATTCTCACCACCCTACATTCTCTCCAGCATGTATATCAAGTCGGTCCAATTAATGCATTCCCATAACCCATGTGAGTTTATCAACCAGTCTAAGGTACACGTTCCTGTGCAACAAGGCCCCGACATGTGGCAGATTCCCGCATTCTCTGGGGTCCACCGCAGACGATTCCGGGTTTGGGACCCTACACGACTGGTATTTCCAACAAACTACCAGCTATTCTTCTTCTCTATCGCCAACACGGACTTATTCTAAATTGTCTGCATGTCTCATATTTGCGTTTGCGTTTCGTATTGGTAGAAAAATTTTCACTCTGGAGGGAAAGAGTGTTCATGTGGGCACGCGATTTCGAGGTTTCGGGGAATATCCGACCTTTTCGGCCATTGTGGGGCACCTCGAGGCGTCGACAGGTCGAGCCCGCATCGACATGTACAAATATTAGCGACTTGGACTCGCTTAAGCGCATAATCGCGTCGTCCACATCATGCACCTCATCGAGTTATGACCTCGGTTGACACCTGAAATTTAATGAAAAACGCAAAAGAACCCCAAGAAAGACATCCCAGAAAGGGGTCCCTTGTGTCCGACGAGCGATATGAGGGTGAAGCGGTAGTCGGATTTTTTGCGCGAAAAACGGACATAGTGAAGAAAAATCGCAGCTACAAGCAAAAAAAAGTCCGGCGACAATTCCCTTCCAGCTTCACCCTATCAGTGATACCCCCACGAACCGCGACGCCAGGCAAATCGCTCATTCGACCAACTCAATTGAGGTCTAGCTTTGGGCTTCCGCTTTGTGTTTCCCGGAGTACTTAGGGCACCTGGACCCCCCTTTCTGGTTTCTTCTTTCCCTCGTGCCATTCACATATCCACAATGTCCGACAAGTCCAACTTCCTCGTCGACTTCCTGATGGGCGGTGTTTCCGCCGCCGTCTCTAAGACTGCTGCCGCTCCCATTGAGCGAGTCAAGCTCCTGATCCAGAACCAGGAGGAGATGATCAAGCAGGGTCGACTTTCTCGACCTTACAAGGGTATCATCGACTGTTTCAAGCGAACCGCCGCTGATGAGGGTATCGCCTCTTTCTGGCGAGGTAACACCGCTAACGTCATCCGATACTTCCCTACCCAGGCTCTTAACTTTGCCTTCAAGGACAAGTTCAAGAAGATGTTCGGCTTCAAGAAGTCTGAGGGCTACTGGTGGTGGATGGCCGGTAACCTTGCCTCCGGTGGTCTTGCCGGTGCCACCTCTCTGGCTTTCGTCTACTCTCTGGATTACGCTCGAACCCGACTTGCCAACGATGCCAAGTCTGTCGCCAAGGACGGAAAGGCTGCTGGTGAGCGACAGTACAACGGTCTGATCGATGTCTACCGAAAGACCATTGCCACTGACGGTATTGCCGGTCTCTACCGAGGTTTCGGTGTCTCCGTTGTCGGTATCATTGTCTACCGAGGTCTGTACTTCGGTCTCTACGACTCTCTTAAGCCCGTTGTCCTTGTTGGCCCTCTTGAGGGTAACTTCCTGGCCTCTTTCCTGCTCGGATGGACCGTCACCACCGGTGCTTCCACCGCCTCTTACCCTCTGGATACCGTCCGACGACGAATGATGATGACCTCCGGTACCGGCGTTAAGTACTCTTCTTCTCTCGCCTGCATGGCCTCCATCATCAAGAACGAGGGTGTCGGTGCTCTCTTCAAGGGTTGCGGTGCCAACATTCTCCGAGGTGTTGCCGGTGCTCTTGTCATCTCCATGTACGACCAGATGCAGATGATCATGTTCGGCAAGAAGTTCTAAGTCTCCCCTTAGAATTATGTACATTGTGTGAACTAATAAAATACAACCAAAGAATGCGTTTGTAGAGAGAATTTCTGTAGAATCAAAATGTAGCGTAGACGAGTGAAATTTCAGCGTTTCCGATTTCTCCCGAGATCGACATCCTCGACAACTACAAGCTCAAGATGAAAACACTGTCGACGGTGGTATCTAGTCTAATGAATCCATACTCCGCTTAAACCCCACAGCTTTTGTTCCTGTGCGATAAGCCCAAATGTCCCAACAGACGTTATCGGGCTAATTGCTACATGCCGTAAGTCTGCAATTGTTGGCCAAGGTGGTCTTGAAGACAGTGCACCCCCAGCCCCCTCCTCCACCGACTAACTCCGGTAGATCCGATTGGCCCAGTTGGCAAACTCTGTGTCGACACTGTCTCACTCTGACCAACTTTGATCTCCTCAGACCTTGAGAGCGACTTTCCGCTTTTTCTATGGAGATATTGACTCCACACCCGCAATGCGCAACCATGTGCTGCAGACGGCGTGGGAAAGGTGGACTTTTTAGTGGACAGAGGACATAGAAGGGGAATAACGAAGCTGGGGAGTTCTACGACGTGAACACATTGGCTTTATGATTCCCAGTAAGTTTGGCCGTGAGCTATTATGGAGCTACCATATGGAACGCTAGCAGATGGGGTCCCAAACCTGGTCTACCAAAGAGGTTGTATCAGTCACGTGTACGGACGTAGTTGTATCGATAGAGGGCAGAGTAGGATTGAAATGTGACTTTGAGACCTTCAGGGTAGTGCCGGAATCAGAGAGAATTGCTTGTATCACCTTGGCACTTGTAATATTTCACCTACAAGGCCCACGACTTCCCACGTGCTTAGTTTCTCTAGTTTGACTAGCCAGACGTCTCCACCACGGCTGACTTGCCCAACACGGTATCAATTAGTGCTGAACGTGTTCTACGTTAGCCGGGAATCGGAGATAAATGGACTGAAGGGGTTAGCGAACAAACTGGAATCGTGAACGAAGTGAACGATTTTGTTTGTGAGCGTTCCTAATGACTAATTAGCTAACAAACTGGAATCGTGAACAAAGTGAACGATTTTGTTTGTGAGCGTTGAACGATGATACAATTGCTCAGCTATTAAATTGGAACTGCGACTTAGGAGGAGCAGTTCTGTTTGTCAAAGTATTCTAAGTAAATTGTCAACAAAGTTGTAAGATTTTGTTGTGACTTTCGACCAAGTACTTGTGCTTAGTAATGCAAGAAAAACAGTCCCAAGTGAACGACTTATAGTGTAGAACGGTAGCTGATATTACGGAGGCTGGAATAACACGTGAGATGCTCGTAACTGAGTCTCTGAGCTATGTTAGTCAAGGCTTCAAGCCACAGTTTCATATTACTAAGCAAATTTTGACTGAGTCTCGGTGGGTCTCAAATAACTGTTTCTAGTCTCCTACGAGTACTCGTACTGCCATATAAGGGCATTCGGGTGTCTCCCCATCTCAGCACCCCTGCAGATCACTCATCTCGTCTTTTTCAGATTCTCATTTCTTTTTTGATCTCATCGTCTACCCCAGTTGAACCTTCAACTACGCTTGAGTGTCGAGCAATGATGAGAAAAAGGAGTGTCTCACTAAGTACCCCACCAGCAAGGAACAGGGTGTGGACAGGCCTTTAGGTCACGATCCCAGCTTCATCTCCAACGAGCAACGTTGAAAAGACCCATGTTCGTTCACCGTTGTTCCTGCAGCTCTCAGTTGCTACTGGTGAAACAAAGCCATTGAGCAGGCGACCTTGTCTCAGTCAACGTAGAATTCGAAGACGTTTTCGAGGCCCAAGTATTTGTTAGAAGTGGACCAGCTCGTAGCCATTCCTCGAAACTCTTCTGCTTACCTCCACGCCTTATACTACAGTCACCACGCCAATTTAGCGCGATATGTCAACTCTGTTGTGTAAACAGACGGAGACATAGTCCAAGAGCAGCGTTGTAAGTATACAAACATGCACGATGGTGACAGAGAGAAGCAGAAGCAGTGATGGAAGCAGCGGTTGCCCTAAGCAACTGTGAGAAATGCTGCAACACTTTTCTCTCCAATGGCTATAGCAACTCGACTACTGAGTCCTAAAAGAGGAACCTGTCTCACTATGAAAGCCAAATGGGTAGAGGGATTTACAGAATTAGAAGAGTAGACAAGTAGAGTGGACAAAAAGCGTACAAGTGCAAGTATTTGCAGCATTCTTTTCTCCACCGTTTGTCCCACCTCTTCCATAACACCTCAATACCACGCTGACATGTCCACGGAACCCGAAATCAACTATACTCGGCGTTGGCTCCTGCCAGCCATCTCCATGTCTCACAGAGTGCAAGGGTACTGAGATGGGTGAGATTAAGAAGCAGAAAAGAGACCAGAGACCCGATCTAAGTATTTTTCTTGCCCCTATACACTCGCTTAAGGCTCCTCTTTCTCCGCTTTCCCCTTACCCCCTCCTGCTCTATGTTCTGACACACCAAACGGCATCTGTCATGTTCATTACAGTTTGGGATTTTTTGGTTGACTGCGTGTGAGGTGCACCCAGCAGTAATATTGGGACATGACTGTATAGGGTGTATAGGGAGTTGATAAAACGGGTTTTAGAGGGACCCCAGAACTCGACGAATAAGCGATGAATGTATGCGGAGAGAGCGGGAGTTACACATTTCGACCACCAGCTACCTTTCGACACAGGTCTTGCCCTCCCTCCTCCTCCATACACTACGTCGCATCTTCTAGTCCAAGCAAACAAGTTTGTCCGTCAACTCTAACTTCAATTTGAAATGCAGTGGTTGCAGCTCGCATTGAAGAGTAGGTTGCCGTAGCCAAATACCCCGCAGAACCAGACTAACCTGTTTTTAGCAGACAAAAAGGGCCTAGCCGGACGTTTTTTCCAGTCCTCACACTCACTTGCCGCTCAGACTTTTCTAGGCTCGAACCCACTGTCTTGTTAGCCTCTCTAACAAGCAGTCCCTGACCTATACCAGACCAGTCCCTGCTTATACCCCTTCACTAGTCAGAACCAGCAGATGAAGTTCTCGGCCACCGTGTTGACCGCTCTGGCCGCCTCGGCGGTCGCCAATTACGCTCCCATCAGAGTCGACTGTCCCACAGACGTGAACATCTCGCGTCCTGCCAACGGACTCAGCGACCAGGAGGCAGACTATATCAACGAGAGACACAAGAAGACGTCCCAGGCGCTCCGAGAGTACCTGAACGGGCTGGACATCAAGGCCCGGGGCAACAACACGTTTGACAGTGACTCTTTCCTCAACGAGTCGTCCCCCAAGCTCGCCATTGCGGCTGCTGGAGGAGGATTCCGAGCCATGCTCACCGGAGCAGGCGTCATTGCTGCTCTGGACAAGCGTGTAGACGACAATAACAAGAACGGAGGTTTTCTGCAGTCCGCTGACTACCTCGCCGGTCTCTCTGGAGGAGCTTGGCTTGTGGGTTCTCTGGTTCTCAACGATTGGCCTACCGTTCCCGAAATCCAGGCTGACCCTGAAGTCTGGTACCTCAACAAGTCTCTCGTGGGTTCTGTCGACCCCGGATCCATGAACACCATCGGTCTCTTTGCCAAGGTGCTCGCAGATACCACTTCCAAGCTGGCAGCAGGCTACCAGACGTCGCTGACGGACCAGTGGGGACGTCTCATCTCCTACCAGACCATCAACTCCTCGCACACCAAGAACGGCCTGGATGCCACCGAGGTGACCTGGTCTGGCATCAGAAACATCTCGTCTTTTGTGTCTCACGAAATCCCCTTCCCCATCATTCTGGGCACTTCTCTGTTCCCCGGAACTTCCCACGATGTCGACCAGATTCGATTCAACAACTCCATCATCGAAATGACCCCCTACGAGTGGGGAACCTGGGACAAGAACATCCGACAATTTGTCGACACCGAGTACCTGGGCACAGACATGTCCGATGGAAAGCCCACTGGCCAGTGTACTCGACGATACGACAATGCCGGTTTCCTGATGGGAACCTCGTCCAGTATCTTCAACATGGACATGAAGTCGCTGGGCTTCGGCGGCTTTGAGTCTGTCCTCCTCCAGGACCTCTTCAGCGCTCTGGATATCGTCAACGAGGGCTCCTTCAACGTTGCCGTCTTCAACCCCAACCCCTTCTACCAGCAGCAGGGCATGCAGACCAACCAGACCATTTCCAAGGCTCTGTACGTTTGCGACGGTGGCTTTGACGACGAGTCGATCCCCATTCTGCCCTTCCTTCAGCCCGAGAGAGAGGTCGATCTGGTCATTGCCGTTGACCCTTCTACCGATACTGAAGACAAGTGGCCTGATGGAAAGTCTCTTCGAGCTACCCAGCACAAGTCCGACTGGGAGTTTGGCGACGATGTGTTCCCCAAGATCCCCGACAACGGCACTTTCCTCAAGGAGAACCTCAACACGAAGCCCGTCTTCTTTGGCTGCAACACCACCAACCTCAAGACCTACAGAGACACCGACCGGTACTCGCCCGTCATTGTCTACGTGCCCATGTCGAACATCTCGTACCCCACCAACTTCTCCACCGGCAAGCTGTCGTACACCAACGAGGAGCAGCAGGGCACCATCACCAACGGCTTCAACATGATGACCCGAAGCAACGGAACCGACGACTCCAACTGGGACAAGTGTCTGGGCTGTGCCACTCTTCTGCGGGAGTTCCAGCGACGGGACGCCGACGTGCCCAACGACTGTGAGCAGTGTTTCTCCGACTACTGCTACAACTAACCGTTTCCATTCGTTTCTTAACACACCTTTTAATTTCACAAATCGCATCTGGAATGTACACTTTATAGATCCAGTAATACATTATTGAATAGCAGATTGGAGGGGGGTAGTATTTATGTAGCTAGCCGTGGTGGGGGTTGTAGGGGTGTCCATGAGTAGAGACATGCCATGCTGTGCAGCAGAGACATTCGTGCCTGTACTTAACGAGATGGCACCGATAACTATAAGAACTTGTTGTGTGTCCTACACATGCTTCTATGAGCATTCCGAAGGCCATTGATGGTCTCTGGTCTTAGTTTTAGTGTATATGGATCTTATCTATTTGACAAGAGCTTTAGCTATGGGTCGCTTTTGATGGTGAGAACAGGGTACGCCAGGCATCAGCCTCTGTTACTTTGGTGCGAAGAAGGGGGCTGTCTTGGCGTCTTGGCTTCTTGTTGGACACTATCAGGTCTTTTTCGACTTGATCGATTGCATCTGTTAGCAATAGTAGCTTACCCGCCTGGCTGTCTCAACTACTTAGATTAGTTTAAATCTCATATCATTAGTTAGTTTATTACTTAGAACAATATTGAGCTTGTTCTGCCCCATTGATGACATACTTGGGCTCACTAAATGTCTTCATTAGCTCAATTTGCGTAAGACTCCCCTTGAAAGTACCTTTCATGCCTTTTCCTACTAACATTTACCACGTTCTATGGCATACTCTTCTACCACTCTCTACAAGCCACTTTGGGTAAAGTTCCCCGATGATGTGACGTCATCGGAGGTCATAACCTGTCACAAATGTGGGTGTCGTGGTGCTAGGCATTTGTGTAGTGACCTGTGAGGCTCCTGGCTGTCTGCACTCGAGATCCTTTCGTTAATCGGGACCACCCTGCTTAGTCAGACTGTTCACCTTCCTCTTCCTCTACAACCTCTATATGTATGCCAATTAGCCACTCCAAAACCACCTTTTCGATGACTAATCTCAAAGTCGACAGTCACGTGATCACACACTAAACATTCACTGTCGACCACCCCACATGCCAAATCACACCACTGAGCTCCACCTGCCAAATCCGTCTGTCTCTACTCTGTTCAAAAATCTCACCACCATCACGTGAGGCTGCGACAAAGTTGCGGTCAATAAGAGTCTGATAACTTTGTTGGAAATTTACGTAACCTTATAGGGGCTGAAGACGAAACCTCCTTAAACCAGAGACCTTAGTTGACCCTGCAATATAGCAATTGCTCATATGAAAGCCTCAATCTGTCCACTCAGCCACAAAGAGTGTCCTTATACTTGCGGCCTTTTCCCCTCACTCCGATCACCCCGGTAACCGCCTTGTTTATTACCTGCCTCGCAGTAGTACAGCAAATTGTAGACTCCGGTTGCAGCAGGGTGCACGGAACCCGGTGGAACTTTTGAGGAGGGGATATGGAGCAAAAGTGGAGATGAAATGGTGTATAAAGCACAGATTGCTGAGTAAGCAATGTGATGGCAATACCTCAATCGCTGCGGCTCATCATACCCCACAGTTTGCGCCGCAGGCTGTCTCACGGCTCAATTTTAATGGAATTTATCTTTGGCCAACTGCCCAACCTTCTAAACGGTTCCACGATGATATGCAGCTGTGCCCCGGTACGAAAGGTAAAAGTGGTGGAAGGATGAGGAAGGATCAGGGGAGAGTGTCAATTGAAGAGGAGGGAAAGAAGTTGTGAAGTTTTGGAGAGTATAGTCATGTTCCCCTCGCCCAGGGCTCCATTTTGACACCTTGAAACTCTCGTATTCTTAACTTTCAGCCGTTTTATGACTGTTCTCTCATCGGCCTAACTTTTCGTTAGCTCAGTGTGCCCATCTCGTGTGAATTCTGTTTTTAGCAGAAGAAAAGGGGTGTCCAGAGAAGTGGAGGAGAGGAGATTCAGACGAGATAGAGGTACCAAAAGAATGCGACGAGCTAGCCGATCACAATGGTGCAATTAGTTTCCCTCCACGATGCCTACTTCTCTCAGTAATACAGATCTCAAATCTCTCCGCCCAGCATAAACTTCTTTGTTCTTACTGCACACCTTTTGTAATGGTTCTACCGTGTTCCAAGGTAGGCGGTAAAAAAAAGATACCCCATTATATATACCCCTGGAACCCCCCATCCACATTCTTTCTTCCCATAACAAACTACACACACAATGTCTAAAGCAGTAGGAATCGATCTTGGAACCACATACTCCTGTGTGGCCCACTTTGCCAACGACCGGGTTGAGATTATCGCCAACGACCAGGGTAACCGAACCACCCCCTCTTTCGTTGCCTTCACTGACACCGAGCGACTCATTGGAGATGCCGCCAAGAACCAGGCCGCCATGAACCCCTCCAACACCGTCTTCGACGCCAAGCGACTCATTGGACGAAAGTTCACCGATGAGGAGGTCCAGACCGACGCCAAGCACTTCCCCTTCAAGATTGTCGACAAGGCCGGCAAGCCCAACATTGAGGTTGAGTTCAAGGGCGAGACCAAGGTCTTCACCCCCGAGGAGATTTCCTCCATGATCCTCACCAAGATGAAGGAGACCGCTGAGGGCTACCTCGGTGGAAAGGTCACTGATGCCGTCATCACTGTCCCCGCTTACTTCAACGATTCTCAGCGACAGGCCACCAAGGATGCTGGTCTGATTGCCGGTCTCAACGTCCAGCGAATCATCAACGAGCCTACCGCTGCCGCTATTGCCTACGGTCTTGACAAGAAGGCCGAGGGTGAGCGAAACGTTCTGATTTTCGATCTCGGTGGAGGAACCTTTGACGTTTCTCTGCTGTCCATTGAGGACGGTATCTTCGAGGTCAAGGCCACCGCCGGTGACACCCATCTTGGTGGCGAGGATTTCGATAACCGACTCGTCAACCACTTCACCCAGGAGTTCAAGCGAAAGCACAAGAAGGACATTTCCACCAACCAGCGAGCTCTGCGACGACTGCGAACCGCCTGTGAGCGAGCCAAGCGAACCCTGTCTTCTTCTGCCCAGACCTCCATTGAGATTGACTCTCTGTACGAGGGCATTGACTTCTACACCTCCATCACTCGAGCCCGATTCGAGGAGCTCTGTCAGGATCTCTTCCGAGGCACTCTCGAGCCCGTCGAGAAGGTCCTCCGAGACGCCAAGATGGACAAGTCTTCCGTTGACGAGATTGTCCTTGTCGGTGGATCCACCCGAATCCCCAAGGTCCAGAAGCTCGTTTCCGACTACTTCAACGGCAAGGAGCCCAACCGATCCATCAACCCCGATGAGGCCGTTGCCTACGGAGCTGCCGTCCAGGCCGCCATTCTGTCCGGTGACACCTCCTCCAAGACCCAGGATCTGCTCCTGCTCGATGTTGCCCCCCTGTCTCTCGGTATTGAGACCGCTGGTGGTGTCATGACCAAGCTGATCCCCCGAAACTCCACCATCCCCACCAAGAAGTCCGAGACCTTCTCCACCTACGCTGACAACCAGCCCGGTGTCCTGATCCAGGTCTTCGAGGGTGAGCGAGCCCAGACCAAGGATAACAACATTCTCGGTAAGTTCGAGCTGACCGGTATCCCCCCCGCTCCCCGAGGTGTTCCCCAGATTGAGGTCACCTTTGACGTTGATGCCAACGGTATCCTGAACGTTTCCGCCGTCGAGAAGGGCACCGGAAAGACCCAGCAGATCACCATCACCAACGACAAGGGCCGACTTTCCAAGGAGGACATTGAGCGAATGGTTTCCGAGGCTGAGAAGTACAAGGACGAGGACGAGAAGGAGGCTGCTCGAATTGCCGCCAAGAACGGCCTCGAGTCTTACGCCTACTCTCTCAAGAACACTCTCTCCGAGGAGAAGTTCAAGGAGAAGGTCGACGAGGCTGACCGAGAGAAGCTCGAGAAGGCCATCAACGAGACCATCGAGTTCCTCGACAACACCCAGTCCGGTGCCACCGAGGAGTACTCCGACAAGCAGAAGGAGCTCGAGGGCGTTGCCAACCCCATTCTCATGAAGTTCTACGGAGCTGAGGGTGGAGCTCCCGGCGGAATGCCCGGAGGAGCCCCTGGCGGATTCCCCGGTGCCGGTGAGGGCGCTGCTCCCGGTGGAGGCGAGGGCCCCACCGTCGAGGAGGTCGACTAAGCCATGCGAGGTACAACGTAATGTATATATTTAATGATAGATGATAAGAACATGAGAACTTGTAGGCTGGAATAAAACACAGGCAGTAGAATGGTTATCAAGACATGAGTTGAAGAGGTTAGTAGTGAGGCTGCAGTTCACAGTAACACCTCTGTCGTCCAATGACTGACATTTGAAAACACTCATGCTACATACAGATACGAGCAGCTCTTAGACGACAGCTATCTGAAGGCCTACTCCGTGCTTCTGGGTGACTATCAGCAGTAGAGAATGAGATACAACTTCCACAGATATCTAACAGAATCATCATGTGCAGTCCATTAGATATTCTCCAGATAAGTCATGTATGTCCTCACTGTCATTTCAGATCCAACTGTAGAGGTCAACTGTTTACTTGGACCATCCTCAAACGACTTGTTCTATAATCTGTCCCAATCACACGCCGTCAAAGATCCCTCGGCTAATTACAGACGTCCTCTGCTGCACCTAAATTGGCACCTCAGCCACCGGTGTGGCAGGTCACTATAGTTTCAGAGTCTCTTCTGCCACGTGGAGTGTCATGTCTCATCATGTGCCAGCTAATGAGCTTGGCGAGTGATGAGTAGAGGCCTCTTCGGCCTCCGCTTACTAAGCTTTGTTGAGTTTTCAGCTCACCTCTTCTCCCCAACGATCTCCTAATTCTATTATATCACTATCTCTGAGAGAATGTGCTTATCTGAGAGTCTTTAATTGCGTGTGTTTCTCTCAATCTCTCATAGAGTGTGCAATGCTGGAGTTTGGTTTTCCTGGTGAATGACACTGGGACATTAGGGTTAGGGTAGCGCTCCCAACCGGGAAAGACCCAGGTGTTGGTGTGGTGTCGCCTCCTTAATATCACAAACACACACACATAAAGTCCGTTTCAACACTTCATCAGTTCAACTTCGATACACGCAAATACGATGAATACCGAGTGGTGAGTAGGGCAGTAAGGATGTCACGTGATGGAGTAATGCAACGACCGGGAACCTATCGCCAACTGGGATGCCACGCACTCGCCGTCAGGCTTTGTTTACTGATGTGCTGTTTACCGCGCAACCGGAGTTACGTGTTGTGTGGTGGCATAGAGGGGGGATTTGGTTGATAAGGGCGAAAGGGGCACTTGGCGATGCCTTGTTTCAAGTGCTCACGGCTCAAGGGCTTTGCTGGCGGTCCTGACCTCTGACTGATACTAACCATTAGAGTAGAAAAAGGAAATGACTTGTGGCATGTGATGGTGATCATCACGATGTGGAGTAACAACCGTGGACGGTTGAGACGTGGACAATGACGATACCGTCCGTGTTGATGGATGGGTGGTGTGGGGATTACTTCTGAGAGATACCCTTGCACGTGGCATTTCGGTTTAATGACGGAATGCTGTGGCGTTGAGAAGAAATGGAGAGCGGAGGAGAAATCGGTTGATTGCATGCGATGTAATTATCACCAACAATGTCACCGCCACCACATCATCATTAACTTGCTGGGAACCTCTTGCTAACTCAGATACGACTACCTCTTCAAGCTGCTTCTCATTGGAGACTCCGGTGTGGGCAAGTCTTGTCTGCTGCTCCGATTTGCCGACGATACCTACACTGACTCTTACATTTCCACCATCGGTGTCGACTTCAAGATCAGAACTTTAGAGCTGGAGGGAAAGACCGTCAAGCTTCAGATTGTGAGTATAACGAAGGAGATTTGATAAGACTATGCGATAGGAAACGACCTCTCCAAATTCATACTAACTCAGTGGGATACTGCCGGACAGGAGCGATTCCGAACCATCACTTCTTCATACTACCGAGGCGCCCACGGTATCATTGTGGTGTACGATGTGACTGACCAGGACACATTCAACAACGTCAAGACTTGGTTCCACGAGATTGACCGATACGCCACCGAGGGCGTCAACAAGCTGCTTGTGGGAAACAAGTCGGATATCACCGACAAGAAGGTTGTGGAGTACACTGTGGCCAAGGAGTTTGCCGACTCTCTGGGCATCCCCTTCCTGGAGACCTCGGCCAAGAACGCCACCAACGTCGAGCAGGCATTCCTGACCATGGCACGTCAGATCAAGGAGCGAATGGGCGGGGCTGCCGAGAACACCGCCGCCAAGGCCAACGTGAACCTCCGGGGCCAGAATGTCTCTCAGGGTTCCAGCAGCTCTTGCTGTTAACTTAGTCAATTAATGGGTTGAGATGTAGTAAATGGACTGAATGTTATGATTGTACTTGAGAGGGCGTTGGAGAGTGATAACGCTGTGAAGCGTGCTAGGAGAAGTAGAATGTGTACTTATATGGAGTGATGAAGTATGTAAGAAGGGTATCATATCCTCGAACATATAGATGAGACGTAGGAAGGTCATAATGAAAGGAACGAGTATAAGATAATGACAATAAGCCATTTATTTGGCAAAGTGTATAGCCCAGATTACTGATACACATGAGTGATAGTTGTTTCAGGGTAGGAGACTTCTCTCTCGAGTTGTATTGATATGTCTTGCACCAGGAGAAGTAAATAGCAGGTTGTACCACGAGAGTACAAGCCTGTCTGTTACAGTACATTCTTGATTCTTTCATGGTTCAACTTGGTGTGACACGAATGTGTTAGTCTGACTAATCCTTGCATCGGCTACAAGTGACTACGAAAAGGGATGACTAGTTGAAGTTCTTTTGGCAGTCAAATACTAAGAAACATATTACCACTTTGATTCAATTATAAAAGTGTTGAAGCATAGCTACTGATATTGAATAGTAGATGTGCAGTGAGGGATCATTCGCTTAGTCTAGCTCTGATGTTCAGGGTGTGATTAGGAAGTGGAGAAACATCTGGGTCCTGGTTCTAGAGAGATGGATACGATTACCAATAAACTGATGTGCGATGGTATAGGGAACGTCATTTCCGGCCCTTCTCAACAAAGTCAAGCACTCAACCTATACAATCATCACAAGCATACGACCTTGGAGAACTGATTGAAGGATTCTTTGTATTTGCTATGTTTTACTGGGCTCAAAAGTCAACCGTTCATTAGAGGATCTTTCGTGCTAGATGGTGAGCATTCTCTGTATCATGGTTTTATAAAACCGAGTCGTGGGCTTGGCTTGTGCACGGACTCAGTACCGATGAGCTGATCAACTAAGATACCATCAACTCCCTGAACTTGAACAATGAGCGCAAATCGCCCCAGAGACTCGTTTGAAACTTCCCGATATCCCTCATGACTATCAATACCACGACAACTGTAGATCTCAGATCGCTGTGAACGTGAAGACCGTCTACGTCGTATCGTGTACAACATAAAGAGGTTGAAACAAAAGCTGACTCACAATGAGATGGCGGTTAAAGATGCCCATATTTTCGACTCTCACATCACCGTTACTTCTATAGCTATTAGTGGCTCCGATAGTGGGCACTGTTACTTTGATAGAACATTTGATACTTTGATAGAACGTTCTCTCCACGGAACTAAACGTGACACTAAGTGGAAATCTGGTCGATCGAACAACAATGGTCCAACGCTACCAAACGCTACCGATTACTACCTCCAAGTACACATGTCTTTTGGTCCTGGTACACCGTTCTCGGTTGATCGAACTTACAAGTAAGTGCTTTTTCGAGGAACTACAACAGCTAGGTCTTGAGTAAGTCCTTGTTCAACACAGGGAAGTCTATAGCGATTGAATTATACATCTCGGTGATCCAAAACCGGAATAAATGTTCACCACCACCTTCTTGATCTCCATGCGTCGCTTTTGTCGTATATCTAAACTATGCGGTATATCTGATAACGGCTTTTATTGGGCAAGTGAGTCTCCAGTTTACGCCGATCCACATGAACAGACACCTTGTTTCTTTGACACGTTAATTGGCGAAGATCGGGTGAGAGAGATATTTGGGGCTTTGCCTGAGGCTTAGAGGCTCACTGTAGAGGCTCAGACAAGACTTTCATTCGACTCTTTCTATACAGCACTCGCTTAAGGACGTATATGGAGTTGCTCGATAGCAACGGCACGACGTATAGCTGCAAATATCCGCTCGATCCGTTCTTTTCTTTTGTCCAGCGGTTCTATGTGTTCCACAAGAGGCGTGCTTGTTCTCGTCTTTGTCAAAACAACCAACCACGTTCGGAGGCTGCATACGAGAGCCAATATGACGGTTAATGGGCAGAAATTGAAACTTTGAGGAAAGAAAGAGCTGAAAGACTGAAGAAAGAGAAGAATAAGGACAGGAAAGTGTTAATGAGCGGAAGGTGTATTTGTCTGATTTTAGCGGGTTACAACGGACCATAACTATAGTAGATACTTGTGGCCTCAAAAACTAGACAAGGTGGCACATCTACACGAACGTTAGTTCACACCACTCCTACGTCACAGCACATGGACACATGTTCAAGGCGCATTTGTCACTGCCTTTCAATGTCTTGCAGGCTTTTCGCTGACAGTTTTGCGGGCAATATCAAACTCTCGCGCCATGGTACGATCCAATACGATCCGAGTGCCGTTTTGCCTGCCGTCTCTTTAATTTGAGGCGCGGTAACGGCGGATAAGGCTCAGATCGGCGAGGTACGAGTAGTCAAAGAACAGGCACGTTGTTGTCCGTAAGGCGTTCATAGAGACTTGTAATTGCCGGGCTTGGCTGGTGCTGTGCCTGCCACACTCGTTTCTGCCTCCCAAGGCTCATTTCCTCTGTCTTTTCTCTTGGCTTCGGTCATTTTCGGTGGGTCGATGCAGAATCTGAACGCTGAAATTTCAAATCTTATGCGAAAAGTGGGTCACCAAAAAGACAATAGTGAATGACTGGAAAAGCGAAAGAGGTGGAAAGTAAGGTGGAAAGTGGATCTCCCCGGTTCTTGTACTGCCGGGCTCAGATCGGCTTTCAGTTTACACTGTTTACATGCTTGTTTGACATTTGTCATAATTATGTGACCTGATACACCCCTTGTATCAGGTTGAAAATGTACGTAGATGACGTTTGAAGGGCCTGGAATGGAGATGGTGACGCAAGGGATCAGGGGGGCAGAATACCAGCCCTCGCAAACCTCATTCCTCCTGGAAAAACAGCTCTTTCCCTCATTTCAACGTCTACAGTCTCTAACGTTTGACATGAAACGAGGTACCCGCTGCTTCTTACCCCTGAGTCTGTTATAATAACAGCCTGAGACAGAAGGGAATGTGTGGAAACGTTTCAGAGGTGCAGAGAGGGTCGTGGTGGGTCGCCAGGGGTGCGGGCCGTCGCAATCCAGAGACTTGCGTCCTGTCTCATGGGCCAAGTGCATTCGACAGAATATCTCCACCTCCATATTCATGTCCTCCTGATATCGTGCGTCAGAGTTTAACCGAGGACTCAGACGGATGGTTTAGTGTGTCATGGAAGTGTTGATTGAACATGCTAAATCGCTTCTACAGCACTCCATACTACTCTGTACGACACAACTTGCGGGGAGGGGTATACTAACCACTTCTATACGTCACCCTATCCATGGCAGTATAGTGTATACTAGACCTTGAGCTATGTTAGTGCAGATTACGACGAATGGGGAGGAGAGTAAACGAGTAGTCTGAGAGCTCCAACAGGGTACCCCAGGTGGACCAGCTTTAGCCTCGTTTATGATCGTCAATTCAACAGTGGATATTGGAACTTTGCGCAACAGCTTTAGGCAGCCTTCGACGAGGTTTATAGGCAACCATTAATATCAGGTTCGACTTATCTTAGCCGTGGCAGATCGACAAGCTAAAGTAACAGGTAGACGGCTCAGGAACGGCTCAGATTGAGGCAATTCAGACAGAGATAAATGCAACGACATCGATGAATTGCCTCAATAGCAGCCACCACGTATTTTCCATAGCATACACATCTATCATTTATTAATTACTCCACCTCACTGTAGCCCATCAAACTGGGCTAGACTAGTTTGGCCAACAGTGCCTTGTTCAACATCGCCATGGGAACCTTGTCTAAGTCCGAAAAAGAAGATTTCGAGACAATTGTGCCATGGCCACTGCGAATTGCTGATAACGGCTCTTTGTGCACGCTCCAGACGTCTCTTCCAGGGCTTCTCGGCTCCGAAACAAAGCCTATGGGCGAACATGAACATGGACAAGATGAGACATTGAGACATTTTGACTGTTAGTCGGTCTACCATCAGCCTAAGACGAGGGGAGGTTTAGAGGTTTAGAGCGAGTTGGACGAGGCTGGTGGTCTCGAGAACATGGTATAGATAGTCTTGGTCATTATTACGAGGTGGTGGATAAACGAGTATTCTTACAATCGTTCTATGTTCGCCTTTCATGTGTAGTTCTCAGAACAGCGTATACAACTGCCTTGCAAGGCTGTATCAACCTTGACTTGTCTGAGAAGTGCAATCCGGTATGGGCATTCAGGCGTGTGTTACAACATCTGTCATATTCCATCATAGCTCCACTTGCTAATACTCATGTACAGTCTCAGGGGTGCGCCTTGGTTTCTCAACTATTATACATGGAGCTCTCTGATACTACGCTACCTGCTGGAGAAACGCACTGGGTCGTGATGAAACACTGAATGCCAGAGAGAAAAAGAAATTCTAGGAATCGGTGCCCAGTAAGCTTGTCCCACAGACAATAGAGAAAATACTGGATTCCCAGTCTCCCAAGCATGCATCTCGCGATGGTCGGGACAAGAAAATACCGAAAACCGACCTCTTGTCCGATTGCTACGCCGAAACTTGTCTTTCTGTCTCAACCGCTACACCCTGGTCGTGCCAATCACCTCGGCAGGCCTCCAGAGTACATGTGGACTGTAAGGCGAGCGATTTGCTGGAGATCACGCTGATCCGTAGTTGCCTGTCGGGGCCTTCTGAGCTTGTCTCTGCCTTTACAGCCGGGCAAAAAGAGTTCAAAAAAGAGAAGGTTGCATGTGCAGTCAACTGTATACAAGACAACTCTAACCCAGGCTGACTAGCTCACACCCAAAGTGGTAATGAGCGGGTTCAAGGCTGCAACCAGAGAGTCTGCTACGTGTTTTGTCTCAGAGAGAAAAAAAGACGACGGTGTCTTTGGTGGCGACAGGTGGCCCCCGACGCACGGAGTGACACGCACATGTCTCGAGACACAGCTGCCTAAACCCCATTTTCGCCCATTCTACATCTCTCCTGCGTTTGTCCGTTTCTCACTCACGTTTCTGACACCACCACCCCTACTAAACCTAAGCGTGTACCAAACTCTAACGCTAAACCTCCCCACTACACACTGCTCGTAGTACAACAACGCAAAGAGGGCACGGTGATATATAAGGCTAGCGTCTTCCTCCCAAGACTGACTTTCCAACTCAACACCCTCACGGTATCACCACCACACTCCTTCCTTCAATTCTAGAGCAACAAGACTGGTTCTTGCCTCATACTTTCCTTCAACACACCCCATCCGACCCACTACATTCCTGTAACCACACGACCCATTCCTTCCCTAACTAAATTGATACCATGAAGTTCTCCACCGCCCTCCTTACCGCTCTGGCCTCTCTGGTTGCCGCCGCTCCCATCGACTGCGACGACAACAAGCTCGTTGCCCGTGACATTGTCACCGTCTTCGCCCACGAGACCACCTACGTCTACGCCAACCAGGACGCCGCTCCCGCCCCTGAGCCCACCCCCTCCCCCGAGGTCAAGGCCCAGGCTGGCTCCGACGCCAACGTTGTCTACCAGTACGTCTACGTTACTGTTGACCAGAACGGAAACCTGATCCAGAACACCGCTGTTGAGACCAAGCCTGCCGACGCCCCTGCCCCCACCGAGGCTCCCGCTTCCAAGCAGGAGGAGGCCCCCCAGCAGGAGGCCCCCAAGGTCGAGACCCCCAAGGCCTCCCCTACTCCTTCTCCTTCTCCCTCCCCCAAGGCCGAGACTCCCTCTTTCAAGGCCGAGGCCGGAGAGTCTGCCAAGGTCCAGACCCCCGCTCCCAAGCCCTCTCCTTCCCCCAAGGCTGAGACCCCCGCCGAGGCCCCCGCCTCTTCTTCCGGCAACCTGGACTCCTGGTCCAAGGCCATGCTGGACACCCAGAACGCCAAGCGAGCCGAGCACGGTGTCGGTGCCTTCGCCTGGAACGAGACTCTTGCCAACTTTGCCTCTGACTACCTGAACAAGGCCCAGTGCAACTTTGAGCACTCCGGTGGCCCTTACGGTGAGAACCTCGCCATGGGCTACCCCTCTGCCCAGGCCGCCGTCAACGGCTGGTACGACGAGGTCAAGGACTACAACTTTGCCCAGGGTGACTTCTCCATGGCCACCGGCCACTTCACCCAGATGGTGTGGAAGGCCTCCACCCAGGTCGGCTGTGCCAAGAAGGAGTGCGGCGGCAACGGTGCTTACGTTGTCTGCGAGTACTACCCTCGAGGCAACATGCTCGGCGACTTTGCCCAGAACGTTTTCCAGTAAATCTGTTCTGACTGCTTGAGTCCCCCCTGACGACCTATACTTACTGTTCGCATTATTATCTCTTAGTCGCTGGCGACGTAGATTAATTATTTGATACTTCCACAAACGGGTTTTTTGTTCTGTATGTTTTTTTGCCCCTAGAACGGGTTTTTTCTTCCTCTCTCTTTGACCAGGGCAGACGACATTCCATTCCCAACTCAATCGCGAGCCAAACGGGAAACACTGGAGTGCCGATCGCAAAGGTTTTTGGAGGAATACAGAATGAATATGCTTTTTTTGATAAAGAATGTGCGGTGTAGAAGCAACGTAAACAGACAACAATGGCGGACAATCCCCGTTAATCTTACCAGTATTATAAAAGTCTTGTGCTCCACCTCGCTTACCAAGGTTGCGCAGCCACGATGAGTTCTGGAACAGGGGGTAGTCCCGAATTAGTACAGATGTGCCGTAAGTGTGGGGTTCGTAGCGAGATGATGTAGATGGGGCTGTGAGAGATACCTCAGCCTCAAGCAACGGCGAGTATTGACATGACCCACTTCTATCATTGAGGCTTTTTACTTGGCAAGGCTTCAATTCAACATCAACACTCAGTGTGGTCCCCCCCATTAAACTTTTATTATGTGGCCGATTTCCCAACTCAAACGCGTCAAAGAATGCAGAGCCTGGAGGCTAAAAGACTAACGAGGTCGCATTCGTCTGACCATCACCAGCCCATCGCTGTTTGGAGGCAAGCAGACGTTTAGGGGCAGTTGAGAACCAGCTGGAGGAGCGATGTAACATTGAAGATCGTTGCGAAGAAAAATCGTTGCTCTTAGGAACTTGTAGTCATCGATCGATTTACATCCTCAGTTGCCTGCTCCCCTTCTGTTTACGTCGAGAGGCAGTGCCCAGACGTCTTCGAGATTCTATTATAAGTCTTCTCCACCTTTGACTGCGGTGTCTCAGAGTTATGTGGAAGAGAGAATTGGGTAATTGAACTCGTGAGGGTGTAGAATATGGCTATTTGAACGAGAACATGGCACTGTACAATTTCAATAGTCTACTCGTAGTCTTTAGGTGACCTCAGTGCTACAAGTAGCCCTGTCATTAGTTCACAATACTTAGCTATGGTCAACTATTACTTACAACCAGGTCCCATGCTAAGGTTCACCACTGCCACATTGGGAACTAACCAAACAGTCTACGGACAAACACCTGCTTGTTCATGTAGATCAACGGCTCCAGCGTTTACGCTGTACACCTGTGTATGTACTACAGCGATGGTGTCTTTGGACAGCTCTGTCTTCTGTTCTCTGGGCATCTGGGCTGAACCCCTATTCTTCTCCACCTTGACCTTATTCCTCCACACCCTGGCCATAATAATACCCCCGGGCTATACTGCGTACATTCCTCAGGTACGACACGTGCCCTGCCTATTTCCCATTTGCAGGGTAATAAAACGCGTCCAGGGTCATTTGCGTCTTTTTGCAGCTCCATCTTTTTCGCTTTTCATACAGCCTTCCTTCCAGAGCCTTGTCACGCGTTGTTATGCAGGAGACTGCGATGCGCAACTGAAAGCTCCAAACTCCCATTGTGAGAAATGACGTAACTGACATACTACCAACTGTAACGTCTCCCACCGTGAAACAGATTCACTCGTGTTTCAGCTCAACGACAGGGTCTGAGCGTAACATTAGCAATTGGACTTTGAGAGAGTATGTACAGGTATTCTGTCTTTCATATCCGATAAATTGTGCTTGCTTAGTGCACTTGAAAAAGGCAACCAAAGTCTCATTTCCGTCGCTTGTGTCTTTTGCATTAAGCTGTCCAGTTGCTTCAATGATCTACAATGAGTCCACAAACCCTGCAGTAATAGTGAAGATCGTAGAGGAAAAAGGCGTCGGCGTGTCCAAAATCCCGAGGC
This sequence comes from Yarrowia keelungensis, assembly GCA_001600195.1. Taxonomy (NCBI): domain Eukaryota; kingdom Fungi; phylum Ascomycota; class Dipodascomycetes; order Dipodascales; genus Yarrowia; species Yarrowia keelungensis. Next base: position 2,076,890 of record BCJD01000002.1, on the reverse strand, counting down.
AGGGTCCAGGATCGCCGCTATACTCCGTAAACCGTTCCGGAGAATGTGCAATGAGAGACTCGTTAATTGAACACACCTCGGTTCATGCGATAGAGCTGTATGGAACACGCCATTGCCGTTAACAGCGAGACTTTTGGAGCAAAAACAGGTCTCAGTGGGCCGACAGGAATGAGCCAGAAACGCATTGGGCAATAGAATACATCAGGAGACTCACACACGGCTCAGGGCTTTGTCAGTGGATATAGCAAGCCTGAGGTCATTCCTCAAGTCATTCCTCTGAGGTCGTTCACATTGCACTCCATTAATGGACTATCAATCGCGTCTCATTGACCCCTTAATAGAGATCTACAAGGTACGAGAGATCTCGCCAATCGTTACCGCTCGAATCTCGTAAAAGTGATTCACATCGCCAGATCCATACAGTTTCACCCTTCGTTCATGTGGTCCAGTGCGTTTTACGACAACGATCTGGAGATCTTCAACCTCAGGTGTAGCCATGCATTGTAGGGGTGGTTGTGAAGGGTGTAGTGAAGCCGTGCCATGACAGTGACGTGAATTGAGTCTTGTTCTGTAAAATACAATAAAACTCAGGCCTCGGTTTTCAGTATGATCAACATTCCTCACCTTCATTCGTCGTTGAAGTCTTTCTCTTTATTGAACTAAGACCCAACGCCTCTCATGATCAACATTCTGTACTTCCAGGATGTCTGTTAATTACGTCAAGACCTCGTTGGCGATTGAGTAAGATCATCAGCATATACACATACGAGGATACAAAGACGTTAGAACTTAGGAGCGCCTTGTCAAAGCTGGAGTGTCGTACAAGGAGGTGACCAGTTCAAGGAGATCAGCATTCCATTCATTGACCCATCGAAGGTCACATTGGAGAGGATTGGTTATCAAAACTGTCAGATAGTTTCTGAAGACCTCTTTGACACCCCTTCGCTATCCGTGGTAGAACTCTCCACTCCACAATCTTCACATTCCTCTCAGGAACTACGACAGGTCCACTAGCTATGCAGATGAATCAAAGGGAATCAACTTGACTCCCAATCAACTCATTCACCTCCTTAATCGTAAATATGTATTATACATTGTCAATGTCTATGTTAATGTCCATGAACTCCTCATCGTACTTCCCCTACAGCCTCTGAACAGGCCCCTCGAAATCCGCCTCGTCGATATCACTGTCTTCGTTCCAGTCGTACTCTCCCTCGTCCTCTGAGCTCATGAACCCCTTGGCAATATCATTGAACATGCGGTGTCCCTTGATAAGCAGTTCATCAGTTCCGTTCTGAATCGACTGTTTGAGCTGTTGTGACGAATGCTTGAGTTTCAACGACGGCTGTTGCTGCTGGAAAGCTCGCTGAGCTCGGAACATGAGACTCTTCTTCTTGGCTATAGACAGTCGTGGTGATGGAGAAGAGGTCATCTCAGTGGTGGCCTCCTTGACCTCTGAATATGGAGATAGAGCACTGGGCAGCATCGATTGACGTCTGCTTTCCCGTCTGGGAGAGCCCTTGTATTCCGACTTTGGCGAATCGTCATCGTTGCCCATACCCATGCTTTCTCTGACTTGTCTGAAGGTGGATGATCTCTTGAGCTGTCCCAGAAGACCCTCTTCAGGCTCAGCCTTGGGGGTACCTCTGTGTGGACTTCTGGCGTCACTTGCACTTTCAGAGGTTCCCACTGTTCGTCTCGTGACCATGGCGCTGTATTTGTCGCTGAGAGTCGCGATTTCCCGCTCAGCCAGGGCTAGTTCGGTCTTCAGATCAAGCACCTTTCTCTGCTTGGCAGCAATGGCCTTGAGAATATCGTCTTCGGTGACATTAGGGTCCTCGGTGAAACTCGACACCTCAGATCGGATAGAAGCCCCCGAGGAACTCACTCCTCGTCCATTAGAACTGCCACTACCAGAAGCACTGTCAGACATGCTATCGATCCTTTGCAGCTTGGCCAGGTTGTCAAATTGACGGTTGAGGTCTCGGTTCATCTCGACCAGCATCAATTTGGCCAGCCCCGTGCTCTGACTGATCACACGGGCCTTGTAATTGCTTCCATTGGCTCCAGGACTGCCCAGAGAGCCGTACTTGGACACCCGGGTGTCTGGAGAAGTCCCCGAAGGCACCACCAGCCCAGAACTTCGCCGTCGAGGCTCCGATTTGATTTTCGACAACTGCCGTCGGTGACTGTACCGCCGGGGAGTCTTTGGAGAGTCTGTCATGTCGAGATAGTTGGGTGTAAACGCCGTGCGTAGTCTGTCTCTGAGTTGACGATATCTTGTTGATAGACTTTGGCGTCAAGGCTAAACCGTGTTTGTCGCCCAATGCGGTAATACCCAAATAGAGAGGATATGGAAGGTGGAGTAGTAGGGCGAATGAGGGGGTGAAAATGGACTTAGTGGAAACGAGAGTGACACAAGTGTGTTTCTGGTCACGTGACATATAAATTTGTAGCATTACGTTCCCCCCCAAACACCCTTTATTCACTTCCCTAAACCACAACACGCCTCGTTTTAACTTTAGCGACCAGTCAAGCTTCAAACAATATCATTCATGCGAAGAGATGGATAATATCAGAGATGCAGGTGTCAAGGGGTGCCTGATGGTGGACTACAGAATATGGCAGCTTGATGAGCTCGTGCCTTGCTTACTGAGCATTCTGGGAGCTTAGGGAGTTCGTGCTTACTAAACCAAACGGGATCAGAACTCTAATGAAAAACGAAATTTCAAAACGTGATAGAGGGGCCAGATTTTAAGGTGTGGTAATGGAAAGTGTATCAGAAGATAGCTGAAAGGCTGAAATATATCATTATCAGATCAATTATTCTCCATCGCCTCTGTAGCATGCTCAAAATCAAAAAACTCAAAATTGCAATTTTCACAGCATGGTGCATCTACACGGCTGTTTCTCACCAATCCGCAATAGTTTAGTGGCTAGAATTTCCGCCTGTCAGAACATCTGTTCAGCACGCGGGGGACCGGAGTTCAATTCTCCGTTGCGGAGTTTCTTTTTTTCTCTTTTGCTCCCCATGTCTTTGCTCGGTATTCTTGCCACATTGAGTCTTAGTAAGCTTACCGGGTCGAGACTCAACAGTGAGACAGGTTTTCTTTTGCCGAACCAACGGAAGTTAGAAGACTAAGAGACTAAGGGAGATGCGCGGAGTTCGAACACACTCTCGGGAGTGGTGTATCATGGACATCTTGCATTAGTATGTACCCATATCGAGTAAAAGAGCTTACTAATATGACATGTCTGATAATGCATCTAATTTTATAGCCTTCGATGAGGCATACAAACAACAGCTCATCACGACTCATTACTAAGCAGCAGAAGTGAATAGGAGGAAAGCGTTACGCAACCAGGTGCTTACTGACACCTCATGTAAATCCCTCTCAACCTCAAAGGTCCTTAATACCAAAGTTCGGCACATCTCTGTCATGCATGATACGGCGCTTCGGACCCCGACATTGAACCTAAACTCGCCACTATAATATATATCCCTTTGGTGGGCGTGATCTACTCCACATTATACCCTCGTTTCTACCATGCGGGTGCTTTTCAACATTGTTGCCGGCCTTCGGGCCGTTTCCGCTCTTCGTCAGTTTGAACAGGAGCCGTTGCACAAAGCGTACGATGGAATCAAGGATGTGGCTCGTCAGCAGGTGTCTGATGGCACGATTCGGGTCACTGATCCGGCCGAATTGGGCGTCGATTCGGTGAAGCAGCATTCGGGCTACTTTGATTTCGAGCAGGACAACAAGCATCTGTTTTTCTGGTTCTTTGAGTCCCGAAACGATCCCAAAACCGATCCTGTAGTTTTGTGGATCAACGGAGGACCTGGATGTTCTTCTATCAAGGGCATGTTTTTCGAAATGGGTTCTGCCAAGGTCGAGAAGAATCTCAAGCTCGTGAACAACCCCTATGCCTGGAACTCTAACGCTTCAGTCATCTACCTGGATCAGCCTGTGAACACGGGATACTCGTACTCTTCTGATGAACACAGAGTCAACTCCACGAGACAAGCAGCCAAGGACGTGCATCTGTTTCTGAACAAGTTCTTCGAGACTTACCCGGAGTACTCGGATCTGGACTTCCATGTGGCTGGAGAATCGTATGCTGGACATTACATTCCTGCCATTGCTACCGAGATCCAGAGCCACAAGGAGAAGAACTACGAGCTGGCTTCGGTTCTGATTGGAAACGGAGTCACCGACACAAAGACCCAGGTGCCCTACTTCCAGGCCATGGCTTGTGGAGAGGGAGGTTACCCTTCTGTCTTGTCTGAAGATACTTGTCAGCAGATGAAGGACGCTGTGGGAGACTGCCAGAAGCTCATTGAACACTGCTGGGCCAACCCCAAGAACAAACTGCAGTGCTACGCCACCATGAACTACTGTCTGTCTGTTTCTGTCGAGCCTTATATGCGAGAAGGAGGACGAAACGCCTACGATGTCAGAGATGTGTGTTCCAAGACTGGCTGTTACGAGTCAGAGAACAACGCCATTGAGTCTTATCTTAACGACGAACATGTCCAAACCGTTCTTGGAGTTAAGGACATTGAGCATGTTGGATGTCGAGGTTCGGTTGGAAACGAGTTTGGTCTCAATGGTGACTACGAGCTTCCTTTCCACTACGACGTTGCTGATCTCCTCGATAGCGGTCTTCCCGTCCTTCTGTACTCTGGAGACAAGGATTTCCGATGCAACTGGCTTGGAAACAAGGCCTGGTCTGACAAACTGGAGTGGAAGGGAGCCAAGGAGTACTCTGAGGCTCCTATTAAGCGATGGCACGCCAACGTCAACGGCAAGGACATTGCTGCTGGAGAAGTGAAGCAGTCCGGCGAGCTCACCTTCCTGCGAGTCTTTGATGCTGGCCATATGGTTCCCCACGATCAGCCCGAGACGTCTCTCGATATGCTCAACCGATGGATTTCCGGCGGTTCTTTTGAGTAACAAAGGGCCATTCCATAGATAATAAATGCATGACTACGAGTAGTGTGTAATATGACAGAAAACGGTCGCTATATAATACGAGCACAGCTAATCTGAACATGTATAGTGGGGTACAAGTACAATGAAAGAACACAAGAGAAAACAATCACATGGTGCCAGGAGAAGTGTGAATATCACATTCATTGAGGAGGCGAATACAGCAGAGTACCTGAATACCCCTTATTAGCCAATTTAACCCATTCTCCCCTCCTTGTATCTCAGCACATGATAAGATTACACCGTTATAGGGGTAAATCTGAACCTCTTCCAGTCTTCCATATCGACAAGTTTTTTCCCAGAAACCACTCAGTACGACTAGACAGCACCCAATATCTTCAATTGACTTCTTAAAACCCCAATTTGATCCCTACTTCGTCCAAAAATCGCCGAAATAGTTTGCCATTTTTAACTTTGAATACGACAATACGAGCTGCGATCTACATCCCAGGTCTAGTGGTGTAATGGTTATCACGTCTCGCTCACAAAGTGGCAGCAGCTACGAGTGCCGAGGAGGCTCAGAGTTCGATCCTCTGCTGGATCAAAAGCACTTCTGCAAAGAGGTGATAATTTTTTTTCATTCACTGCGTGGACTCCTACCCTTAGAAGTCCACATGTGCTGTCATATACGAGTGAGATGTCTTAGTCTTCTCATACAAAACCGTTTGAGTCAATTCTAACCCAGTGACCTCAAGGTTAACTACGTACCTTCAACTACTTCTATTCTTTACAGCTTAGTCATACCTTTTCTGATTAAGTTCTATTACTCCATCTCATCTTACAGAGTTCTATCAATAGCCGGATATTATATGTGGGATCGTCACTGTGCAGTATTATATCGGCTAGTCGTTTGTAGGTTTGCTCGTAGGTTTGGTCAAATGTCAATATTATTTCATCACTGGTAATGTTATATGCTGTTACTGGTTCTGCTTGTAGTTGTAAGCCAGATAATAAAGGAATGCACAGGTGGGTTGGCCGAGGAAGAAGGTGAACCAAAAGGCGCAGTTGCCGAGGAACGGGCCGAGAGAAGAGTTGATATGCTGGAGGTTCTCGGTGGCCATGATCAGAGGCACCTGCGACATCATGCCGAAGAAGGCCGCTCCGATAATGTTATGTGTGGGGATGCCGACGAGTAGTTCATGGATGACGGCGGAGAAGAAGAAAACCACCACCGACGCATTGAACCGCGACATGCCCCGGGCCAGTAGGGGTACGTAGACATGGTGTCTAAAGTACTGGTTGACGGGCTTGTTCCACAGGGTCCAGTACTGGCCAATCGACCGGGAGTTCCACCACTGCTGGTAGAAGGTTCTGTTTCCAAAGCAGGTGAGCTCTGCAATGAGGTTGAGGCCGTTCTGGAAAAAGGCGTAGAAGCCAATGAGCCAGACCATCATGGAGACAGAGGCCAGTTTCATGAGTCGCTCGGAGATGTTGGCGTAGTCCAGCTTGGGCTGGAAGAAGAGCGCCAGACACGACTGCATGATGGGGTAGGCGTATTGGAAGATGAGAAACTGGATGAGCATGCACAGCGAAACGAGCTCAAAGAGGTTTCTGATCACGTGTTTGGGTCGGATCCGCTCCGTCTTGGGGTAGACTGGCTGGTAGACCAGAGTGGGAGCGAACCAAAAGTAGAGGAGGTTCGACAGAGTGACGTTCTGGGGGTAAGGAAGCTGGGCGTAGTATGCCGGGGTAACTTCAATCTCAGCCAGTGTCTCAGCGTCATCTGAGGACGAGGAGGAAGAGGCAGACTCCTTTTCGTTGTCGTCCTGGGTCTTGTCCAGTTTCTGGGCCAGAATCGCTGCTTTTCGCAAATCGGCGTTAGTGAGAGCGTAGGATGCGAGCTTGAGAGACAGGATCACAGCCACAAACTCGACCACCGTGCCTGCAACGGGGTTGGGCAGGTAGTAGTACACCACGTAGGAGAGCAGGGAGATGGAAGACAGGGTGTTGAAGGTATGCAGAAGCCCCACGGCCATGTAGTGGTGTTTACTCGACAGAAACAGCAGCTTTGCGGCGCTCTCAATTGCGTAGGCCATGAGAATGTGCGCGTAGGCAACCACAATGAGCAGGCCCGTGAGTTGCCATTCGGACGGCGTGATTTTGGGGTCGAAAAACGGGTTGGAAATGCCGTACTTGAGGTAGTTTTCGAATGCGAGCCGCAGATTCCCCACAATGAGGATGATCATGCCAATGTTTTTGAAGCCCTTGAAGCTGGGGTTGGACCCGTCATAATCGCGCGAAAGCATGGATGTGGAGCAGCACGTGTGCACGGGCTTGATGTGCAGAAACGGCGTTTTTGACGACGACGACGACGTCGAGGGCTGTGGCTTCTTGGAGGCCGTCATCGTCAGGCCACTGAGAGACAGCGTGGACGACGAGTGTTTGTTTCTGGTTCTGGACGAGGCTCTGGAAGAGGGCTGGGACGACTGTCTGGAGGGAGGTCCGGACTCGTAGCCGTTTTTCTGGCTCTTGAGCACGTCGATTTTTCGTCGTCGGACTTCCATCTGTGCACTTTGGAGCAACTTGTAGGGTGTAGAAGGTGGTGTAGAGGGAGGTTGGTCTGGAAGGTGCTTGTCTTGCTGGTTGGAATTATAGCTTAACTGTTATCAAGAGTACCATGCAGGTAATATGGAGATCGTTAAGAGGTGGGTAGTGGTGCAAGTTTTGGACAGCCAGACTTTCAGTGGAGTGGAAAAATAGCCTGATTTTTGGTGGTCTAGTCGACTTTGGCCAAATACCACTTCCTAGCAGCTCTCAATGGTTATGGTCGCCGTTTTTCTATTGCCTCGCAAGTTTATTCTTGCTGTGGAATGTGACCTATTTTTGTTTGGAGGAAGATCTTGGGCGTGTAACGTGGAGGATAGGGTTGAAGTTGGGAGCGCAGAGCTATGTTGCGTTGCTGTGATGGCCGCGAGGATCTCCCAGACCTATATATAACAGCGTGCAAAGATAGCACGAGCCCAGACAAAGCGGGCCACACCAAGATTGCACCCTCTTGTAGTCTCGCTCAGACCTATCTTCTGCATCAGACTCCTCTAAAGTTTGCCAGGTGGGGTGCAGCGTACGTACCATTTTGGAGTTTTCGAAGACAAGGGTCAAAAGCGAAAAGCGAGGGTTGGAAAAAAGTCGTCATGGTGAGACGGAGGGGCAGGTGTTCCACGAGCCATAATTTATTGCCTTAGCGTCGATAATACGAGAGGGGAGGTGGAGAAAAGTGGAATTTGAGCTCAGAGCTTTTGATTGCACTACAAGTGGCTGATTCTTTCATGTTCAAACACGTTCCCTTAGACGTTACTGTAGTCGGTGTTTGGTTTGTTGTCTCGTTCTATTGTCTATTTGACACTTCCACTCTCGCCAAGCGAAGACGCATATTGGAGTGTACACGGGTCTACCAGGTGGCTAATCCGTCTGAGAGTCTAGTTTAGCCGGGTTTTGTGCCCACAATGAGCCCGGCTCGCCGCCCACATCCTCCGCCACCACTTTCTCCTCTCAGATAACGCACCCCGTCTATCAGTCTCTCTCCGTACATTATCGTGCTACACTTCACGTAAAAAATACGACGTGATGCAGCCGAGGCAAGTGCATGAACGGCGATCAGCCGTAACTCTACCGAGGCTGAAGCAGGTTAGTGGTGAGATAGCTCATTAGGAAATGCCACAATGGTCTAACAGCGCTTGACAATGGTGTTTGTTTTACTACCACGTCAATTGGCCAGGATCACGACTCCCTTGTGTGCTACTTTTAGACGCTTCTAGCTCTTCAGCCTCTGTCTGCACATGGTAATATGGCTCTCGTATAACGCATGAGAAAGGTGTAAGGGAGAAGTGGCATGTAGCATCCGTAGTGGGGCTGTTCACCTTCGCACATACCGAGCTCCTAAGCCGAACGTGTCTGCCACAAAATTCCCCTCTACTCCGTTCCTCTCTGAGTCTTAGTTCCACGCAACGTCATCGGAGATGCTAACTGAGACAAGGCTCATGGGCGGAAAATCAGGTCAGCAACACGCACTCTGCGGCCCGTACGGCTAGCAGCAAGCGTGGTTCCTACCAGGATCATATGAACAAACTCCATTGCTGTGTTCGTTTATGTAGGGTCATTACAAGCGAGAGGCTCATGAACTACAAGTACTCATACTCGTTCTCGTACTCATACGTCTATTGCCATCTATTATTCACTCGTAACTGCCAGGTCTTATTCTATTGTCTCAGTCGTAGTTCCGAGGTAAAGTAGGTCCGAAACACCCTTGTCGGCCCTGGTCACCAAGACACACTACCGGATTAATTCTAAAGAGATGATCCAATATCAACCTAAACCAGCCGATGAGACATGGTGAAATATGAGACACCTTGAGGTGAAACGGGAGGGTTGTAATAGAGGGGAGAAAACATAGCTATGACGAAAGCACTCTTGATGCTCATTCAGAATGGCAATGAGAAAAACAGACTTGTTGATCACCTACTTGCACTTCTCCAACACACTAACACTCATTGTACAGGTAGTCGCTTGAAATGCCCTCCATCGCCATTCTCCTCTCCTTGCTAATGGCATGCAGGAATCACAGCATCGCAGATCTCCTTGGTATGGTTTTACGAGATTGAAGTTACTGCGGTTACGGAGATAAGAGGAAGAGGTAAACAACTAACGCCACGGTTAGTGGTGTTTCACGGATTAGGAAAGATGGCTCTTGTCTATCTCCGTCGGAAAGTGCATCTCCGTTAATACCCGCAGAGGTAAACAATAACACCTTTGTTTGGAACACTGACTAATCCGTCGTAGATCTACACTCTGACACTGACGTGGATCCACTCTCGAGACATGAGCTGAATGCACTCCCATCCGGTGGGCACCCTCGAGGTCAAGGGTCTAATCTGCTGTATCTACCAACCATCCAGATGCATTATCCATGTAAGACCAAGCGATGTCAGTTTAGTAGCTGCCAAAGACGTCTTCATGGGCTTTCCGATGACGTTTGCTAGTGCAATTGAAATGGCAGGTGTCATCCTTTGAAAAGACCAATTGGCGTCCGAATAGGAACTCTACATACAACAATTGACAACATACAACCATTACATCAATCCGACATCCTAAGCACATTATGACTTGTAGTAGCCAAAAGCCCATATGAGAGTGCCTATCTACTTGTAGTATCCCCTGTAGCTTTGAGAGTCGTGTTTGGAGCTCTTGTAGCCCTGTAGCTCTTGAAGACACTTCACATACACTTCACACTCTTAGCTCTTGTAGCCCTACCACAAGACTCCAGATTGTCTGCAACCATCCTCCCAGTTCTACAACCATTCCGTCGTCCACCGACCTCCACTCATTAACCTTTTCATTACTATAATTATTCCTCCGCAATCTCCGTTCTCATTAGTTCTCTTTTGATACTCAAATGTGAGCCCCCTAGATGGTGGGGTTGGAGGCCTCCTCGACCTTCTCCTCCATAATCGCGCCAATGGCGTCCATGTGCAGAATCCACTGTCGGTACTCCATGCCGCACTTGCCCATCCAGCCCTCGATTTTTCGCGAGTTGTTGAGCTCAAAACCAGCAGCCATGAGCAGGTTTTCGGCCTCGTTTTCGGCGCTGATGGTCTCGATGATGATTCGGTTAGCGTGGGGCTTGACCTTCTTGGAGGTCACGTCTCGAGCGGTGTTGACGGCCCAGAAGAGCAGATCCATGCCCAGTCCGGTTCGTCGGTACTTTCGCATGACCGTCCAGGCGGTAATGTACACAGCCTGGTCCTCAATGGGGAACTTGTAGTAGTTGTTTTCGTTTTCCTTGTCAATCTCGTCCGACAGAGCGAGCAGACACACTCCGACAACAGTGCCGTTGAACAGGTAGGCCTTAGTATCAGACTGAGGAACAAGCACATCAGACACAACCGAGGACTCGGCGTCTCGAATGAGCTTGTCGGTGGTTCGGCTGGCCAGCGACAGAGTGGCAATGGTCACGGCACACATGAAAACCAGAAACTTTCCAAAATCTTCCACGGGGTCGTTGAACACTCGCACCAGCACGTAGAGCGACAGCAGAGCGCCCAGAGTGTAGTAGTGGAAGATGACCCGTCGGTTGGCCCGGTTTCGTCGCTGGGCCAGAGCGTCGGTCACCAGCTTGAAGCAGCTGACAATGTTTTCCGAGGTGGAGGTGACGGAAATCTCCTCAAAGGTGCCGGACGCTTCTCTTCGAGGGTGTCGGGGCTCCTCGACGACGGCTCCCTCGGGCGACACAGGCACGTCCTTGACATTGATGGCCTTGGCGTCGTCCTTTCGGTTTCGGACGTCGGACTTTTTGAGCGCTGTAGACATGATTGTGGGTGTGGAGTGTTGGTGAAGAAGATGTCAGCCTCCCAAAGTATTTCTCTTAGCACAACGTTATGTCTCTACAGATTAGCTTGGGTTGTGCATCGAGTTGAGAAGGAAGAGGAGGTAAAAGGAGGGTAAGAAAACAAGATCGGGAGAGGAAAGTCATTTTGAACTGATTTTTCAGTCAAATTCAATCAAAATAATGTCTTTCAACCTCCTTTTCCGCCCCCCTATCCCTCCAACTCCTCCCCGTCGTCTCGATCTAACTCTCAAGATGCGCAGCAGCTGCACTCTGGCGAAGCTCTATTTCCTTTTATTACGGCAACGACTATTTGTAGCAGGACCCACATGCACTACTTCGCACGTGCCCCGTGAAGCTCCCACTGTTGGCCCGATTTATACCTCGAGTAGAAGCTGGAAAGCAGGAGGATGGGGATTTGTGACGCTGGCATGGTAGAAGGTCGTCCACGGGCTAAAATTTTTCGCAGTCTAAAGTCGTTGCTCGAAACTAGACCGCCGTATAATAGTAGATCGGACGACAACAGAGTTGCCCAGGAAGAGAGAAGCACGTGAGGCAGAAACAATGAGGTATATACGAGATGTGCATCGTGTGACACAAGGAATAACCGAGAGACCTAATAGATGAGGAGGCTGTTAAACATGAAAGGTCTGACTCATCAGTATTCTCACAACTGCTATAGGCTTCATACTCTCAAGGCACCATTGCCTGATTTAAAGTGGAACATGGTGATGATGAGACAGGCAGGGCACAAGTACGTAGGTGGTACGAGTATTTCCGATAGTAATAGGCGGTACCTGGGGGACATGAGCATCACAGAGATGAAGCTGAAATGATGGGAATTGAACTTGCAACATTATTTCTTCGTCAGAAGTGCTCGATTGAAGAGGAGTGACCTGTATTGGTTGGTGTAAAGTCAACTATTTACTTGACAAATGTCAACAGTTTACTCGATGAATACGAGGCCAACTTCAGATCATGTAGACTACTTGAGAATATGAAGTGATCTGGAATTGCATACTGTTTAAACACACGGCAACCAATAATGTCATGTGACAGACAGCTATCTAATCTCACGTCCACCTATGATAGCCAACATCGTATCAATAAGTACTCAGTGTTATGATGCTACCTCAATACGAGAAGCTCAAAAATAGAGTGAGTGGGTGTCGATGTGCACAAGAAAACACCAGTTTCCAAAGCTAGAAAGATGCTCAATCATACATATATTCACCTGGACGTCACTGTCGGCCTTAAGAGTTGAAGACATTGAGCTTGGAAAACTTGTGTACACTCACTAGCTGTTCTAGCTTTGCTGCTACGAGCATACGAATACTGTCACTCACAAGTGTCAGACCCCTCTTCACATACTGGTATGCCTTTTCAATAGTCCTATTGCATCTAAGCTACCTATCTCATATCTTCAGACCACTCCTCTTGGCAGATGAGTATAGTGTATAAGAGTCTCCCAGAGACCCAGCCACCATCCACAGAGCTCATAGGTTGTTCCCAATGCTTGCTTGTATTGCACTACCTTTCTACATATATCTTACAATCTTCACCTTCCCTACTTTGATTGTACCATCGTACTACACCTCTTCTCTGTTCAAATCATAGACATCATTAAATACATGCTGGAGTCACAGACCCGCATCTCTCTCAATCTCATCTCAAACTCACCTCCTTAATCCAGGTTGATATGGACGGCCTTGGCCTGGGTGTAGATGGACAGACCGTACTCTCCGAGCTCTCGGCCGATACCGCTCTGCTTGACTCCGCCGAAAGGCACTCGGGGATCGGAGTCGTTGTCGGAGTTGACCCAGACCTGGCCAGCTCGCAGCTCCTTGACGACCCGGTGAGCCCGTCGGATGTTCTCGGTGAACAGAGCGGCAGCCAGACCGTAGGGAGTGTCGTTGGCCTTGGCAATGGCCTCCTCCTCGGTCTTGAAGGTGTCGATCACGACCACGGGGCCGAAAATCTCCTCCTTCCAGATGGTCATGTCCTTGTTGACGTTGGTGAAGGCGGTGGGCTTGATGAAGTAGCCCTTGCCGTTCTGGGGAGCAGCCTCACCTCCAAGCACGCACTTGGCGCCCTCGGCCTTGCCCTTCTCAATGTATCCAAGCACCTTCTCGAACTGGATCTTGTTGACCTGGGGACCGTGGGAGGTCTTTTCGTCCAGAGGACAGCCAAGAATGGAGGCCTCATTGCACTGCTTGATGAATCCCTCAATGAACTTGTCGGCAATACCTTCCTGAACAAGAATTCGCGAGGTGGCAGAACACACCTGGCCCATGTTGTACATGATACCAATGTGGGCCCACTCAATGGCCTTGGCGAGATCGCAGTCGTCAAAGACAAGCAGAGGAGACTTGCCTCCCAGCTCCATAGTAACAGCCTTCATGTTGCCAGTAGCGGCCTTCATGACAGATCGACCGGTGGCAGTGGATCCGGTGAAGGCAATCTTGTCCACGTCAGGGTGCTCGGCTAGTCGGTTACCGGCCTTGGCTCCGTATCCGTTGACGACATTCACAACTCCAGGAGGGAAACCAGCCTCCTTGACGAGATTGCAGATGACCAGCATGGACAGAGGGGTGTACTCGGAGAGCTTCATGACCAGCACGTTGCCAGCAGCCAGACAGGGACCCAGCTTCCAGGCAGCCATGGCAATGGGGTAGTTCCAGGGAATGATCTGGCCACACACTCCGTAGGGCTCGTGGATGGTGTAGGCAAACTTTTCGTTGGAGGTCGAAATCGTGACTCCGTTGCCGGCCTTCTCGGCAAGACCAGAGTAGTATCGCAGCACGTAGATGAGCTCGTCCACGTCGCCATCGCAGTTGCCGTACTTGGGCTTTCCAGAGTCTGCGGCTTCGATGGAGGTCAGCAGATCCTTGTTCTTCTCGACAAGATCGGCGAGCTTTCGCATCAGCTGGGCTCGCTCAGCGCCAGTGACCTTTCGCCAGACATTCTCGTAGCAGTTTCGAGCGGCCTGAACGGCCTTGTCAACGTCAGACTCGTCAGCAGCCTCAACGGAGCAAATGACCTGCTCGGTGGCAGGGTTGATGGACTCGATGGAGCCGCCGTGGCCGTCGACCCACTCGTTGTTGATGAAGAGCTTGGTGGGCTGGTCGTAGGACTTTCCGTCGGGCAGAGTGACTTGCACTAGGTTAGCAGAGGGAGCAGGAGCAGCCTTCTTGGGGGCCTTGTAGATGGCAAACGAGTTGTTGGTCGCGAGATGGCCGTGTAATTGCGATAGTCGGTACATGTTGATGGGGTGTGAAGTGTTTTGTCGTGAAAATGGTTTGTGGTTTTTGAGCGCCAAAAATTGTCGTATTCGTCTCGCTTATCGGTTATCGATACAAATGTGATTCTGTGATTCTGTGATTCAATTGTCAATGCAGAGCAACACCAACACAGGAATCAATTGCCGTCTGTGCTTGCCACCCATCCCAATTAATACTCACTTATATGTTTGATTTCTGGGGTTGCGTATCAAAGTGGAGAAGAGTGGAGAAACATCCAGGGCAAAGATAAGATGGGGTAGCGGGCATTAAGGTTGAGATTTCCTTGGTGAGATGCATGCACCCGGCCCAAAGCGGCAATCCGATGCGGCAAACTTTCAACGGTACGAAATTCTCCCGACCTCTCACTTATCGCGCCCTATCAGCTCGCCAGAGCCACGATCACTAATCAGATTTCCCACAATGCAGCTCGGCCACATACCGGGTAGCTGCTCCCAGATAAGCATTCAAACGGCGAAAATGACAAGTCGATCACTAACCAGATATGGAGTAGCAGGACCAAGAGGACTACCAAGAGTACTAAGCGGCTATCATGGTGGGGTAGGAGGTTCACACATGATGTTCAACCGAATCAACAACCTGTCTGTTGTCAAAAAGCATCTGTTTCACACATCCAGATCATCCAGATCACTACCCTCTAAGTACAATGTTCTTGCAATTGAAACCTCTTGTGACGATACTTGTGCGGCTCTGATCTCACGTGACCAGTCCAATAACACAGCCGAACTCATAGACCACGTCAAAATCACCCTCGACTCGGCTCTGCTCGGAGGAGTGAACCCAGCTCTGGCTACAGCTCACCATCACTCCACAATTGGACCCTTAGTAAGCAACTTCCTCAAGAAGCATCCAGATACCAAAATAGACCTTATTTGTGCCACCAGAGGCCCAGGACTGCCAGGATGTCTGTCTTCAGGAGTCACTTTTGCCAAGGGGCTGTCTGTAGGCCTAGGAGTGCCGTATCTAGGAGTTCACCACATGCTGGCTCATTTGTTGACTCCCAGGTTGTTTGAAGCTTCAAAAGAGTACAAGGGACACAAGACGGAGTTTCCCTTCTTGTCCCTGCTCGTTTCTGGAGGCCACACTATGCTAGTTCTCTCCAAGTCTCTGTATGATCACACGATTCTCTGCAATACTGTCGATGTAGCGATTGGAGACGCTCTTGACAAGAGTGCCAGAGAATTGGGACTTCAAGGAAACATGCTGGGTAAGGTCATGGACCAGTACTGTCGGTCTGCCGAGGCTCCTTCGTCTCAATGGAACTTTCCCATGCCTGTGGACAACAAGAACGACATCAGGTACTCGTTTGCCTCTTTCCATTCTTATACCAAGAAGAAGAAGACCCAGACACAGGCCGAAACTACCCCCGAACTCGCCCTGGAGGTGCAAACCGCCATTTTCAACCATCTCATGAAGAAGACCAGACAGGCTCTGGAGGTGTACAAGGACGATGTCGCTTCAGCTACCACTCTGGTGTGTTCTGGAGGAGTGGCTTCGAACCCCAGACTCAGAACAGCTCTCCAGCAGCTCTGTGCCAAGCATAAACTCGAAGCCGTCTTCCCTGATCCCTACTGGTGCACCGATAACGCTGCCATGATTGGATGGGCAGGTATCGAGTTGTATGAAGACGGATACAGAAGTGATATGGGTAGCTTTCAGATTCCCAAGTGGCCTCTAGACGAGTTCAAGAAGGAGTAGGGGAGGGAGAGCGAGCTTACTCATCAACTGGAAGACTTCCTACTCACCAGCTTTAGTCATCAAACTCTTACTAATCAGCTTGGAGGACTTAGTCATCCTTGACAGAATTAGTCATCAAAACACAAGTACCAACACTTGGTCAAATGACCTTCGGGTCTTGTACATATAACAATGCATTCAGAGAACAACTCTCTTACTTACAGTGAATGAGGTGGTATGACCTAGACTGTAGTGCAAGCTGTAAGGTGAGACTGATCAAGTGATGTTACAACTATGGAGTACTCATGTGACAGCAACAGGGGGTGAAGAGACAAAACACATGGGTAAATACCTCACCAAGGGACTCGTCTAGACCGCTCCACTTGTAGAACACCTACAAGCCTGCTACTGTAGCCATATCTTTCACTCTATCCACCTTGAATCACTCCCACTCTACCCTAAACCGCCACTGAAACCAGTATGAGAGGTTTTCTAAAACGGACCTTGTATCGGTGGCTTTGGCCTGATCGACATTGGATCGAAATTATTTGACTATCGAGGATTCGAGGCTCAGGAACGGATTCAGATATGGGTTGTGTATGTCTAGACCTAACAGACGTAGTCCTGGACAGCTTTGTAAAGCAGCATCTAAGCAGGAGCTCTCGCCCCCCTCTACAGCTATATTTGTCACACTTTTGCATATACAAACTGTACGACACCTGAGTCCAAAGTTCTCCACCTCCATAAGCTTCAGTGGAAGGCTCTGATACTCCAACTTGTGTGGCCACTAATTGAGAGGGCGCCAAAAAAGTAATGTCCTTTTGATATTGAGTCGTCTAGGTCGTCAATAAACCAGTGCCGAGGTCTCCATACCCTCATATTCCCTGTGGCATGTCCTCTACCTCTCTACTGCAAGTATATCCCTCAAGCATCATCATCACCAGTTCTTCGGGGTTACCTGTGAGAGGTGCCTGTACACTTGCGAACGTGAATAGGCGGTTGCTATGGTACAGCAAATTGGAAAACTGCTCTTCCACTCTTTCCACATTTAGAAAGAAAGGAGTTCTGTTGTTGCAGTTGAGCCTCTCACACAGCCTCGCCTCCAGGCTATGTATTGTATTTTGGGTCGAACCGCAAAAGAAACGCACTACAGTGACGCCATCGAGCATGCAAGCTTTGGCTCTCTCTATTATAGGCCAATGAGCGAGACTGGTGGAGTATAGTTCCCAGAGGTAGAGCCAGAGCCAGAGCCAGAGCCAGAGCCTGATGGTCAGTAGCTCATGGTGGAGGGGTTGAATGACAAGGTGGTGGAATTCGCGCAGTCGATGAGTATAGGTTCAAGTCTTCCTTAACGATGGAGACTTTTCTCGTGGCTATATCACAACTCCATCAACCCACCTCTCACCACCCCACCCCACATGGACCAGCACTGCCGTAACTGTAAAGCCGCTATTTATATCCACACCACTGGAAGAGGCCTGTGGAGCTCGTTTGAGTTTTGCGACATTGCCCTTTGGCACTTAACCGCTAAACGCCTTGACACTCTATCCGAGCTTGACTTTGCGAGGAGGGGGGGTATAATGTCGTTTTTTAGAGGTAGAAAAGTACTGAAATAGGTCAAGAAGTTGTCAAATTAATTTGCATTGCAATTCTCAATCTTTTGATACCAAATTTACCCCCCCAAATATGCCCAGTCACTCACTTTCTCAAATCCCAACCAGGCACAAGGTTTCTTCTCGGCAGAGATCTTCCACAGCTGGGAGCTTATCGTCTCTCTCCGAGATATTGCATACAGTTAAGCGTTCGAGGTGAGGGACTAATAAATAAGACATGTGGCCCAAAGTGGAAACGAGGCAAGGTACTGTAGAGTAGAAGACCACTTCCCCACCGTACCATTCATCTTCTCTTCTTCTCTGTCGTTTGACAACACACCCGTTCACCATGCTTCTTTCCAACATCTTCACCCACATGCTGCTGGCCTCTGTGGTCTCCTCCGCCGCCATTCCCGTGGCTGACGCCGAGTACGTTCAGCTGGCTGAGCGAAAGGACGCCAAGGAGGTTTTCCACGAGATTGGCAACTTTTTCAAGACTGGAGATATCCACGACGATGGCAAGCATCACGATAAGCGAGAGGCCAAGGACGCCAAGGAGGTGTTCCATGAAATCGGAAACTTCTTCAAGACTGGCGACATTCACGATGACGGCAAGCACCATGACAAGCGAGAGCTCGAGGAGCGAAAGGATGCTAAGGAAGTGTTCCATGAGATTGGTAACTTCTTCAAGACCGGAGACATTCACGATGACGGCAAGCACCACGATGAGCGAGACCTTGAGGAGCGAAAGAACGCCAAGGAGGTCTTTGGTGAGATCGGCAACTTCTTCAAGACCGGCGACATCCATGACGATGGAAAGCACCACGATAAGCGAGAGGACGTCTGGGGCGAGATTGGAAACTTCTTCAAGACCGGAGATATCCACGACGACGGCAAGCACCACGACGACGACAACTAACCGATTTTCTTCCACTTATAGATTCTTTTAATACTACCCTTGATGGATATGAGTAAAGTATGGATATGGTGTAGGGGGTGTAATATTGTGGGCAGTAGTTTGGGGAGTTGAAATAAGTAATGAAATGATTATTTGGAAGGATGCAGTGAACTCCCCGTGTCTTTATGACAAGTGTAGGTAATTCTTTGAGCTCTGACAGGTTCACATGACGTGAGTGTCTTATCAAAAAGACTGAGATGACTACTACTTGTAATAGAAATGACATAGAGAGCTGTCATTTAGAAGCAATCAATTCAACTGCGATAAAATGCGAGATAGACGGATTCAAGTAGCACCATCATTTCTCATTTGTCTTGGTGTTCCATTCATCACACCATACAAAGGAAGCCTACCCAAGACTGAGTTCAATACCTTCTCAGACGAGCAGGAAGATGTGTTCTACAATGAAACTGTGGTGCCTCAAAAAGCACTAATTTGATCTGGGAGGTGCCTGAATGGCTCTTCGGATACCACCAAAAGCTACAAGTAATTTTTTATCCTTCCATGACACTATCTCTCGACTTAGGCACTTCTCGATCTTGGTGCACTTGTCCATAAGAGGCACAAACGAAGGACAGGTACGAACACGCTGTATCTGAGAAGTCGATGAAGGTATCAGCAATCTAGAAGCACCTTGCATCTCTACTTGTGTTGTTTATCCGTGTCAGCCTTCTCATCTGTTCTACTCTATGGTGTTATGATACAGCATCACCCTTAATGGAAACTTGATGTAAACAAAAGCATTGGACAGATCACTAAAACTCCTGATTCCTATGACCTACTGACTAGATCTGTTCTCTACACCTCACACCTCAATCTCCACATTAGTTTAATAGTTAATTATATGCTGTCTTGGACGAATCCACGACTGTAGTGCCCACGATGAGATGGCAGAAGCCTTTTGTGCGTGTCTAAGCGTGGCCCATACTGTGAGCCTTACTAGCCTCTCTACTTGATGAGGACACTGTCGAACCGCTCTCCGCCCACGGAGCCTCCGGCCATGGAATGCTTGACGTTTCTCTTGAACTCCTCTCGGTTCGCTGTCATTTGGTGGGCAGCATCTGTGTTAGTAGGAAAAAAGGGTTGTCTACGTGTCAAGGAAGGGTCCAATACACGATATGACGTGGAAAGAAAGGTCCAATACACGATATGAGGTGTAAAGGAGGGTTCAATACACGAAATGATGTGTAAAGAAGGGTCGAATACACGATATGATGTGCAAAGGAAGAGCATATACACCATATGACGTGTAAAGGAAGGTCACCTAATACACCTTTCGACGTGCAACATGATAGCAATACACGACGTGTCGCATGCCCCAAACCTGTGCTCCACTAATACTCACCCTTGTTAAGAGGATCTGATGCATTGGGTTCCAGAAACAGGTACTGGAGACCGATCATGACGGCGTTTCTGTGTTAGCTTGAATAGACGAGGATCGGTTATTGGTAGTACGATCTGAGTGTTGTACACTGAAATAACCACCATCCACCTCACAAAGACCAATCTCTCAACCCCCTCTATACTCACAAACTAAGAACGGGCTTCCAGTCTTCTCTCAGAATGTTCAGACACACGTTGCCCTCCAAATCAATGTTGGGGTGGTACACCTTCTGCAGACACTTGACCTTGGGAGGTTCGTGGGGGAAGTTGGGGTTCACGTAAAAGGAAAATCGAAACTCGCCACCCTGGTAGAAACCCTCATCGGGCCGCACCGTGAGCTCGAAATTCATGATATCTTCTGCCGAAGGAAAATGCGTCTTCATGGTGGAAGGCAGAGACAGCTCAGAGAGATCCTTCTGGACCCGCAACTGCGCGGCTGTCACCTTCTTTTTGGCACTGCCGCCCTCAGCGGCCTGCTTTTCCTTCATGCTCCAGATTTTCAACATGCTTGCGGTAGGGGTTCGGAATGTGCTGTGGATTCAGATGGGAGCCACAAGGTGTGCTGTGGCGGTTATTCATTATGGTGCATGATCTGTGGGGTTAGGGGAGATAACAAGTGCGACAAGTGCGACAAGTGCGAACGTAGTGAGCACTTGTCAGGTGGATGGTTATTGGTGAATGCACAATATTTCTGTATGCTACCGTCAAGTAGTATCATTCTCTCAATTAAGATGGTCTTCAAAGTGGACATTAGATAACGCGGTACTAGATCATGCTGACTAATCATGTAGCTGTAGTTTAGAGATATAACTGAGAGACATTCAGATACTAGACTGTTTACACAGAGTCTCTGATGACATGATATCTCTACTTCCCAGTTAATCGTCTCTATATCTACAACTTCTGTTGTCACTATCTTTTCTAATTCTTCAAATATGCATGCAAGATTCACCACCTTATTCTTCATCTCCATTCATCTCTTCACTTCTACATGACCAAAGTCAAAGGAAAACCCAAGAGAGTGCGAATCAGCCGTGTGGCGGGCTCTGACGCGCCGTCGGCGCCTCAAATGAGCGACGCCGAGTACGCAGCAGCTCTGGCTCAGCAGCAGCAGGCGTATATGCCCAAAAACCTGGCAACCAAGGCTGGACCTTCTTCCAGTCTGGCAAACACTCCAGCCACAAACTCGCTAGCGGAAACACACACAGTGAAACGTGAGGGAGGCGGCAAAAAGTGGGAGGACCCGTCTCTGCTGGAATGGGACCCCTCGCACTTTCGGCTGTTTGTAGGAAACCTGTCTGGAGAAGTGACGACGGAAAACGTGCACCGTGCGTTTCAAAAGTACAAGTCGCTGTCCAAGGCCAAGGTGGTCAAGGACAAGGTGTCGGAGAAGTGCGCGGGCTACGGCTTTGTGTCCTTCTCGGACCCCGACGACTACTTCAAGGCGTTCAAGGAAATGGACGGTAAGTATATCGGCAACCATCCCGTGCAGCTCAAGAGAGCAAAGACGGAGATCAAGGCGGTGGCAAAGAAAAAGACAAAGCCTTATGAGCGGGCGAGACCTTATTAAGAGGGAAAGCTCTGCTATGTACTATAATATATTTATTGAGAAGGAGGATGAAGGCCATCATCAAGGATAGCAACCAAGTAATCATATCAGCTTAGTTCTGGTTAAGTGTTCGAGCTAGATTATCTAGAAGAGTAGTCTTAAGAACATGACTTACAGTATAGATCACAGTATCTCTCGTCAGCTGCCTCTATATAAGTCTACACAGCTATAGGTGTCAGTGTACAAGTATACAGCATGATCTACGTCTAGGGTCTACACCTACTCGCTCATCTTCATAATATCATATTCAAAAGTGGAGTGTTACTGAACCAGTCAGCATCTAATGTCTTCTGTCCTAAAAGTGCTCCTCAAAGTCACTGTAGTCGGGGTAGTCGCTGGAGACGTGCTCGTAGCTGCCAATGTCACTGAGCAGGTCGTCCTCGTTCACATCAGCAAACGAGGACTGCGACTGGGATCGAGAGGAAACGGCGGAGTGAGCAGATCGAGTGGGAGACCGAGAAGAGCCCTCATTGGAACCTCGGGCCTCGGGGGTCACTGCGGCAACAGTGGTGCTGGAAGACACAGAGTCGAGAATGGGGAATCGCACCGAAGAGGTGGAGATGTCACCGGAGGAGGAGGAAGCAGGAGTCTCAGTCTCAGTCTCAGTCTCAGTCACAATAGGCACACCTGTCTTGACGTCATACTGGACGAAGCCGTGCTTCTGGGAGTGGCTCTTGGCTCGGGAAGGGTAGCAGGAGGAACAGACGTCGAAATCAACACAGGACTGGCAGTGGAACCGGGCTAGTTCAATGGGTTCTAAGCAGTAGTCGCACACAAAGGCATCGGAATCGGAAACGGGGAGGGGATCAGGCTTGGCAGAGGGAGTGTCGACCTTGACGGTCCAGGGGATCTCTTCCTGGGCACCAGAGAGACCAGGAGGCACGTCCTTGAAGCAGCCGATTCGAGGAGAAGGTGAGGCAGAAGCTCGAGACAGAGGAGCAGTCACGGGAGTAGGCATGTTTCTGGGAGGGTTAGAAGGAGAAGACTTGGAGAGTCGACCCATAGCAGCCAGAGCAGCCATAGAAGGAATTTTTCTAGGGGTGTTTTTTATAGGGGTGTGGTTAGGCTCAGGCTTCGTCACAGGAGTGGGCATGTTTCTGGGAGGGTTGGAAGGAGAAGACTTGGAGAGTCTACCAGCCATAGAAACAGCCTTGGTAGGGGTATAGTTAGGCGAGGGCTTCTCAGGCGAGGGCTCAGTGTCAGGCTCAGTGTCAGTCTCGGTCTCGGTCTCGGCCCCAGTCTTAGTCTCAGCCTCAGCCTTAGCCTTAGCCTCAGCCTTCTCAGCCTCGAGAGTGTCAGTATTCAAGGGGAGTCCACCAGCCGTAGCAACAGGCATGCCACGGTACGAGTAGTAGCTAGGCGAGTGCTTCATGTCAAGGTCACGGGGGTATGGACCAGCCACAGAAACAGGCATCATCATGGGGGGATACTGCTTGGGAGGCACCTTGACACATTTTCCCCATGAACACAGCCATTCGTTGGACCACTGGGAGAACTTGATCTGGGCAGTCAGCTCAAAAAAAAAGCCTCTTTTCTTGATCGTGGCGACGGTGCCGTTGATGTTCTTGATCTCGGGCACCTCTGAGAGAGCCCCCAGCATGGCGCAAACGTGGAGAGGCAGTTGGCCGACGATTCGAGCGAGACCAGAGCCGTCGGTGAACGGAAACACGTCAGGTTTATCCAGTTTGAAGGACATTGAGCACGTGGTGGCCGAGTCTGAGACGGCAGTCTTCTTGGCGGCCTTAGCCTCGGCCTTCTTCTCCTTGGCGGCCTTCTTGTCGGCAGCAAGCTTGTCCATGCGCTTGTCAACGGACTCAAGAAGGACCTTTTTCACGTCTTCGACCTTGTCGGCAACGAGCTTGTCCATATCCTTGAGAAGGGCATCAGTAGCGGACTTTTTCATGCCCTCGACCTGGCCGGTAACGAGCTTGTTCAAATTCTGGTGAAGGGTATTAACAATGGACTTTTGCATGTCACCCATCAGCTCTTCGGCTTTAGCAGCGGCGGCCATTTTGGTCTTTATGGCGTTGACATGTTGCTCGTTTCGGAGATCTCGTCGGAGTCCGACAACCAGACGCTGGAGCTCGGCAAGATCATTTCTTGAGACGGGCGGTTGGGAGAAACTGGTCGAGAGAAGGGGATGATCGGAAACGAGCTCAAATTTCCAATGGGACGACGCCTTCATTCGAGGATGGAGATCGTCACACAAGACCGCCGTGAATGGCAGAGCTTCTGTCCCGTTTTCTTCAGTCGTCACCTTGAACGAGCACGACTCGCTGCCTGAGCCCCCTGGACGGACAAAGTGGATGCGGTAGAAGAGATCGAGATCGGCCTTGCTGTGCCATCGAAGCTGAGACTCGGGAAAAGCCTTGGACGTGGGTGTTAACCCCTCGTAGGCTCTGGAAGCAGTCACCACAATGGTTCGTTCAGGAGCAGGAGCAGGAGCAGGAGCTGCCACGGGTCGTGTGGGCATAGGAGGCGCAGCTGCGGACGTGGCAGGAGCCGGCTGCGGTTTCACAAATCGCGTAGGAGACATGGAGACTGAGTTGGGGGTCAGGAGTCAAGTGCCGTGTGCGACTTTAAAGAGTTGCAAGGAAGGTGGAGAGAGCAGAGTTTGACGACGTTAAAGTTGCGATAACAGATGAACCAACGGCGGTAAAATGGGGTGTAGTCTGTGGCTCTAAGTGGTGGATAGAAAGGGGGTCAGAGGTGTTCAGTCACGTGGTCGGGTTTTTTTCGTCTTTTTATTTTGCCACAACTCCATCTACGAAGTTATTACTTAGGTTGCAAGTATGATACTTCTGAAGCAATGAAGTATAAATGGTAGGTACCGGTAGGTAACAAGATTAGTTAGTAGGGGTGAGTGTTGTACTTGGGAGTATGGGTTACCAATATCGTGAGTTGGTGGTGGCGATACAGTGTAGTACAGTTGAGATTAGTGGTCTTTATATATAAACGTCGCTTCGACCCATTACACCTTACAAGTACGGGTACGAGGGAGTTCACAGTTCCAACTTTTGATATATATACAAAGGCAATAGGAGGGATACCACCTCTTTGTAGGTTAGAGAGGAGTATGATGAAAATAGACCTACTTCATGGGTACGTATGGAAGATGAATAATGCCAGTGTCTATAGAACTACAGCATCCGTACTTTGGGAGCTGTCTCTGTTTACTTTCATAGAAACGAAAGAGCTTCAGAGAACTGTAGATGATTCTCAGGGGTAATTACCAGTACTGAGACCAAAAGTTTCAACCAACGACCAAAGTCTTCGTTAAGTACATTTCTATATCTCTACAAATACAACACCGCTCTCGACGAAGTTCAATCTTTTTTGACGACTTGAGTGGCTTTCTCTTTGTACCAACTCCAGCATCACTGGAATACCTTAACCACCCACCGAAGCATTTATTCACTGAAATGCTTTCATGGCACCGTTGGAATCAGAGTGATCTCCTGAGTTCATCAGAGTAGCTTGAATGGTACTTTGTCCCCAACCTGCATTCGTGAAACAGTGAGAACTTGCCAAATTACTCAGCGGTAGCATCTCATTGACTTGACGGGTACTTAGTTACCAATGGTGAATCTTCACTCATTGCAAGTCCCGCACGTCAATCAACTCATCTAGCTCACTTCTCCACAGGAACCCCATTGCTATCGATTTCACCCTTGAGGAACCGCTTCAGAGGAGGAGCCCACTCCTGGGCGCCCTTGTAAACGTAAATCTCTTCGGGAAGAGCATCGATGGCCTCACAAAGTGACTCTGGAATGCCCTTCTCCTCCTTGATTTCCGTTACTGGAGTAACGTAGGTTCGAATCACAAACGCCAGCGCCTTGGTGGACGGCAACCGGGTCAGAATCTGGTTCTCGCACCGCAGAAACCACTGCGAAAAGTCAATTTCTCCGTCTTTATACACCTTGACCTTGTCTTGGTCGTAAACGTGGTACTCTCCAATGGCAAACATCTTGGTTCCTCGCTGAATGCCCCAGTTCTGACGTTGAACATAGTTGTGGGGCTCGATTCGGCGGAAAAACTTGTTCATGGACACCTCCAGCTTCTCTCCATACATGGGAACAGGACCATGAATGTCTCTCAGAGTAAGACCACATTTCAGCTTGGGGTTGAAACCAGCAGGGAAACAGGAGGAGCCAGCTCGCAGTCTGTACATGGGCGGCTCGCTGGTCTCGTCAAAAGTCATAATCAGAAAATCCTCCTCGACGTTTCGAGACAGAATTCGAAGCAGATCATAGGGCTTGTAGCCGTGTTTCAGAGCATACACTCCGGACAGAGGGTACCGCTCGTTGTCAAAGACCCGGTTGATGATATGGCCCGTCTTGACGTTCTGCGAAAAGTACATGGGGTACCGTTTGACCAGAAACTGCATGGACTTGTCGTAGAACTCAGCTACAGGAGCAGCGACTTCCACTCCAGGTTCACAGAAAACTGCGATTCCGGGGTTTTGAGCAATGGTCTCTCTTCGCAGCTGCACTCGCTCCTTGTACGTGTTCTCCATCTGGAACATTTGGTTATGGGAACACTTTTGAAGACCCATGGTCATGTTGTACTTTCCAGGCTTGAAGGGACGATGTTTGATGGGCTCCACTTTGGTGTAGTCAAAATCCTCTCCAACACTTTCAACCCGAGGAACTCCGCCCTGCTCGGCCTTTTCTTCCTCCTCGGTAAACAGTTTTTCATTTTCCAGAAAAGCTCCGTATTCCTTGGGTCTCAGGAACCATACTCCAACCGCCATGATCGTACACACGGCCCACGTGCCTGCTAGCCACAGCCACCGTTCGTCGATGCGCTCGAGGGTGCCGAGCTCAAACGCCTCGTAGATCTCATCTTTCAGGTCAACCAGAAATTGCGGAATTTCCATGTTGAAGATTTTCAGGTGAAATTTTCAGCTTACTTTGTCGACGATATCGATCGACTGAGATAGGCCGATAAGATATTGAACTTTGATGCACGAGGGATGCACCACGCGCTCAAACCTTCCTGATTGGGTGTGGAGAAGGGGGGAATGGTAGTGGTGGATTATGTAAGCGTGTGGGGTTGGTGGGTTACAAGGAGTGGGGTTGGTGGATTATGTAAGGGGTTTGGTGTGGAGTTGAGAATGGTATTTTTTAGCGACTTGGTTGGGAGGTTGATGGGAGTAGTTTAGTTGAGGGAGAGAATGGGATGGGGGCTGGTTTTGGGGGTTCTAGGGGTCGTAGAGGGGTAGACGTGGTGTCAGTAGGTATAGTGGAGGGTGGGTCGGTCTAGGAGACTTCTGTGGAGGTTTCAGGAGAAATATTGAAGCGGTTGGAGGCGTTCTAGTGGTCAAGTCTAAGTTAGAGCTTTCACTAATTTAGTTGATAGTCGTGCTCTGAAGTTGTGTTCAGCTCACTGAACTTCTGAGACCTATATGAGGAACAAAATGCTACTGAGAACATTCTATGTTGTTGATAGAGACAAATGTTCTCGTTTGAGTCTTATTTTGGAGCTCTCGCATGAGTTTCACACAACTTGGTTAATGTGGAGATGTCCCTCAAGTAATATAGTTAATGGTAAAAATCAGCTAGGGGTTCATTTTCGGGGTTCCAGAAGCGGTAGAGGTCTAAAGAGAGTGTCAATAGATAGATTAGCAGACAATTTCAACTACATTCTTTTTATTTCAGCTCCAGCTTAAATACTGAAGAATTTTGTGATCGTTCCCGTGTTATAAGCTAAGTACCACCTCAACTACCTTAGTTGATGATTGCACCTGACGTACAAGACCACATATCTCACACAATCAGCGTATTCACACAATGACAGACCGGAACAACTCCACGCGGGTTTCCTAAACCGTCAGTCAAAGAGACAATAGCACTGTATACTTGCAGCAACCTCATCGAGTGTACCTGATACATACTTTGATGAGCGTTAGAGGAGGAGGGTGAGGATGGTACAGGTTATGATTAGGGAGGGGGAAAAAGACATATAAAATCGTCATTGCGGACACTGTAAGACCCCCCTGTAGCACCCCCAACGTCTCTTTTCGTACTTCCACCACTTTCCCTCAACTATTATTCCTTCTCTCTGTCATCCCAAAGTGGTAGCATGTTTACAACTCTATTTTTAGCACCCAGGCTATACACGGTACATGCATGGTGCACCTTCTAAAGAGACGGGATAGAGAAAGAGCGTGTGGATACAACAACGTTCGTTCTCTCGTCCATGACCCTGGTCTTTGAGCAGCAGCGATGGACGACCTTCTAGACTATGGCCTGTTGATTATTGTTTTCGGCAAAGGGGTGAGTATGACAAACGGGGGTTACATGGGACTCCCCGAAGGACCAAACACCTTAACATCGTGAACAGTGGTGTTTTTAATGAACGACGACAGTGAAGATCATGTTACCGAGGAACACATACTCAATGTGTGGGAGCACGAACACGTCTTCTGAAGACACAAAGATCTATTGAGTGCAATTCATTCCTAAATTCATTCTAGATCAAGGAGACATCGTGAGGTTTACCATGAGGTTTACCATGAGTGTTGTATACTGAGATACCGAAGATGTGAAGTAACACGATTGATGGGCATCTGTGAGCCTTGAAGCCGTCATTTGACGTGTCAATAACAAATCCTATACATGTTCTACCAGATATGTTTGAGATGTGTCTCTTTACGTTACTCTTAGCTGTGCTGACTGCTCTTCAATTACTATCAGATGTGATGTTGACTTGTCAAAAGCTTCCTTACACTTCTGGATATGTTGTTTCTCGATCATTAACTCGCTTCTCAAGTGTCACAACTCGATGTTGTCCGTTTGTGACCTACGGCCACTCACTTCCGTACTAACTCAGCGCAACCTGCCAAATAGACGAACCCTCGGCAAACAAAACCCATACTGCATTGCACGTATTGCTCACGAAGCAAAATCCTCTCCGCCTGACATTCGAGGAGGCCAGATCCCGAAATGGGACCACGAAGTGCGTTTCAACCTGAGAGACAACTCTGAACAGAAACAGCTGAAACTCACCGTTCTGGACAAGAACGACAGTAAACCCGAACTCATTGGAGACACAGTGCTCGATTTGCAGCCCGTTTTCGACTCAAATCCCAGAGACGGGTTCGATAAATGGCATGAACTCACATACAAGGGCAAGTACGCCGGCGAAGTGTACCTGGAAATGACTTTCTACCCTACCAAGCCCAACATTCCTCCCAAAGTCGAGCGGCAGAAGAAGAAGAAGAAGAGCAAGAAGAAGACGAGTGCCGATCCGCTCATGCAGTCGACCATGTCTGCCATTCCTTCAGACCTGCCTCCTGGCATTGTTCCAGCAGGTACTGGCTCGTTCAACGACCCTAGAGCGTTCGATCAGTACGTGCCTCCTGGCTACGGCGGTCACGCTAGTGTCAATGCGTCAGGACTGCCTTCGTTGCCCAACCAGTCTATGAGCAACCACTCCATGCCTGCTATTCCGTCGCAGGCTATGAACCATTCCGTTTATGGAGCAGGAACTCCTCCTCCCATGGCCCAGTCGATGAACACGTATCCCATGGGCCAAAGTATGTCAGCTTCGCATTCCATGCATGCTCTGGGACACAGCAGACCCCTTCCCGAAGCTGTTCCAGAGCGGGGTCTGCCTGATCCTAGAATGGATCCTAGAATGAGCGATTCGAGACTTCCAGATCCGAGAATGGATCCTAGAATGTCTGATAGTCGTCTCCCTGACCCCAGAATGGACCCCCGAATGAGCGACCCTCGTCTTCCCACTCTCCCACAAACACCTACACACGCTCCTAACCTGCCTAGCGTACCAACCACTCCTTCCCCATACAGAGAGCCCCTGTCTCACTCACGGTCAGCTGATCCTATCAGAAGACAGGGCCACAGTCCGGGAGTGTCGCCTAGATACGCCCAGGGAGGTTACCCAAGCAACGGATCGCCTCTGAGACCTTCCTCTGCAGGATACGATCAAAACGGCTCTTCAGCATACGGAAGACCCTCCTCTGCAGGTATGGACATGCCTCCTGCTCCTTCTGCTCGACACGACATTCCCGAACCTCTGCGGCAGTCTGCTCATGGAAGACGGTCCTGGGGAGCAGGAGATAGTTTCCCTCATGTTGACCAGAGACACACTCCGCCTCTGAGAGTCAACAGATCGCATAATGGGGCAGCTTCTAGAGATGACGACCTCGATCTCACGGTGAGTATGCTCAAGAACTCGTATGGAGGCCGTTCAGTGGGAGCTTCTCCTTCGCCTGCAGTGTCTCACGTGCCTTCTCCTATCTACGAGCGAGATAGAGCGTACGACCGAGGCTTTGAAGCTGTTCCTGGTCCTGGAGGACAAACCACATACTCTCCTCGAGGTTCCACAGGCTCCTATACTCAGGGAGGACTCAACAGCTCAGGGTACTCTCCTAGAACCTCTACAAACAGCCACATGACGTCGTCCACCAACACAATGTACTCTGACGACGATAACGGCGGCGACAATCAGTACAAGCGGTTCCTGAACCACAAGGCGCCTGCTCTTGATCTTCCCAAGATCCCCACGTCTCCTGCTCAGGGTCAGTACGGCTTCAGTGTCAAGAGAAAGCCTGTGGGAAGTGGAGCTTCTCCGGAGAAACCGTCCACTCCCCAGACTCAGGGAGACGTCATGTCGTACGCCATGCAGCGCAAAATGGCTTCTCTGTCTCTGGAAGGCGACATTCCCTTTTCTCCTGACTCATACTCCAAACCCAGCTCTCATCAGCATGCTGGCACCCATGCAGACAACCCCAACGGGCTTTCAGGAGACGACATTCTCGACGTGTCCACATACGCTCCTGAACCCGCCAGAGGACCGACCAGACGTCTTCCCACAGTTCCTGCAGGCCAGGTGGACCCCGGACACGCAGGATACAAGGGCGAAGGCCAGTGGGACATTTCTGACCAGCTGAACGCCAAGTACTCGGACTCGGTTTTCCACGCAGTCACGCAGAAGAAGAAGGTGACGCGACCTCCTCCTCCTCAGGACATGTACAGAAAACCCCAACTGCCTCCCAAGATTCCTCTAGGCATGACCCGAGACGAGTACTACGTTGCTGAGCCGGAGTATGACGGGTACCAGGGGTACTAGGTCACACATTACGGGTACCAGGGGTACTAGAGGTCACACATTACATATCACACAACAATCCGTGAAGTCACGATGAACACATAACCATTGTATAGATAATAGCATTCTGGTGAAGTAGGTGGGCAGTAGGGATATATAAGTCAGAACATCACATTTACGTAGAGAGCTCAAAGACATGAGCCACATATGTCAAGCTTAAACATGGAGAAAGGCAAGCCTCTCTATACCGTGGAGTCTGACATCGTAAAACGGAAGACATCACAGTATTGACCCCATGCCCTCTTCAGACCACATGTTAAAAGTTCTTCCCAAGATAGTCAGCTAGAGCTGTCTTTATAAGAAGACACCAAGTGGTCTATAATCTACTTTACTGCACCACCCCTTTTCATGTAATTCTCACATTAATAAGTCTATAAACAATGCTATTTGGTTTTGGTTTTGGTTTGGTTTTGGTTTGATTTTGGTTCTGTGATTTTCCCTCCTTCTTCCCCTAAAAGTTCGCCTCATCATCGTCTCCGTCATCATCATCCTCGTCTCCGTTGTCAAAGTATCCCTCTGCGTTATAATCGTTATCGTCCTCATCGTCGTAGACATCGTCTTCAATCTCCTCCTCCTCGGAATCGGCAGCTTCCTGGCCAAGTCGGGCCTCCAGCTCCTTGTCGTCGACCATGGCCAGAGCCTGCTGGGCCTTGAGACGCGCCTCGAGCTCGCCAGGCGTCAAATCAGCCTCGTCGGCCTGGATCAACGAGTTGGCAAACTTGCTGATTCCTGCTCGACGTCGTTTCACGTCCTCTCCAGCCTCCTTCTTGGTGGCTCCCATGGCCTCATGGAGCTCCTGAGGGAACAGCTCCAGAATATAGGGATGCTCGTCTATCGACCGTCCGACCTTTCGCTTCTTTCGGTACCGATCCGTGTACCGTCTGATTCCGTCGTCACACGCATCGTCCACCTCGATGAGTATTCGCGACGCCTTTTTCTGGCCGTTGGGGCCCGTCTTCACCTCCACAGAACCAGTGTACAGAGGTCCATCTCGAACCTCGGCCTGGAACTTGTAGAACTGAGCAGCCACTTCCCGCTCAGAAGCAGTAGGTGGATCCTGAAGAGGCACGTTGGCTGGGGGGTACAGGTCTGTGGGAACCATGGGGCCAGTCTCGATACCGAGCTGGTACATGGCTGGGCGTCTGAATGACATGGCTGGTTGTGAAAAGTTGTGGAAGGTGAAAAGTTGTGAAAAGTTGTGTTGTGTAGTGAAGTTGTGAAAAAGTGGTGAGAAAGTGGTTCTCCGTTACGAATCAGCGAGATATTGATTCAGTGGATGCGTTATGAAAGCGTGATGATGCTGTGGGAGTTTTCTTCTGGTAGTTTCCTCCTCTCTTGACGGTTTTTCAGTGTCCACCGTCTGACCTGGATAAATAAATTTAGATTGGGAAAAAATTGGACCTCCAAGTGCATGTGCATGATAAGTTTAATGGTGGGTGGAGTGGTGATGAATAGGAGGGGGTTAGAGAGGGGGTGGATGTATCAAAAGCTGAAGCAAAGGCTTGGTTCGATTACATCAGCTTCATTTTGTAGATATTATGGGTTTTATTGCCTTTCGATTGACTTCCCATCTCTGCTTAGTCATACACCCCTGTTGAACTAAGAGAGAATGGAAGCATTCTGTAAAGATGAGTAGAATAGCTGGAGACAGGAGAGAAACTTGATTGTAGTAGTACTGCTATACCAATCACTACTAGCTGGTTTCAATTCCTTCTTACAGTTTATTCGTCTACTGCTTAGTCATAGCAGACTACCCATAGTAAGATGAGTAGAAATGATATAGCTAGACAAATATTGTAGATGCGGACAAAGGAAGTTCATTTCTGTAATTTTTCCGCCCAGTCCATACGGTCTAAGAACTTCTTCCTGATCTAACCTCAACCAAGTGACCTGCTTAGTCATATTTCACTGTCTGGTTTGGATAGGAGGTGAACATGATACAGGAAGACGCAAAACTACTATCACAGTCAAGCTGATTTTTCAGGCATGAGGCTACACTTACGGTATCCTCTATGAGACGTTTTAAAGGGTTCATGTTGTCATCAATAGCTCCTGCTTAGTCATGACAACTATTACCATCATGGAGAATAGGAGGTGGATCACTGGAAGACGAATACCACTGCTACAGACAAGCAAAGTGTTTTGTTCAGCGGCTACACTGCGTTTCCTTCTACTGACAAGCTTTCATCTCACCTACCAACCTCTTCTCGTAATCACATCTCCATAAGTCTATACATATATTACTGAATGTCCTGGTATGCTAAGTGCAGGGTTTTGGAATGAAAGGTGGGGTGGGAGTCGAGCCACTAGAAACTAGTAAGGATACTTGTAGCTCGCATAGTTACGGGCTTTGATCTCACTTTTTTGACAAAACTGAAACCACTCGCTTCGCTCGTGGTTTCGCTCACTGCGTTCGCGGTTTAGTTCTTCTTGTCAAAGATATGAGCCTCCTCCTCGGGCACCAACAGATCGGCAATCTCCTCGTCGCTCTCGTTCACCAGCTCCATCTCCTCCTGCTTGTCGATGGCCGACTGGAGCTGTTTCTTCTGCTTGTTGGCTCGGTTTCGAGCAGCGGTTCCCCATCCAGAACCGGATCCAGACGCGATACTGGACGCCAGTTTCTCGTCTTCGGGCTCCTCGAGCTCGCCCTTGGCCCGGGCAGCTCGGGTCTTCTCCAGCTCCTCTCGCTCTCGCTTGATCATCTGTTTGGTCTGGTAGTTTTTCACCATTCCCATGATCCGCGGTCGTAGCAGGATATATCCGGCCACAATGATGAGAAACCGGATGTAGTCTGTGGTTGTGTAGTTGTTGAAAAAGGTGATTTGGTTGAGCATGGCGGAGGGTATGGAAGACGGAGGGTTGGTTCCAGTGAGATATTTCTTTCACGATGCACACGTATGTACCATCAAATCTAGGTTTCCGTGTTTTGATTCGGATTTATCGGGTTTATGGGAAATGGGAGGTGGATATGGGGGTAAAAAAGAGGACTTAGAGAGGAGGTGACTACGTAGATGTGATTTTCACATTCGGTTTACTTGATTTACTTCTTTTCTGGTCACTTTCGTCTGATAGCTTCTCCAGTTATCCCTCCACGTATGGACTCACAATCATAGTTATCCACACCAGATAAAAGCTCAACCTCAAAGAGACTTGCAAGTGAAACAGATGAACTAGATATGGAGCAATAGAACTGAGGCGTGCAAAATGGAGGCAATCGAAATTGAGGAAACAACGCAACCCAGGTAAAAGAGACATTTAACAAGCCAATTTTTTCATAAGCGTTTGGTCCTGCACTTTAGATCACGCTGACATTTTTTCATCGCTGTGGGGAACCATTGCAAGTGCAAGTGGCGTCGTTTATGGCCAGTTCCGAGTGATACCTACAAGTAAAGACGATATATAAGGGTGGTGCCCGTAGGTCGTTGCTCTTTTTGCTCATAAAGAGAAATAGCTACTTGTACTTGTACAGCTCTTCAATCCTTCAAATTACTGTTGTCCTTGACTGCCTGCTTGTCTCCTCTCTTGAGCACGTTTCTTAAGCCTAAGCGTAAGCTTCATACTGATGTGGAATGCTGAGTCAACAGGACAGGACGACGCAACACAGCAAAGAATGATCAAGTAATCATGGCTGACTAAGCGGGGAAAAGGTGGTAGCACAGAAAAAAAAGAGAGACAAGTTTTTGGCACCTACACACACACCACCCCCCCTCTCACATCACCCCATTTCCCTGTCATTGTCTTTCTCTCTGCTAAACTCTAATATTAGTAACCCTACCCAAGGTCTCTTTTGGGTCTGCAGAAACCCGGTCGATATTTAACCCCTCGACTTTCCTGCTGACGCAAGCCTGACATAATCCGATTTGTAAGCGACTCTTGTCCATTCAACCAAGACGCGACAGAACACAATGGTGAAGCGGAAATTCGACGACGACAACGACCAGACTCTGCAGCGAGAGGGCCAGAGCGGTTTTGCCACTGTGAGTGAAGAATTGGACAACACTGGAGTGAACATTGCTCTTGTCACCTCTTCGTCACCACCACAACCATACTAACACAGATGAACAACAACTCGTACTGGAAGCAGGAGGAGTCCGAGAACGGGGCTCTGGAGGATGACACTGTTGATGTCACCAAGGTGGCCCAGGCTGCCCAGGCTGTCGCCGAAACCGACGGAGACGCCGAGGAGACCGCCGATTCGGCTGCCATGGGCAACATGGCCGCTGTGGTGGCTGCTGCCAACGCGGCCACCGCCGCCGCTGCTGGCGAACAGCAGGACGAGGGCCACGAGGGCCAGGGTGGCGACGGCGAGGTGGACGCCTCGCTGCTGCCTCCCGTTCGGGTGAACAACCGGGGCCGACCTCTGCAGACCACCAAGCGGGCTGCCCAGAACCGAGCTGCCCAGAGAGCGTTCCGGCAGCGAAAGGAGCAGTACATCAAGGAGCTGGAGCTGGAGGTCAAGGAGTCCAAGGAGTCGCTGGACGACTTGGAAAAGAACTACCACCAGCTGCGGGAGTACGCCATCAAGCTGTTCTACCGGCAGTCCAAGACCGACGCCGAGGGCATGCCCGAGCCTCCGGCCTGTATTGCCGCCGACGTGGCCCAGACCCAGTCTTCGTCGTAGGCCTAGGTTGAGTCCACGAAACGAGCCACATGTGGACAGACTATATCACCACGGACCTTTCTCTTGTATTGTAAGCTAATGTTATTATTGTATTGTAAAACGAGGGTGAGTAGAATAGCTGTACTTGTACTCGTAGTTTCCACAGGTGTAAATGTTGTGTACTTGTATCTCTTAATTACCAATGATACTATTCTTCGTCATTAAGAGTAAGACTGTGGGTTCTGTAGAAGCTGTGTTAAGACGTCAACAGAGCTCATAGACGTGTTATAGTGGATTTAAGAGTGAAAAGTCGATGCGAGTTGAAACAAGTTCGTGTAAATACTTGCACATCATCTCCAACATCGACAGTTACTTCCATATATCCATTCACTTCTTCTCTATATTTAGCATGCACGTCATATAATATTAAAGTACAAGATAACCCCTTCAATAAGACCTTGTAGAGCAGCTGGAGCAATTCTGAAAACACATTTCGACTCAGAATTCTCTCCTCTTTCGATTGATATCTTTAGATCTTCAAAATATCGCCCCCTCCCCCTCCTATCACGTCCCGTCACGTCACGCGCTCGTGCCTAATTCATGTGCGGCTGACAATAACACAACAAGGCCCTTCATGCAGATGGGACTATGTAGAGAACAACAGAAGATGTAAACACTATAATAATATCACCATTTTGAAACGTCTCTTCCATCTCTCTTCAGGATGCAAAAACGAAGCAGATCTCCGGCGAATGCGGCGGATCGGAGAACCAGACCCCGTCCAGCGTCTGCTCTAGCCTCCACGCTCTCTTCTCAGAGACATACAAAGTCCTCCATCACCCCCCTGAGAACAGCGGCTTCCTCGGGGAACCTGTCTTCCCATGTTCGTGGAGGCGTTCCCTCGGGAAACGTGAAGGTCGTGGTTCGAGTACGGCCGTTTGTCAAGCGTGAGAAGGAAGCTGGAGCCGAAAATCTCATTTCCATGGACAATAACAGCACCACCATCAGACCCCCTTCTGGAGCTGCTACCAACCCCAGAAACCCCACAGAGCCCAAGACGTTTACGTTTGACCGTTCGTTCGACTCGCACGACCCGTCGTCGGCGGAATTCGCAGCCCAGGACACCGTCTACGACGAGATTGGAGCCGAAATGCTGCAACACAACTTTGAGGGCTACAACTCGTGCATTTTTGCCTACGGGCAGACCGGAAGTGGAAAATCGTACACGATGATGGGCACCCCTGAAGACCTGGGGCTCATTCCGCGCACCTGTGAACAGCTGTTCAAGCAGATTGACGAAATGGCGTCTGCAGACGTCTCAGTAACAGTCAGAGTCTCCTATCTCGAAATCTACAATGAGAGAGTTCAGGATTTGCTAAGACCAAGTAAGAAGGAAGGCCCTGGAAACCGGGGGAACAGCTCTCTGCGTCTCAGAGAAGCCAAAGATACAGGTCCCTATGTCGAGGGACTGTCTGACTTCCCAGTGGAGTCGTACCAGGACGTGAAAAAGTACCTGGAGCTGGGAAACGCCAACCGGGTGACTGCAGCGACGAAAATGAACGACGCGTCGTCCCGTTCGCACGCCGTGTTCACGCTGGAAGTGAAACAGGTGGTGTTTGACCCGGAACACGATACCACGGAGGAAAAGACGTCGAGAATCCGACTGGTGGATCTCGCAGGCTCGGAAAGAGCAACGTCTACGGGAAACACAGGCCAGATGCTGCGGGAGGGAGGCCAGATCAACAAGTCTCTCACTACTCTTGGTCGAGTCATCAGCATCTTGGCCGAAAGTAGTAGTCGAAACAGTACTGCTGTTACGCCCTTCAGAGACTCGACTTTGACGTGGCTACTTAAGGAGAACCTCGGTGGAAACTCCAAAACCGTCATGGTCGCCTGTATCTCTCCTACAGACTACTCTGAGACTCTGTCTACGCTTCGGTATGCTGATCAAGCCAAGAGAATCAAAACCCAGGCTGTCAAGAACCAGGACATTCTCAGTGCTGCCCAGCGAGACCTACAGATTGAAGAGATGCAGGAGCGGATCAACGAGCTGCAAAACAAGGTCTCTGAGCAGTCTTCTAGGCCTGACCAGTCTCTGCAGTCCACAGCGGAGTTTCAGAAGATCAGAAACGCCGTCAAACTGTTCCAGGATAGAGCTAAGCATGAGGAGAGTAAACGAAAGGCCCAGGTGCTTGAGCTGGAGGCTTTGAGACGGCACAACAAGTTGCTCACAGGTCATATTAACGATATGGCTGTCCAGTCGCCGTCTTCAGAGGCTGGAAATGGCGATATTTATGCGTCCCTGGTGATGGAGCAGGACTCCATTCGCAAGGATCTCGCTGATCTCGGCCAGCTCGTCAAAGAAGACGTCTCCAAGTATGAGCAGTTGTTAGCTTGAGAAGAGGATATGTATTAAATGATTAACGAACAACAGGAGTATGTGGTGTAATTCTGAACGGTATTTCTGAATGACTCACTAGTATGTAGATGTTCTCTTATGTTCTTAGGACTATGGAGTGCTTCTTTTAGTAGCTCTCACCCATTGTACACCCCCTCTCCCTCTCCTGAGACGTGTATGGCGTGATATGGGCAGAGTACCTTTATTTGGCACCTCCATGAGTGTATGGAAAGAACTCCTGCTTTCGGAAACTCCAATCTCGCTCTTCTTTATGGGTGCACCTTCCGTCAAGTAAACGGACGAGTTTATTTGGAAATGACGGGATATTTGTTGAGTGGGGTCAAGTAGCATGTGATTTGGGGGGAGTGTATTGTGACTGGAAGATGGCGTATTTTGGCGGGAAAAAATTCTCAAATCCATTAAGACACTACCTCTATACATCTCTAGAGTGTTTTCACTTGTATTCCTACCTCTACTATGCCCCCGTGTGTATGCCTATCTTGTCCCTGTAGACTATGGAGTGCCCACTTTTGGTGCAGGTTAAACTTCGCGTGATGATGCAGTGCACCCAGTTTCCACCGTTCAAGAAGACACATTCTCCTACCTTGACAGCACAAAAAAACAAGACACACTAGCGGAAATGTCTGACAAAGCTCCCATTCCCGAGAAGAAGGGTGAGTATGAGAGGATGAGGCGCCAGGAGGGGACCATGGGCTTACACCAAGCCACAGAAACGTCCAAACACCCCTGATGTTGATACTGGTGATTAAGGGAACCAGGAGATTGATGAAATACTAACACAGCCGTTATCAAGTCGGTCGATATGGTGAGTGAGCCATATGAGAGAGAAGCCACGTGTTCGTGGGTTGACAGTGTTCTCTGATGTCAGAAGTCCTATCCTCAATCACAATTCAGGAGTGATGAGTTTGATGAGACACGCGATAGAGAGGGGTAGCAGGAGACACGATGTGCAATCTGAATACGACGACACAGTCAGATCACACGGGCTATGTGACACGATCCACGTACCACGTTTCACAACTAACACAGGCTGATGACATGCAGCGAATAATCATCGATTTGAGTGAGTACCAGAGGAGTGACGATACAGCACGAGTTCCACCAGTTACTAACACAGCCATGCAAGCATTGGACAAATACAGCATCGAGAAGGATATTGCTGCTTACGTCAAGAAGGAGGTGAGTATGAGAGAGGGGGGACAATACGTTGAAGATTGGCTATGTCTACGGAATGGCATGTCTGAAGACGGCTTATGTCTACGGAATGGCTGTCTTCAGACTGACTATCAGGCTGATCTGATGTCTGGGAGATGCAGACAATACAGAAGTCTGATTAGGGGTGCAGGTTCACAGCTCATTTCTGCTTAGTCAGGATGTTGTCCGTTCACCTACAGCCACTCATTACCGATTCTAACACAGCTCGACCAACGCTTCGGCGTCACCTGGCACTGCATCGTGGGCCGAAGTTTCGGATCCTACGTGACCCACGAGACCAAGCACTTCATCTACTTTTACGTGGGCCAGATTGCCATTCTGGTGTTCAAGACCTCGTAGATTAATTAATTATTGGATATTATTGAGATCGTATGATGTGCTGTAGGGAGAAAAAAAATGGTGCAAAAAAGCAGAAGAAAGAGCAGTATCAATGCTGACTTCTTCAGGTCACATTGTAGCTCAGATATCTGAGTTGGGGCAAGGTTAAGCCGTATCTGATAGACAGATAGAGGTGAGACGTATAATTAGCACTGAGGGGGTAATTAGATGAAATGAAGACGATTTTCACACAAATAAATATATAAAGACGTAAATGTGACGTCGAAATCAGTATACAACAACTGCAATCGTTCATTCTCATCTTTCCTCTTACTAATCTCACCTCTCCCAATTTACTTGATAAGATGGAGTGTGGCAAATACCCTAACTTGGGGTAACCTACTTGTTACTGTAGCTAGATCCCATTGCAAGGCAGACTACATCTCTGATCTTGTAAAGACGGATTTTGAACAGCCCAAAACAACATTTAAACGACCGTTCGCACCTCACAGACCCCTCTTATCACCCCCACATCTCTCCTGCACTACACCACACACACGTGACCTATCATACTGCTTGACGTACCTACCAGGATACAAGCATCACCACACCCACCCCCTCACACATGTCCGACTTTGAAGATAACAATCCGTTTGCGGGCGCAGATCGACGCGACTCTGTGTCTTCGGACGCCACTGACGACGGACCTTCGGCCAGTTTTCTGGCAACCAATACTAACGCCGATTTCGGAAGCGCCTCCTTCATGGCTGGAGGAGGGTCTTTCTACGGAGCCGCTTCGCAGATTGGAGGCATGGGCATGAGCGCCTACGATCCCGATAGTGCACTTGCCAACCCGTTTGACGACGGAACTTCCAACGACTTTTCCACCACTCCCACCGCCTCCATTACTAACAAGACCAAAGACGATAAAGCTGCCGATACTGCGGAAACAGTGTCCAGCATTCCGCCGATTGAAATCATTGACGCAAACAAGAACCACGAGGGAACCTCACGGGGGTTCATCACTTATACGATTCGAGTAGGAGATGTGTCTGTTCGAAGACGGTACTCTGAGTTTGAATCGCTGAGAACGACCCTCACTCGCATGTTTCCCACGTTGATCGTGCCTCCCATCCCTGAAAAACACTCCATTACAGACTACGCCGTTGCTCCTACAAAGGCTCGGGAAGACAAGGACATGATCGAGCACCGACAACGGATGCTGCAGGTGTTTCTCAACAGATGCAGAAACCTGCCTCAAATCAGCAATTGCATTGTTTTCCAGCGGTTTCTGGACCCCCACGCTTCGTGGTCCGAGGTGCTCAACTCGCCTCCTGTGTCCACCTTGCCCAGATACTCTCTGAGAGCTCCCCCAGTGGACCCCTCTAACAACGTCACTGAGGCTCACAGTTATCTGCCCATTCCTTCAGCCAATGGAGTGGTCAGAAATCGGGGAGGAGACGAGGAGGGGAAACAGGAAGCCTTCTTTGCCGAGGCTGAAAAGACCGCCAAGGAGTACGAGGCTGTGATTGGAGGAGGGCTGGAGAAGGTGGCTCGTAGAATCCTCAAACGGTACACGGACATTGCCGGAGACTACGCCGAGCTAGGAGGACGGTTCAATGCTCTTTCTCTGGAGGAATCGGACTCCAGAATGGCAGCTACAGTTGAAAAGGTCGGTCAGGCTATTGATTCGAACTACTTGGCTACCAACCATCTAGTGAGGGAACTCGGTCGCCAGTTTGGAGAACCTCTGGCTGAGTCAGCGCAGTTCTCCGGCGTCGTTCGGTCTGTTCTCAAGTACAGAAAGCAGAAGGCCTTGCAGCTTGAGCTGACGTCTGATTCTCTGGAAGCCAAGCGAGTGACTCTAGCTTCTCTTGAGTCTGCGGAAGCTGATTCTCAGCGAATTAGTGACGCTTTAGGAAGAGCACGATCGAATGGATCTACTGGAGAAGCGGCTTCTACTCCCCCAGCACCCTCTCCTGCTCCTAAGAAGAGTGGATTTAAGATCCCTGGTCTTTCGTCTCTCAACAGTGCCTTCAACAACATGATGGACGCTGATCCCGAGGCGTCACGACGACAGGGCATTGGCAAGACGCGTGAGCAGATTGGGCAGCTGGAACAGGCCCTCAAGGTGGCGCAGAAGGACATTGTGGTGGCCAACGAGAGCGTGGAGAAGGACCTGGAGCGATTCCGGGCCGAGCGGGAGGCCGATCTCAAGCGCATGATCCGGGCCTTTCTGAAATGCCACATTGACTGGGCCAAGCAGAACCTCGACACCTGGCAGAGCGCCCAGGCCGAGGTCGAAAGCATGTAGCATGATTAATAAGTAATGAATTGATGATATGGAGGGTGCCTGACGATAAGTGTTGCCACTATTGAGTGGCATTGATCTCCATCTGTCAGGAGTGTTCTACTCATGAACTAGAGCAGTTGTCAAGGGATCTACAGCATTTCAAGAACTATTCTACTCGTCTAGAATGACGTCAGGGATAAACGGAATTGCAGTCCATCTATGCACTTGAGCAGCATCGTGATCTACTCATATCAGGTACTAGTCTACGAATTTCAGTACACGCTCCCAGTACCTGCCACTAGTCTGGGATAATTCGCTTCTTCCCACTTTCCTCTCATCTCCGACTGTCTCATTCGTCTGTTTTCTGCCGTTCCTGGAGAGATAGGATTTAGACCCATGATCTGGAAAACTGGACTGGTGAGACGTCCATGAAGGGTAGTCTATTGTGAAACCGTTCGTCATAAGACGAGCGAGTGGTAGTCGGGGCAAAAGCAGTTATGGTCATTCTTGGACTCGTGATGTATGAAGCTGGCTTTGAGTGAATATGATGGTGATGGTCAACATGACGTCAATGGTTAGTGGGTGGTGGATGGCGTTAGTAGAGTCAATCATGGCGTCAAGCACATACTATCTGTAGTTCAACTGGACTAACATCCTACACCACCTGAAACATTTCAAGGAAGACTTTTGACAGTTTGAAACTTGA
Source organism: Yarrowia keelungensis (assembly GCA_001600195.1). Taxonomy (NCBI): domain Eukaryota; kingdom Fungi; phylum Ascomycota; class Dipodascomycetes; order Dipodascales; genus Yarrowia; species Yarrowia keelungensis. The sequence continues at coordinate 2,034,376 of BCJD01000002.1, read as the reverse complement.
GGCGGACAGCAAAGCCAACTATTCCACCCTCTGACGTCAAGTATACAGACGCCGACAAACCCCGTCTGTCACTGCACCCTGTAAGCCCCGCACAACGGTGTCTCAAGTCTGAGCGTATCCAAGGCCTGGGTGAAACAGCAATGCTACGAATCATACTCCCACGGATCGGAGTTCCGTAACTACCGCGCCCACCTGTAGCACGCGTCGACAGCTGGGTGGAGGGTCTAGATCCCGTTAGCGGCTTCAGGCCCGTGCACTAGGTCAACTGACGCTGGCGAGGGTTCCCCACAGATACCTGTTCAAGACGTGTTGCACTCGGTAGCACGATAGACCGTCCCCTCTATTAGACCGGAGCTGGCTGGACTGCGCTAGACACAAGCCAGACGCTACAAGTAGTGCGTATATGTAAGGGATAACGTGGGGATAGAGCTCAAACATGGTTCTTCGAGCTAGAGCTTGGTCTCCGTCAGGTTTGTGGGAGTATACGTGGAGGGGGTTATCCAGGAGGTATTCGGACGTTTCTGAAGTTGAGGGGGTGATTGGGGTCAGAGCACGTATTCAAATGCCTTCATCATCTCGCCTTCTGTTTCAATTATAAACCGGTTGCATCAATGATAAAGATAACGGATAACAGGGTGACATAACGACGACGAGCTACGGGGTAGGTTTAGCTGGGCCTTGGTCGCATGAGGTTTAGTTTCTATTTTCGGAGATTTAATTTCACGGTGACGTTGACGAGGCAAGTAGACGAGGGTTGGTCTAGCTGTTGGAGCTGCTAGAGTGCTGGCATCTGCTACTTGGACGTGTTGGTTCCAGCTACGGTAGCTTCTAGTTTGATTAGCCATTGTCAGTCTGTCAAACTACAGGAATGTCTCTGTTTGACTGACTGCTGTCTCAGTCTCATAGATTTCACGGAGAAGTATAGAAGCTGCTGGAGCTTTGTCAAGGTGGAAGCTTGGTCGAGATTGGCTAGGTTGCCAGGAGGTAGGCTATCATAGGAGTCTAGAACTGCGGTAGTGACGTAGCAATGGGTCTACGCTAGTGGTGAAGATGAGAATGAGATGAGAATGAGATGAGAATGAGATGAGATCTCAGATGAGAGCTATTGAGATGAGCGGAATTGAGATCAAATCGCAGGATTGCCTACTCCACCTCGTATAGACAGTATCGTACCCACCCAGAATGACAGTCCCCACTTGTCTCTCTTGTCCCACTCTTGTCTTGTCTACCCCTCCATAATTGGGGTAGAATGGGGATTGGGGATGGTAAGGCTATAGCTAGTTTAAGCCATGGGTGCTAGCATGAGTAGTCATGGTATAGTCAAGTCGCTATAGGTGCGGATTTCACATGCTACAAGCCGGACACTCCAGCCATCACCAGATCTCAGGCCATCTCTCAGGCCATCTTCTCCAGTTCTTTTTGATCGCCGCCTGCAAAGTGTCAAACTCTGCTCCTGCGTTGTCGACGTGGGTCTTGTCTATTATGGGCTCTTATTACTTGTATCATGTCCGTGGTGCAGATGATAGCTTAACATTCCGCTTTTTTTGTGTTTTTGCGGGGAAGAAATCTGGGGTAACATGGACGGAAAATAGTGTGAGGAAATGAATAAACCAAGGTGCAAGAATAATGAAAATAGGGGTCGAGTGGAAATGAGAGTAGGAGAGAAAGCTGAGAGGTGGCTGTTTAGTTGACCACCTCCAAAAATCGTCACTTTTCTTCTTCTCTTTGCTCATGTGAAACATGTTTCCATCTTCTGGCGTGGTCAGCTGAAAGACGACGTGATAAACAAACGTGCGTCTGAGGGGGCACCCACAAGTATTCAGATCTGGAGATACAATGAACACTCGAACAACAGTCTCTCACTCTGAAAAGTTGTAGCCTTCTAATTACCCCAACCTCTAGTGAACAGATGTCGCTAGCGGCTTGGCTGGAAAAGTTTGGCTAGCAGTACAAGAGGATGAGTGTCAGAGTTGAGTTGATGGAGTTTGTTTCCGTCTATAGTCAAGACAAGGCCAAGATCAAGAACATCTCCGAGACCCTGTGTAATGACGTGAGTGCAAGTTTTGACTGAGCGTGAGAGTATGAGCTTTTGAGAGAACAAGTTCAGGTTCTACTTCAGCATATACGCCATTTGCCCCACAATCACATCATCTTAGGTTGTTAGGCAGATGATCGTCAAAGTACGATTATTGTACTTGTACTCCCACGCTGACAAATCCAGCTCAGCTTGCAACCCCACACTCGCATCTCCTATAGCTCACCCTACACTTGTCGTACCTCGGTCTCTCGGCTACGCTTACTGGAGCTTGTGTCCGTGGTAGCTTGCTCTCACGCTTTCCGCCACCATTGTTTCGCTTTCATTTTGTGAATTCAAAGGAGTGAGAGGGTAACGAAGAGAATGAAGGGTTGAAAGAGGGTGTAAAAACACCAAGGTAAAGAGACCAAGGTGAGAGTGATACCCTAGCAATGTCCCGAACAATGCCCCGAGCAATACCCCTCGTCAAAGACCACATTCTGTCAAAGAACCAAGTCCAGTTGTCAATGGATATTTTTCGACGGTATTATTTCACATCCTTTAGCTCCAAATCATGCCAGCTTGTGTGCTTTTTCCCCACAAGATAAAAGTCAAAGAGGGCTTGGCTTTGGCCGATAGCGACCAAGGTTGAGCTGCCATGAGCTAACCCACCGCTAGACCATGGTATATAAGAGCCCGTGTGGACGTAGATCTGGGGAGTCAACCACCAGGAATTGAGCATCGAGAAACACAAACACACGAACGCAACGCAGCTGTTATTGAAGACGGTTCACTCAGCTAACACTCACAAACTCTTCTACTAAAGACAACCAAACACTCTACCATCGTCTCTTGGAGTTCACACTCCCTCTGAATAGTTCTAAGTACCTCATTCGGAGTATACCCTTTACACATCTTTCCCCCATACCCCTCTAGCATGTCTGTCAAACCTCTTGAAGTCAAGACGTCGCATCTTCGAAGAGACTCCTTCTCGGCCAAGGAGTCGCCGTTCAAAAAGGACTTTTCGTTCGCCACATCGCCCATTGCCCACTCGCTAGAGCGCGGCGCGTACTCGGGTGCCTTCAAGTTCCCGCCTTCGCCGCCCGAAACGCCGATTGTGAGACACATGCGATCGAGATCCATCGATCTGGGCAACGCCAGACCCCAGCCAGCGTCTCCTACCACCGGCGTGACGCCCACCACGGCCACGTTCATGACCGCGGGCCGCAAAATGTCCATTGACCAAATGTCGCCTCCCAATTGGGGGTCTAGACGCAACTCGCTGGACATGCACTACGAGCAGTTCAAACAACGGGCCCAGATGATGGAGCTCAACAAGTCGGGCAAGCTGCAGAAGGAGGTGATTGCCACGTCGCTGCCAACACCCACAATGGAGTACCCGGAGTACTCGGTCTCCAGCCCGGCATCTACTTATAGTCCCAGTGCTCCCATCAACATTCCGCCACGACGAGAGTCGATTCGACGAGCTCCGTCGCCCACCAGTGAGCGGATGCTAAAAGGCGAGTTTTCTTTTGACTAAGAAAGTGTGCTAACCTCCGTTGAGCGGCTGAACCATCGAACCATCAACAGAGAGAACAGACGGATGTCTGGTAACTAACATGAACATGAGAATAGGATGAATGAATGAAATGAAGGTAAATGAGTGAGTTGTAGTTCTCAAATCGTAGTCACAGTATCACAGACCTACTCATAGTCTACGGCTGAAAAGTGTAACGTGGGTACGGTTATCTGGGTGAGCAAATGCAACCTCCTGCTGCTACGGTGGCGTCCATGAACCCACAGCGATGGGGAGGTTAACCTAGAGACGGTTGTAGCAGTTACAGATGCTGCCCAACAGCGCACTAGTGTGCAGTAGCAGCGTTAGAGGCGTTTGTAGTTGCGTGATCCTGGCTGCTCGTATTCTCAATGACGTGATGGCTCCACCGGTCTGGACCCCAGCGGGGCTAATCCGCATCAACCGCTTCTTTCTTTCAATACGTCTTGGTTATCAGTTATGACCTCATAGACACAAGGTTGTTGACGTTGAGTGTTTCAGAGATCGATACGAGTGAGTAAGAGTGGGTGAGTGATTTAGAGGGAAAAGGGATTATTATCAACAGAAGTCAGAGGCTGCTTTTCAACCAGGTTTATAATATCTATACGAGTAGTCCTGGAAGCTCTCAAGTACAGCTTTTCTCACATCTATCTCCCCTCTGAGGGGATGTATCATGTGAGGCGGTCAGATAGGCTTGATGGGACTACTGTGGGTCGCACCAGGCTAGACCATGGAACAACTGATTCTTCCGGTGATCGGCGTGTCTGGAGGTCTATACGATTCCGGGTACAGAATTTACCCTAGAGAAAGATGCAAGTGGATGAAACCAGGTTGAGTTGTGCCTCTGAGAGTAGACATTTGTAGCCCAGGTTCTGCTTTCTACTGTAATGCAACACCGATTAGATAAGAATACGAGCAATCAGGGTGGTATTGCAGATCGTACGATTTCTGAATCTATAGGGAGAGGCTTCATTTGAGGCATACTCGTACAAGTGTACGCTCACATCAGTACACAGATTTATTATTCAGGTTTCTTTCTCTCAGACATTGCTGAAACATTTTGAAAGTAAGTGAGACTTGTGTTGAAAGTTGAAGTGAACGTTGACATGAAGATGATCTAAGAAGATGAACGCTGAAAGAACATAGAATAATACAGAAGAACACAGAAAGATAACTGGGGCAGCAAAACCAGGCATTCTGAGCAATCACTGCACAGCCGCAAAACCCGTATTCCTCTTACCCTTCTCAAACAACCCACTTCCTTCCTCACTCCCTCCTTCTATGACCTTCTTTAGATCCACATCTTTCATGCATTTGCCTACATACTGCTACCCCAATGCTACGTTCATTTAGCCATGTGACCTGAGGTAGAGCTGTGAGAGACAAGACTCTGACACTCGGCGGTCCCCCCACATCACATGGCTCCCCTCCTCTCCTCCCCTCCTCTCCTCCCCGCTCTGGGGAAACGTCTTTGCTCTCATCTCGTTTTGCTGTCCTCTGCACGGACCTGCATAATCGGGACAAGCCAGAAGTGTAAGCGATTCTAGGTGTGACTGGATGTACCATTGAAATGGGGCCCCTAAGCGTACATTATGGCACGACTGACATAGCAAGCCATAGCTATACAGTTACACTTGTCATCTTCAACCACTGATTTGAAAGACAATTGAGCTCGCCAAAGACCAATTGACCTGCCATCTCGCCTAAAAACTCAATTGATCGCTTAATCTCGCTTATTAATTGACCCATCACCCACCATCATGTCCTTCAAGCTCGCTTCTGGAAAGTCCATGCCCAAGGTCGGATTCGGCCTGTGGAAGGTCCCTCGAGACAAGACCGCCGACACCGTCTACGGCGCCATCAAGAACGGCTACCGGCTGTTTGACGGAGCCTTTGACTACCAGAACGAACGGGAGGCCGGAGAAGGCATTCGACGAGCCATCAAGGACGGTCTTGTCAAGCGAGAGGACATTTTCGTCACCACCAAGCTGTGGAACACCTTCCACTCCAAGGAGCACGCTCTGCAGATCGCCAAGGAGCAGAACGAGTGGTGGGGACTCGACTACATTGATCTCTACCTGATCCACTTCCCCATCCCCATGCAGTACATTCCCATCTCTGAGAAGGAATGGGCTGGATGGACCAATGCCACCGACTCGGGCCCCAACCCTCTGGCCAAGGTGCCCACCCGAGAGACCTGGGAGGCTCTGGAGGAGCTCGTTGACACCGGAATCGCCAAGTCCATCGGTGTCTCCAACTTCACCGCTCAGAACATCTACGACGTGCAGACCTACAACAAGCACCCCATTTCCGCTCTGCAGATCGAGCACCACCCCTACCTGGTGCAGCCCCAGCTGACCCAGCTCGCCAAGGACAACAACATCCAGGTGACCGCCTACTCTTCGTTTGGACCTGCTTCTTTCGTCGAGATTGGCATGGACCAGAAGGTGCCTCCTCTGTTTGAGAACGAGACCATCGTCAAGATCGCCAAGGCCCACAACAAGACCCCCTCCCAGGTGCTGCTGCGATGGGCCACCCAGCGAGGCATTGCTGTCATCCCCAAGTCCAACAACGTCGAGCGACAGACCCAGAACCTCGAGTCGCTGGACTTTGACCTGACCGAGGCTGAAATCAAGGAGATTTCGGATCTCAACAAGAACCTCCGATTCAATGATCCCGGTGTCTACGCTAACCTTCCTATCTTTGCCTAAGGGAACGACTGGCCGAAGGTCAGGGGTGGACAACATCCAACTCCTCTAGCTGGGTAACACCCAACTCTTCTAGCTGGACAACATCCTCCCTGATGCTTGGTGTACCCTCTGATAAATAGGAATACATTTCAACATGTCATTATAGACTTGAGACTGTAGAGTGACTGTAGAAGTACGTAGATCATAACTGATAATTGAAGACAGAGACTGTTTGACAAATGGAGTAAGACTGTCTGATGGCTGAAGTGGACGTCTACTTATTAGTCTATCTGGAACACGAATGAGAAGATGATGATGTCAACGTCTGAGACCTTCTTGAATGCCCACTATCAAAGGTGGCTTTCAAGGATATCTGAGAAGTATCGTGAGACCGTTTATGGGGACACAGTTCAAACAATAGCTATAATTAGTGTATGATAAGGCAATGATAACCTAGGTTGGTAAAGTGATTTACTGACGAACTGCTGCTGTGACCGCATGAGAGTCTGGGATGAACTTTTGTCTTCAACATTTGCCCTATGTGATCCAGGGTTAGGAAGGGTTGACGTCAGAACATATGACAGAAAAGCTCCTAGGATATATGAATTCGATAGAAACAGCTATAGATCTATACATTGACATAAACCAGCCACTTGTAGCTGTCCAGAACATCACCAACTGCGTCAATGAGGTAAGACTAACAAGCCATAAATGCCTGACACGACTCATCCCCATACAAGTAGCTACTTGTGGCTGTAATCAATCTTATGCATTGCTCTACGGTTCTCAATTCTACACTTCCTCTCAATCTCCAAACTCCAATTAGCATTATAATGTTAGTCCTGTAAACTGCCCTCGATGCTGGGCATGTCCGGTACCTGCGGACTGGCGGTCTGATAGCTCTTGGGCGACTGCATGGACGAGGACGCCGGCGACGTTGGCGAGATGACCATCGACTTCTTGCGCGTCACGCCGCCGTTGGGCACCGCAAACTCGTCCGAGTACATGGGCGGCGTCTTGATGCCGATGGCCCGCTCCGCGGCCTCAATGTCGCCTCCGTTGGCCTCCAGCTGGCTCTGCAGCAGCGCCATGTTCTTGTGCGACTCCTGCAGCATCTCCTGGGCGCGGTTGAGGGTGACTGTGGGCGTCACACACGACGAAACCACGGGAACCGAGTCGTCTCGGTCAATGGTGGCCTTGAGGAAGGCGTTCATCCAGCCCTTCATCTCTTCTGCGGTGTCCACGGCAAAGTAGTGCACCTTGGGGACGGTGAACATGAGTCCCTTCTTGGAACCGGGGGCTGGAGGAAGCAGCTTGAAGCAGTACCGTCCGGCTCCCGTTCCCGATGCATACAGCGCCACGAGCTTGTCTTCGTTGTCCCGGGCAGGCACCACCTTGTGTGCCGTCAGATCAATGAGGCCGCGCTCGTAGGTGTCGTTGAGAGATGCAAAGTACGACAGCCGGGTGCCTGTGAGGCAGAAGAAGCGCTGTTTCCACGTGCCCACGCTCTGCGAGCCCTTTTTGGACATCCAGCCCGAAAAGTCGGCCTTTTTCGCCGCCTCGTGCGGGTCCACATGCTTGATGCCTTCTCTGAAGGCTGACGTCTTTTGTTTCGACGACAGCGACTTGGACCGCATGTTGGACGCCGAGGGGGTCTTTCGCAGCGTTCGGAAGGGTCCACTGCCAGTTCTCTTGGGCGTCGGAGGCGTCGGCATGGCTTCTGGCCGGGTCTCTTTCTGGTGCTGGATGGGCGAGAGCGTCAGATCCGGGTCAGAAGAGCCAACTTCACGTCCCGAGCGCTTGGAGGGACTCAGGGGGGCGTTCATGACCGCGTCCAGCAGCGACGAGCGTCGGGACGACCTCGATTTCGGCTCAGGCGACGACGACAGCGAGTCCGAGTCCAGATGGGTTGCATTCTCGGACGACATGGAGTGGCCGGCCGAGGGGTGACGCTGCAGCTGCGGCGAGTCCATGACGGAGTGTGGCGTCGAGTGCGACGAGTGCGCGTGCTGCAGCGGCGGCCGGGTCTGCGACTCGCGCGACTTGCGCGGGAGATCCCGAACGGACTCCTTGGACACGCGCGAGTCGAACGACGAGCCCTCGTGGCCGGCCGTCTTGCTGCGCGGCACGTCGGGCAGCTCGTGTTTCGGCGGCTCCGTGACCGACTGCCGCGAGCTGTTGCGTCCTCGAGGTTGCGAAGTGCGAGGATCGTGCACAGAGCTTCGAGGTTGAGACTGGGGTTGAGAGTGTGTCTGGGACTGTCTCTGTCCCGGCTGCTGCCCCTGCTGCTGCCCCTGAGCCTGCCCTTCTTGCCCCTCTTCGTCAAACCCGAAATCGTCAATGGTTCCCCCCTGGGGAATGGCAAACTCCGTTGTGGGCGCTGTGGCTGTGCCTGCACTGCTGGGAAACTCGCTGGTGAGCCGGGGAGACTCCAGGCCGTCCAGCGACTGCGACCGTTTGCGTCCGTGGCCCTTTTTGGGCGACACGTAGGCTGTGGACGAGCGTCGGTTGGTGGACCCGCTTGTCGGCCTAGGAGACATGGGATCGCCTCGCAGCTTTTCAATCTCCTTGTAGACCTCGAACCGGGTGCCGAACGACGTAATGTCCAGCTCCTTGAGATGCTGCAGCTCGAGCTCGGTGAGAATGGCGCCCGAGATTTTGTGCTCGACGAACAGCTTTGGAATCGACGGCTCAAAGCCGCGGGTCTCGAACCATCGGGCCACCTGCAGCGGCGTCCAGGACATGACGCGTGCGGGGTCGAGCTCGCCGTTGACGGACGCCTTTTTCGTGACCGACAGCTGGCTCGTGTGGTTGTTGAGCTCGCTCAGCACCTCGTCAATGTCGGTGAGCGTCTTGGTGACGCTGGGCGACTGCTGGCTCTGGGACACGACTCGGGAGCCTGGATTCGAGCCTGCAGGCGTCGTGGGGCCGGACCCGCTGTGTTGCTGGGCAGCGGCCGTCTCCTGGTCCATCAGCTCGTCCACGGTGGACGCAAAGACGCGTGGAAACAGCCCCGTGGCGCCTGTGATGAGCCGCTTGCCAATGTACCAGCCGTCCTTGAACTCGAAGTCGTTTTCAATCACCTGGATCTGCTCGCCGGACACAAACGTCAGCTCGTCCTCCGAGCGGTTGTTGAAGTCGTGGATCGCAATGAGCACCGTCTTGACCTCGTGTGTCGGCGTAGGTGCTGGTTTGACTGACATGGTGTTAGGAATGTGTAGTCAGATGTGTAGGAGTGGTGTATGGTATAGTATGACGTGCTCTCGTGTTTGCGCTCTTTTGTTTGCTCTCTCTGTCGTGTATCCTTCTTGTCTTCTTCCGTTCTTCTTCTCTTGTGCTTCTTCAATTCTCCTATTGTGGTGATCGTGGGGAATTTTAAAATTCCACTTTGGCTTGCACACAATAATAGTGCAGTGGGACTTGAAACACACAAACTTTGGAGTGCATCAGAGAGAGGTACAAAAGGCGCGGGAGGCCGAATGAGACGAAAAGAAGAGCGTGGAACGGGTATATACGCCCGGCTGAGTAAGCCTACGGGCCCGGATTTCCCCCAGCTCCGCTCAGCCGCCCACAAACAGAGCCCTGTAACAGGGTAAGGGTTCCGTTAGACGCACTTAGACTCTTAGACTCGCACGTTATAACTGGCTTGTTTGAAGTCAGGGGAAGGGGTGGTGTACACGTTATCTGATGTAATGAAGGTGTCTTATAGAAGTCGTTTCATGTTGTCGGTGTGCGTATTCTCACTCTCACAGTGTCACTTTTTTACCTATAGTGAGCTTCAGATTAATCTACAATACTCATCTCCCCTGACGCCTCATTTAGTAAGAACAAGGTGATGCAGTATGGACTGATACCTATCATGACAATACCTATCTGATACAGCTGATACAGCCAGTACTCCGTATAGCATTGTTCCATACAGCAGCCCTATCGTAATCAATATATGACACCCCTCGCGTCCTGTGACTCCGTGGCACTAGCGGCATTCTCAGAGTCGCCTTAGTTCCTATCTGCACGCTAGCCGTGCCTTGGAATGAGGTTGAGAACCATGTTGGGTGTTGGAGTTGGATGGTAGATTTATAACCAGCTGTTAGTGTGGCTTTTTTGGTGTAACTAACACAAAAAGAGCAACACCGTTATTTCATTCAATACTTCAGTCCACTTGTATATCTGTATATTACGATATTTGGCATTTCCCCCAAATTACATTGGCTGCAGGGGAAACTTATTACTAAGGAGGGGTTTGACAAGTACGAAGTACAAGGAACAGACATATTAGGAAGTACAGTAAGGTCACATTAGGCAACTCGTAATTCGGCATTGCAAGAGGTCGGCAAAGATTGCAGCGAACCAGCCGTCCAAGACCTCGTACTCTGCTTCACTGTCCCCTTTGGTGCAATATATACGAGCTGTGCATTGTTCCGCAGACGCATCCAGCTTTCTTTTTTGACACAACTTTGTCCAGTGCGGCTGTACAAGAAGGGGAGAACAGAGGAAGGGTGATTAGTTGTGTAAGCCGTGTGATCGTGTGATTGTGTGGTCATGTGACAACACGTGACTCAACACGTGACTCATAACCGTTCATCACGTGTCTCCTATACTTCTCCATAGCACCTCTTTCTTCCCCCTCCCACCCCTAGTGCCGATCTTCGCCAGGGTTCGACATTTTCGGCAGCGATCGCGTGTTGCCTTGCGGACAATGGGCGGGAGAAGATCGCCTTCCAGAGTGCGTAGCACGATGGAAGGGTGAGTATGAAGAAGTATGGCTACTTATGATAGGTCTTGCTGTATAACTCACGTGGTGTGCCCATGTATACCAATAGGTACTCTTTAATATGGTGATGTGAGCTGGATTGTGCAGATACTATAGGTCGGTTACCGTTTGCCAATTTACCTTCTTCCATCGTTTTGCCATCCCCATGTGGACTCGTACAGCAGAGATCGGCAGCAGCCCTTGAGACAGGGTCTGATGGGATGACCAGAGAGACTAGTGGTAGGGTGGAGGTTGGAGGATGGAGACGACGGAAACGGGTTAAATGGAGATTAGCCGAAAAGGGTAGTTAAAGTGGTGCAAATAAGTGTTGGATGGTGAACGTTTGGTGATCACTCTGAACGGCTGATATAAGCGTTATATGGCGAGCTTTGATCTACAGTAATTACCGGTTTGTAGTGATATAAGAGACACGGCGGTTATTTCTTGTTTGAACGGGCTGAGAATCACCTGAGAGGAGGAGGTTGGTCATAATTACTCATTGTGATCTCCATTGTTCGACTGTGTGCTATGGAGATGTCGATGCTACATTGGTTAGGACAAGGAAGTGAGATGAACGTGTGAATCGAAGATGAGATCAACCTATGTTCACTAATCATTGTCATCTGAAGTCATGGAGACTGGCATCTAATGGCATTGAATGGTATTGAAAGTCATAGGATCCATTTTCAAGCACAGCAGTTGGTTTTGGAAGTTCACCAGGTTCCAGGTCTTGTAATTATAGGTCTCACACGTCTACAGTCACAATTGTAGCATTTGTACTTGTAGACCAACAGTGAAGATATTTACCATGAAATAGACCGCTTCCTACATTGAGTCTTCAAAAGCTCTAATTTATCGTTTGTATGGTTACCTATGTACAAATACTGGTTATGCTATGATGGAGAGCCTGGGAAGTTCTGATAGAGACACTGCACTGGTATGGGAACTTGCAATTAAGCAGTGGAGAATTCTTGGGGTTGTTTTGCAGCTGTACTGAGCGAGTGGATTAGTATGAGTATTTCATGGCTGTGATCCAGGTACCGATCGTATTTGAGCGTCGCTGTAAGCATCTCTAACTATCGTCACTCTTTGCACCTCTTCTGTCTTTTCCTCATGCTCTTCTAGATGACCAACATGGCTGTATTTTTCGTCAACGGTCTTTCCTGAGTCTCTGAATCTGGATCCATTGTTGTAGTCATACCATCAGTGATCCGAATGAGTAGCTATGGCCATATAGCCTGTGTCTGGCAGTCAATGACAATCCAATGGACGTCTTTGAGCACTCAGATTTCATTGATTCTGTACCTTTATCATCTGATGACATGCTCATACTGTGCTGAGGTAGCCTGTATAAACGCATCATACAAGGCAATGAAACGAGACTGACTTGACTGACCATCACTAGTAACACCTAAGAAACAATTAAGCCCAAAAAAACCGCTCCATCATATCAGACACCATACAGATCTCATGATATAGAAAACAGACTGCTCCCAACCTGTCACTCTCAAGTCTTTTTTTCACCCCATCAACTTCCTCTGTCCCTCCAGGGTCACCACCCACGGTTCCCCGTTTATATCCTTTTCCAGATGATCCGCGTTTTTCGTCCATGGTTCGTCTTTCGCATTGTACTTTGTCAACGGCCAATCGTAGGGAATCACCGACTCGTTCAAATCAAAAACCGACTTTCCCACGGCCTGGGGAAACAGCAGGACTCCCAGTTCCCACGACGGAATGCTGAATTTGGCCTCTTTGGCGGCCGTCACAGACCCCCAGGCGTACTTGGAGATGTTGGCCGAGGTCAACAGCACCCATCTGAGCTTTCCAGCCTTGGTGAACCGAGCAAACGTCTTGATATGGGGCATGGCTCGAGTTCTGTGCTTGGCGTCCGCCTTCCACACGTTCATCCGCTCTCTCATGTACGCAAACTGTTTCTTGTGGGTGTCTGTCTCGTTCTTGAAGTGCAAAGAAACACCCATATCGTAGCCGTCAAACGAACGACGCACGTTCTCAACACTAGGCCAAACAACCTGCGACGCCGGAAGCCGTTCTCCGTCTTTTTCGCGAGGATCTCGGCCGTCTAGAGCTCCTACAAGCTGAGGAGTAAGCCACTTGTCTGTGACTCCCAGAGAGCCTATTGAGGAGCCCTGCAAAACGATGGTATCACCCTGGGACCATTCGTAGTCCTTTCTGTGGTCCTCCTTGTGTTCATCCAGCAAATCTGCGACCCTAGTAAGCCCCCATTGCTTGTTATTGTGAGTTCCAGGCACAGATGCCACTACTCTCGCTGTTTCTCCACTCCAATCGAATCTCTGGAAAAATTTGATCAGTTTGGACGTGACATCCAGATTGTATTCGGCCAGATACGCCACCAGATCAGTTTCAAACGTACTGGAGCTCGTTTTGTCAGCTTTTTCCTCCACTTTGGCACTCCTCCACACCCCCTGACACATGTTGTTCCAGTCATGCTCAATCATGTTAGCGGTGTGGATGACGACTTGAGCCGTTCGTTTGCCTCCCTCAGAAAAGAAGAGCACCATCATTTTCGTATGATGGGTAGCAGACGGATTGGGAAGACGAGCTCTTCCGACCTCAATGTTGTCTGAAATGGATAATGTCTTAGCCTGCTCTCTGAACGCGGTGATGTTCTCTCCTCTGTAGTCGCCCATGACAAAGCGGCATTTGAGCCGACACAGAGCGTCTTCATGGACGTGTTTGAGCACAAACGCCAGATCGATCATGAAGTTGAACTGCCACATGGCCTCGAGATGAGGAGACCCTATGAGCTGTTTGAGCCGGATTGATCCGGCGTTTTCTTCGTCGGAAAGCGCCGTGATGGCCGTCAGCTGGGTCTGGCCATTGTCGTTTTCATTGTCGACTTTTCGTCGCTTGATTCTTTCGTCAGACATGTTGACAGATAGAGATGCCCAAAATGTACTAACCGAAGTTTATCTCGTAAACGGGAACCCCATCCTGAACGCTAGAGAAGAGGTGGAGATATGAGAAACAGGAAATCTATCAAACCGAGCCCGCTGAATTGATTCATCCCCTCCCCTTCCCTCTGCCTCCTCTCCTTCAACCTCAATTCCGCTTCCCCAACTTCCACATGCATGCAGCAACTTTGTTGCTACTCCTACCAAGATCATCAGTCCACCGTCTACCCTTGCCAGTCGCCAAAATGTCTGCTCCCGTGAACCCCGTCGCCAAGGAAGAAACCAACCCTGTCCAGGAGCTCGCCCGAACTCCCTACCCCGCCTGGATCATGTCCGGTCTTTGTGAGTACTAGACTAGGTGGTAACCTGGTGCCAGGTAACCAACCCTTGGTAACCCTTGTTAACCCTGTCAATTGGTCAATTAAGTCGTCGGTTTTGTGTCACTTCCCCCCTCCTCTAACACAGTACTGGCCACCCTCCCTTATGCTAAGAACACAGTCAAGCCTACAAAGCTCTCCTGCGCAGGCTTCGGTCTGGTGTTTGCGGCAGGAGGATACATGATGCTGGACGATATCACCAACGGAGCGGGCTTCACGTCGGCCTGGTCGATGCTGTACCTGCTGGCTAATGGAACTCGAAGCGTGTCTGTGTTCCGAAAGCCCTGGCCTCTGCTTCTGTCTTGTCTGGCTGTGTCTAACGCTGGACTGTATGGAGCTACTTTTTTCTTTCCCAAGAAGAATGAGGTGGTTCCCAAGAAGTTCTAATTCTCAGAGTGCGTATTCTCAGAGTGCGTAGCACGATGAGAATGAACGATGAGAATTGAGGTGTCTAATCAGGATCATTCACTTCATTACTTGACACTTCTACCAGTACATCTCACTACAAGTACTCACAGTATGGTACATCCGTACACATCATATAGCTAATGGATCTTGCAATTGACGTGAGGGAGCGGTATTTGAGGGGCGGTAATTGAGTGGCTGTCATCATTTGACCGTCTATGGTTGGTACAGTTCTATTTGGTGAGTTAAGCATGATTACATTCATACTTGTCATCTATGTTCTCAGAGCTATTGTATTCTATGCACTTCGGTGAACCAAATCATACGATCTCATCCATTAAAGCTACTTCTCAAAGCTATGGTCAGTTCATAGCATAGCTCTCGTTCAGTTACAAGTACTGCATACTCCAGTTCTTTCTTACCACTGAGATGTAATCATGTATTCTTCCCTATCCAAGTTCAGTAAGTCCAACAGTTGTAGAAGTATATGCAAAAGTTCAATTAAACGAAACTAACCTGTTTCGGTCACTAATCCTTCATAGCCCATGCTCTTAACCATCTATGATCTCTTGTCTTCTTCAGTTATCTTCCTTTGACAATCTGAACACAGAACTCCACCCAACTCAGCGAATAATGCTCCTATAACCACACAAACACCACCATTCCATTCCCCACCTCCTGGCGATCATTTCGGTACCCCTAGAAGTCACATTCCTTCGTTTTTTGTCCTACATAAACTTCCTCTTCTCATACCACTCAAAGTCTCCACATCCTTTTCCCTGGTAGGTCTGTCCACAGGTCCAAAAGTATTCACTCTTTTGCCCCTCGGCCTTCTTGAACACGGGTTTCAGAATCATCGGTTCTCCACAGTTACAGTGAGGAATTCTGTTTGGTGTAAACTCCTTTTTGTAATGTCTAAAGGTCAACGAGAACCTGCCCTTGCCCAGTTTCTCATGCAATCCAATCTGTTTGGCCTGAACGGGAATAATGCTGTGTTTGTACGCCTCCTGGCACCCTGCGTGCATGATCATGAGTGAATTATGAGGCAACAGCACATTATACGTCCTTCTATCTCCCTCAGGACACGCTCCTTTGAGCCGAAAAACCCGTTCAGACCCTAAAGTGAGAGCCGCAATCACAGGCCGAGGCCCGATATACGTCAATTGGTCACTGTGGAAACCTACAGACTGGTTTTCGTCTGCATAATAGTTGGCTATACAAGCGTCTGAAAGCCACTCAGAGGTGCCTTCTTTTTCGGTCTGACGAACCAGCTCCTGAACTCGATCCGAACACGCTTCCATTGCCGAAGAGTACTTTCGAGAAGTATCTACCGGTTTGCCGTTGTATCGATAAGTGTGTTTGGAGTAGACAGACATGTCTTTGGTGTAGAAAGCCGATTTATGAGGAGTTTCACACAGTCTGTCGAAGAGATAGAACTTTGTCTTTTCTCTCCAGCTCTTCTCGTCCTCCATGAGCTGATCTACCAGCTTTTCAGCGTCATTCTTGTCCAAAACATTGTAGATCAGAGAACACGGTAATGTAGCTTCAATGTCTTGAGGAGTATAGAGAGTGAGGGGTTTGAGCACACTAGACGACTCAACAGCGTCCTCTCTACCAGATTTATCACTTTTATCTTCGATTTTCCTCTTCTTTATGCCAAAAATCGAAGCTTGTCTCTTTGGACTACTGGTATCTTTCTCAACTTTGGTATCTTTTTTTGGTCCTAACAACTGCTTGGCAGAAACCACATCTCCATCGCACGAAACGAGAATGTCCAGCAGCACCTCTCGAGACGCCAACGGGTATTCTTTCTGCAGTTCTCTGAGTAGAGATGTGGTGGACATGCTAAGTCCCACAGAAGGGAACTGTACGCTATCAGCAGTTGGTGATTATGTAATGCAGGTGAATAGGAGGTGGGAAAAAGTGTGGGGTGGTTACCAATACGATTAATCGGCTTACTGAGCAGAAACACTGAATTTTTGCCGCTTTTTCGAGCATCTTTTTTTCACACTTTCAATTTTTTGCCACCCAATGGCCCAACTAAATTACTTGACTCAAGTCTCCACACGTCAACTGATTTACTTGAGACTACAAATGAACAATTTCGGCAAAAATAAAAACCACTAAACGTTCACCACCGCTAAACGTTCAGTTTAATCACACCAATTCACCGATCATCTCATCTCCACTGTGGCTCCTATCTTAATACACTAATATGACAATAGGGTGGAGAGATAATCTAAGCCACTTGCTGATAAGAGATGACCAACGAGGTACAAGTACTTGTAGAAGGGCATCAATATACCAAACAATTGATCAGATGCCAAGTGAGATCACGTGATCTCGTTCTCAGTCACGTGACAACGCAAGCTCTCACTTGTCTTGCAGTGCATTTACACAATATCTGGATATTTTTTCTTAGCGCTCGCTAAACCAGTGGCCCCTGAAAAAGCTGTAATAAATCTAATCTGAGCAGCAACCAAACGAAGTGATTGTGAGAGACAATACCAAAGCCCAGCTCAACAATGGCTATTTTTAGGACACGGCGCTGTTAGCCGAAGACACAGCCGTGGGAAAGACGCGCGATATTGACAATATGATTTCCTCTTTTGGACGGGACGCGTCTGAGAGGAGAA
The DNA here is from genome assembly GCA_001600195.1 of Yarrowia keelungensis. Lineage (NCBI taxonomy): Eukaryota > Fungi > Ascomycota > Dipodascomycetes > Dipodascales > Yarrowia > Yarrowia keelungensis. Next base: position 2,017,013 of record BCJD01000002.1, on the reverse strand, counting down.
GAAAAAAAAATCTTTTTTTTTTGTTGCCACTTTTTCAAGTTTTTCTTTTTTCGCTTTCTGCCCTTTTTTCCTTTTTGCCCTTTTTTTTCTCCTTCATGTACCCCCCCCTCTCTAACGTAGGGTTGCGGCGATCGACACGGGTATGGTGCATGGGGGATGAAGGTCACTGCTTGTTTGGGAAGTAGTCCCTTTCTTAACCTTTGGTCCGCGAATCAGCCATTGTGAACCTTGGCACAGCGCGTTTTTGTTTGCTGTCCGAGTACGACAAAGGGCACAAAGGGGGATACAAAGGGGGGGTACGATTCCTCGTATGCAACAAAGACGACGGGCCAAGAGCGGACGTTGAAAAGTTGCGAGAAATATTGCCAGAAATAAATTGGCGACAATCACGCCATAGAGAGGCTGAAGTGCTAGTGAAAAAGTGCGGGCAAATTCCGTACGCAGCACTAAGTGTATTCTCACCTCTGTGTTTACAATAACCTCAGTCTGGGAAAGTTCCAACTTTTTGTTTGACAGGGCGGATCACTGTAGACCCCTTTTTGGTGTTTGGGGGTCATCGTGAATGCATCATCTCTGCACAAAGGAGAGTGGATATTGAGGTGGGAGGTGGGAGGTGGGAGGACGAGACGTGCGATTCAAGTACTTGTATTGAGGTGTCGATGTTTGTTATCTCTTCGTGTTGGCTTACTATCATCATGTTCTAGAACGTTCGTTTTCACTCAGTTTTGCTAGCCCCATCGAAGCCAATAGAAGAGGGTGCAACTCTGATAGGGTGCCCAAAACGGTATACGTCTTTCTGCATGGGGTCTGTGGCAGGCACGCCAGATGAGCTGGTGAGGCGGGTGCCCTTAGGACGATTTCAGCGATTTCAGCGATTTCAGATGAAACGTTTTGGCCTTGAAAAATCAGGTTATTTGAATTACTAAGGGGGGTGCATGTGCAACATGGAATCCGGGAATTTTCCCCTCATCCTCGTATGCTGTATTTCCGGCGTACCTGTTCACGTGGAGATTGCATGTTTACCAACAATGAGCGGTTTACCGTCTGAGGTTCATGAGGGTTCGTTTGAGGAATGAACCAGCCGTGTGGATTGCACAGCTGGCTCTGTTTACCTGTTTGATCTTCTCAAAGCCGGATAGAGCGGGATTCTAGCTCAAACTAGACTGTAAGCTTGAGATCACGAAGTCCTTGAACTTGACCTCCTTGCCTCCTTGTGTGTATATCCGTACCCTACCTCTCCTCGGTTATCTGATCGTCTATTGAGATCTCAATCGAGCAGTAGCAGGGGTATCCGTTCTCACCTCCTGCCCATCTATCGTACGTTCCAGGCACGCTCACATTCCAGCCAAACTCACTCGTCCATTAGCTCCTGTGTAATGCCCTGATTATCACTTTGATAGATACAAATGGCGCAAGAAATGGTGAATTGTGGTAAAATTGAGGTGACGAGATTTGTGCTACAGTGGTATTACAAGTCCATGGTTGTATCGCTCACGTATATCAACTGTTGAGGTTGAGTGCAACATGACCCTATCATAGCTCTATAGATCAATCAGGCATGTCTCTAATGCGCGAAATACATGAGGGTACATGAGAAAAGTGGACTCACTGAAGGGGGGTTCATCTAATTGGAAAATGGAAAAAAAATGCAAACAAAAAAAAAACTGCAAACAAAAAAAAACTGCAAGCAGCAACATTTCAATTTGGCAAATTGCGATGGCAAATCGGTAACTTCAACTTCATCTTCACAGGTCAGCCACAAATCTATTTATAGCTCAATTGTCATTAGCACGGTTTGGACAAAAGAGGTATATTGGCGGCTCTTTTGGGCAAGACAATCGAAGATTTTTGAAACGCTAAAAATGAAACACCAGAGTGCGTGCAATTGAACCTAAACATGAGGGCAAAGAGGAGAGCGAGAAAAGAAGCAGCGGATTTTGGGTGAAAAACACGAGCTGGAAACGAGACAGGGGTGGAGAGGAACAGGTACAAGTCGTTTGTTTTGCCACCCAAAAACATACCTTAACTAATTACTTAGGTCGGTGCATTGTCCCAAGTACATAGTTGACTGCTAACCGCGTTGCCACACCAACATACAACTGTACACTGCGAAATACACACCGCGAAATACACGCCGTACAGCTCTTCCCCAGTCTTGGCTCTTTTACCTCTTGTATCACACCTGTGTCATGCACTCTTACCCGACCCCTTACTTGGCTTTCTCATTTTTGTTAGCCCCTACGCAGCCATAGTTGATACTTGAGAGACGCACGGATGATGGAAGGAGAAGAGAGGAAGACGTGTTTGTGAAAGAAAGACGTGAAAGACGTGTTTGTGTACACGCGTAGAGACGACAGTGATCTGCTACCTACTTTTAACGGTCAGATCGTATTACTGAGACGTACGAGAAAACGAGCACTTGTACTCGTACTTACCGAGTAGTCTAATTGGTACTTAGAAGTCAACTAGTCTAATTGGTACTTAGAGTCAACTAACGTACTTACAGTATGGAACTCCAAACCAGTCCTACACTACTACCAATACGACCGTATTTTTTTTTTCGTATTATCCCGGCTAAATTGACAGCTGTCAGTGTCACCATTCTAGTCTGTGTCAGATGGTGAGTCAGCCTAGACTAGACTAGGAACAGTAGTGTGATAGTGCAGTAGTTGGAGGATAGTCAGTATCGAGTACCGTACTCGTAGTGGATGCACCCTCATCAGATAGACAAAAAACACTATCAAACGAGTGACACAAAAGCAGTGAATGACACAAATCCAAATACACCCTTAAAGGTCCAACTCAGCCCAGCTCACCTTTCACCGCCTCGTCATCTGATTCAAAATGGGTTGGCTCAGCCTGCTTTTACCAATATGGTCTTCATTTAGCTAGAGCCTTATAGACTTAGTTCGCAGGTAAACACAGCCGGATGAGATAAAATAGGTACACAGACACAAATAAAACACCACTCTACACCACTTTTCTTGGTACACAAACGCCATTCCCGCTTACACAAACACCATTCCCGCTTACATAATCACCCCTTCCCTCCTTCACATCCCTCCCCCCTCCTTCCGTATTCGGAAATTGCATTGCTGCACTTTGCGTTTCTGAAATTGATCCGTTAAGCTCAGGCTTTTCGGTCGAGCCGCCTCGGCATTGTCACAGGTGGCTTGGCAACCCTGTCACAGTTAGTCATGCCTGTCGATATTGAAACATATTGAAACTTTGGCCAATAGGAGGCGAGGGATGGAGAATTGTTGTTGAGAGCGATCCAAAGCTCCCCGAGAGCTCATAAGCCTCTCAATCAACTCCCCTCTCCCCAGGCTCCACATCTATCATGGTAGAAACCTTTTATTTCCATTTGTTTCCCCCCACCGCCGATCTTTGTCATTCCACAGGTCTCCTATTTTTGGCGACGCGAAAATTTTTTAAGGTTGGGGTGCACCAAGAAGCTCTGCGCCAATGGCCCAAAGGGGCGGTGCACCTGTTTAGGGGTCTGCATAAGCTCGGGGGGACAAACAAGCGACTGCAGGCTATCTGCAAACCTAGAAGCGCACCCAATATGGCGTTGGCCAGGCCGCCCAGATAACAGACGGCCGCTCCAAAAACTTATATATACCAGCGGTTGTCCTCCCACCCTTTCTCTTTTCTTTCCTCACACAAAGTCATTCGCTTACAGTCACATCACCACATCTAAAATGCAGTTCTCTTCCGCCCTCATCCTCGCCTCTGTCGCCGCCGTTGCCGTCGCCCAGAAGAACGGTACCGCTGGTGCTGCTGCCACCACCGGTGGCGCTGTCGTTGGCGGCCACAACGGTACTGCTGGTGCTGCCGGTGCCGGAAACTCCACCTCCGGCAACTCTTCCGCCAAGCCCTCCAACCACAACGAGAACGGTGCCTCCTACTCCATTGCCAACGCTGGCATTGTCGGTGCTGCCGTTGCCGGTGCCGTTGCTCTGATCCTCTAAGCGTGATAACGAGCCTGTTTTCGCCCACAAGGACCCAGCATCATTAATCATTTATTATTATTAGAAAAGCACCATGCACTAATTTGTAATGTATAGAATTGCAAGAGTATTGATAGTATGAGAAGTGTAGCCAGTAAAAGCAGAAAAAATTGGAAAAAATTGTACCCACAATTGTAGCCCCATTTTGCTCCACATTCTACAAATTCCAATTCAAAGTGCATTCTCCAGCTGCATGTGGCGTTACCATGTATAACACCATATACCATAGAACATACGATAGACATGCCATACGATAGACATCCACGGAACATGCCACTATTCAGCTCTGCCTTTTCCATGTGCGATAACGCAGCTCGTGTGAGGTGGCAATTACTGTACGTTTCATGTTGGGCACTAGTTTGTGGTCCTAATCCACAGGTTGTTTTGTTGACTCCCTTTTAGTCGTGTAGATCGCAGACTACTCTCGACGCGGTCAATTGAATATCAGTTTGCGGTATTAACATGGAATGAACGGGAGTTGGATATGCACGGATAGATGGAGTTATTACCACGGGTATTTCTATACATTATGGCATAGCATAGATTACCGTAAAAGGACTTGTACAAGTCCATACTCCCACCCTATTGGGATAGGTTATCTCTTCCAAGGTCTTCTTTCTAACACTCACTAACCCTGCCTGTAAATGGTGTGGTTGCTACGAGTACATACTCGTACCTAGTAATACACAAATACGCCACTTGCAACATCGTTAATACCTCAAGACGCACCATCACCGTCCCGCAGCTCTCCTCACCTCTGGTTTACATTCCAACAGTGTATTTCCAAGGTTATCAGGTGGAAACTTTTGGACCTGGTCATGGTACACTAGAAGAAAGTCAAACCAGGTCATGTGACCCATTTCCGAGTAACTGGGGGGGGTAGAAGTACGTGCGGATACTATGCGAATGTGTTTCTATGGTGTTTGCGTTCAGTTATCACATGCTACTCGTTTCGTTCACATGCTACAAGTACCTCGTTTCGTTCACACACCCACATTTGTCACAATGAGTAATCTGCCTCTCTTGGCTGGCGGCTCTCCGCGGCTCGTGTAACCACCTCGATAAAACAGGTCCTAAAACAGGTTTACTTTTTCCATCGCTCATTAAACGCTGTCGATCGGTGGAGGAACGTCAACATACAACACAGTCAGAGTATTTGTGATAACGGGAACTTCACCAAACGATTGAAATGGTCTGTTAATCGTCGTTTCCACCACTTTTTTCACACTTTTTCACTACTTCCCCTCTCGTATACGTTTTCATGAGACACCTTTTCCCACCTCGCTTCCAGGTTATCGCCCGAAAGAGTATATTCCAGCGCCGCTTTCACACGCCGTGTCTCACGCTTATATCGGCGTACAATGGGCTCGATGGCTTTTAGCAGTTAGTTACGTCACTGTAACCCGCAAGCAAACCAAATCGCGGAAACGCTTGTCGGCCCAAAAGTGAGAGTAAAAGTTGCTCCTTGTGTTTGTGCTCTTGTGAGCGAGTGACAGCACCGATTTCCAACACATGCCCGCTTCTTGCGGCTCTCTTTGTCGTATCTTTCTTTGCTATCCGTATGCAACTCGACGGTCATATTGCAGGTCCCAGGCACGGTTTGTACGAGTGTTACAGCAGCAAATACAAAGAGCACGCGGTTGAAGAGGGCCGAAAAGGCGATTAATACAGTTTACACACCGAGATCGAAGTTTGGACAAAAGTTCCGCCACCACAAGAAGCTCGGGCGAGGTACAGGCCTAGGTCATCGCAATGAGACTGCAGGTACGGTGCATGAGGAGATGAGGTACGAACTGGAACGAACAAACTGGAACTACGAACGAAGTGAGTAGTTTTGTTTGTGCGTAACACTGCTAGTGAACGGATTGTTTGTGAGTAACACTGTTAGTGAACGGTCTGTGTGAGGATTAAGCCTTTTGACTTGTTGGTTCTGTTCTGGTTCTGCTCTTAGTCTTGGTTTGAAGTGCTGTCTTAGCTAATCAGCATCTCCCAGTTACAAGTACTGGCAGGTCTCAGTTCCTCCAGGATTCACTGATCTAAGAGATTGGAGTTTTTTCTGGTTCTTTTTACAAGTAGCAGTAGTTGTATTTGTTATGGTTATTATACTCATATCTATAGTCTTGATTCATATTGAAAGAATGCCTTAACTACAAATTCTGACCCACTTACAAGTACATTGACCACATCCACTGATCTAAGAAGTTGGTCTTTCTCTGTTTTATCAGATTGCTAACCTATACTCATACCTGAACATTTGCTTCATATTGAAAGATTGCTTCTATGTGATGTAAATGTGAAGTGTCTACTTGTAAGTATTATACTTACAAGTAGTTACTAAACACTACTTCTTTAGTCTGAATGATGCGAAATCGAGATCCACTTCCACTAACCACATCAACTGATCTAAGACTGAAAATCCCTGTTTTATTTGATCAGTATCTTGTACTCATACTCATACCTGTACTTTTGCTTCCTATTGAAGGAATCGCACTAAATACACTTTTAGTCTGTAGGAAGCAAACCCGTAAGCCACCCACCTTGACTGATCTAAAAGATTGCCCATTCTTTATCTGATCATGTACCGTACTCCTGTTGGACCTGCTCGTACCGTAGGAATGCCACTACTTGCACAGTAGTCCCGAATGAACGGCTGTGATACCTAACTGGACTAGCCTGGTGGAACCAAACTAATACTTGTAGCTAACGCACCACCTTAGCTCTAACTACAGAGGTTCTACTGTGTCTAGTGGTAAGGAAGCTAGAGTGGTTAAGCGGAGAGTACGCTGATGGAAATCGGATGTTGCCCAGGTCTTAATCAGCTGAAGACATAGACGTGAAAGGTATGGTACCTATGAAGACATGCTTTTCATCAGGTCTCAATTGATCTAAACTGAGCTAGAGGTCAGACACATGAATTGACTGTTACTAAGAACACTGGGGATAACTGCTTAACCCGAGACCTTAGTTTTTGCCACATTGACGGATAATCTGTCACCTCCTTGGACTGATAAGAAGAATTTTCATTAGTCCAGGTTGAAATTGAGCATGTGACATTGACGTCTGACATTGACGTCTGACATTGACATTTGACACATTGATTGACGGGCTAATTGCAAGTCGTCACAAGACCATTATTATCTTCTTATCGGAGAGGAGGTAGGTGTGTAAGTAGTGATTGTGATCATAAACAAACAAGGAAGAACAATTCAAAAAGCACCAACTCGCTCAATTAGTCAGTGCCATTGTCAAGTACTTTCTGGCCAACAGAATCAGCTCCTAGAACATGTGTTTGGTTGGTAACAGTCCCTCTGTGTCATTTGCCTCCTACCGCTCTTTGTGTCTCTGACAATGCTCTCTTTGTCGGCCGACGTTTGTTCCGTTGTTCCGTTCGCTCCTTGTCTCACCGTTTTTGTCATAATATTCACCAGCCAATTTCCTGCTGATAATAAAGAGAGGAAGAGAGAGAGATAGCCTGATAGAAGTGGTGAAGACGGTATAGATTGAAGAGAAAATGACGGGGGTAATTCTGATGTGATTATTAAGACTCTATGGGATGCATTCAATTTTCCCCATTTTTTCCATTTTCTCCAATTATTTTCCGCCACTTTCAAGAGCTCTCCACACAGCACTCCTCCCAAGTACAGTCCAACAAAGTCCCAAGTAACCCCCTACTTTTTTAACCACAATAAAACATGCCACACGGTACCACACCTTACCCTAATATATGCCGCTGAATACCACACAATAATGCCATACCCAAGCGATCCAGCTAACAAACCGTCAACATCAGTCAATGTGAGTAAATGTTTGTCACTACAGCATCGCCATATTATTCCACTTGACCACCCATTGACGTCTACAGATTCAGCCGTACCTCTTTTGTACATGCGTCAGAGTGGGGAGATGAAGAGCATACATGAAGGAATGTACCTTGTAGAATGGAAACAAAACATCCAGGAATAATCTACTGTAGCCCTACAAGTACACAAATAATCAGAATATTCACCCACCTCAACGACAACCACACCATCACCCCAACTGCACTGCCACTTCCCTACAAATCAGGTCAAACTCTCCACCTCTTTTTTTTCCACCTCTTTTTTCCCACTCTTCCCTCGTCCCTCCCAACATCACGTGACCGCCAAACCCAAACTCTCTACTCTGGAGAGAGCTCTCATCATACACCACTGTCAAGACCAGACTTGTTACCTCCAGCTCTCCATCCCCATTTACCCCTCCTAACCACTCCCAGCTCGTCACTCTAAGCCATGGGAGCTGTACCCTCCAAACCCGACGACTCCAGCGGGAGCTCGTGCTACATGGATCCGGCGTTTGTGGTCGACCGCATTTCGGTCATGAGCACGTCGTCTTCGTCCGCCAAGGCGATAGCCGCCAACAACGTGGTGGCGCAGGCGTCCGTGCGCAATTCGGGCGTGCTGGCCATCTCGCAGCAGCCCAACCAGCAGGTCGACGTGCTGACTCATCTGGTGCAGCCTCTGTGTCAGGTGCTGCTGAGTCCTGCTTCCTCCACCGACCACAGAAAGGTCCTCACGACCCAGAACGACTTTGTGCAGGACCCCGACGACCCCGCAAGGTTCCTGGTTCGAGTCCCGCTGCCGTCAGACGCCACCTGTCTCGCCCAGTTTGGAATCGTGCTGGCAGACAGCATTTCCGGCGGAGCGCTCATCACCGGAAGCTCGCCCAAGGAGCTGCACAATTTCATCACTAACGAGTTTTTCCACGACCCCAACATCCACACACGGTCGAACGTGGCTTTCCTAGGAGACTTTGCTCCCGGAAAGGTCGAGTTCGTCTGGGAAGTGTCGCAGCAGCTGGGAAAGGGACCCCTATACTGCTGCTTTGTGGAGTACGATAAGAGACAGGACAGTTTGAGGACTGTGGCGCAGTTCAAGTTCTTTGCAGACACAAACAGCGCTACTCCCCAGGTGGTTTCCAAGCTGTCCAACCTCGCCCTGTCGTCTCCCCAAACTACCACCCAGGGTAGTTCTCCGTCCACAAACCTCACATCTCCCCTGTCGACGGAGTCTGCGGCGTCCGTGTCGCCCGGATCGCCCACGTCGCCCCTGAGACCTCCAAAGGCCAACCTCTTTGACGCCTCGTCGCCGCTCAAACTGGCCGAACCCATGTCTCTCAACCAGGCGCTGTCGCAGTCCGACGCAGTCAAGGGACTTGGACAGAGCGTGGACTCGCTGCTGGAGAAAAGTATCAGTCCAGCCGACGTGCCGATCCAAAACGGAGACGATGGGCCTGTTTTCCGAGCCACAATCCAGTCGCTGGAGAAAAAGACCCGGTCTCTCAAGGCCCTCATCAAACGGCTCTACAAGCAGGCCGTGGTGGTGTCAGAACGTCAGGCCGAGCTCGCAGCGGAGTACACCCTCTACCTGGACTACATGAAGGACATTGACGGGATTCAGGTGGCTGCAGGAGCGACATGCGAGCAGTGGATCCAGATTGCTGCGTGGCTCAACTCGTCCAACGTGGATCTCCAGCAACTCGTGCTCACGCCGCTCAAAAAGTTTTACGAAAACGAAATCAAAATGTTCGAGGGCCACAAGAAGGACTTTGACGACGAGTCGCGCGAGTACTACTCGTGGCTGAGCCGCTATCTCGGGCAAAAGTCGCCGCCCAAGGCGTCCAAGTCGGACTCCAAGTACCAGGACAAGCGCAAGGCGTTTGAGCTCAAGCGGTTCGACTACTTTACGTACCTGACGGATCTCCATGGAGGTCGAAAACTGCAGGCTCTGACGCTCAGCATTGCCCAGAACGAAGAGAAGCAGCTGGCACGGTTCCTGACGCTGTCCGCCGGCATCCAGGCCTCAAAGCCCAAGATTGACCGGCTGGTGGACCACGTGAAACAGGCGTCCAAGGACTGGACCCGAAGCCGGACCGAGGTCGAGATCCGGCGCCGACAACTGGAACGAAGCATCGAGGCTGGCGACTCGGTGCTAGGAGGACAGCAGCCCCCGGCGCAAGCCGCTTCATTAAGCGCAGCCCTTAATAGCTCCTCCGGAAGTAGTAATCCCATAACCAGCAGCAACGGCAACTCCGCTGCCAGCAATCCCGGGCTCGGATCGGCCCTCAATCTGTCGTCCACACCCATCCCCATCCCCACGCCCATGGGCGGTCCTGGAGGCCCTACCCGTTCGCGGTCTCAGGGAGCCAATCGGGCCATTCCCAGACTCAATACCTCTCTGGGAGGCATGCAGGGCGCTCGATCTGCAATTCCCAGTCTCCCTGCTCTTCCCAATCTGACTCCTTCCGCTTCTGCATCTAACGGTTCCTCAACAGCTCAAAACATCAAGTCGTTGATCATCGACTCGCCTCCCAAACCCTCAAAGCGCCATTCGTACATTGAGGACGTGAGCGACCACCTGAGTCTCCAGAACCAGCAGCAGCAGCAGCAGCAGCATCAGAGCTTTGAGGAGCTGTCCCCCGACTCTGCAGAGCACAAGGAGGGTCTGCTGTGGTCCATGGACCCGTCGACCAAGAACATCAACAAAAAGACGGTCGGATGGCACAAGTACTGGGTCGTGCTTGCTGGCGGACGTCTCTCGGAGTACAGCAACTGGAAGCAGGGTCTGGAGGCCAACAGAACGCCCATTGATCTCAAAATGGCGCTCTGTCGAGAAGCCCGAAACTCCGACCGGCGGTTCTGCTTTGAAATCGTCACTCCCCAGACCAAACGAGTGTACCAGGCCACGTCCGAGGACGATCTGGCGACCTGGGTGGCTGCCATCAACGGCGCCATCAGCACGTCGTTGGAAAACGTGTCTTCTCCTCCTCGAGAGTCGTCTGCTCATCTGGCTCAGCGGGAACTCTCCCGGTCGCCTCTCAAGGACAATGGTGCTCATCTGAGACGAGTGGTGAGCTCCAGCGCCGGTACAGCCATTCCAGGCTCCAACGCAGCTCCTCCCATGAGCCAGGCGCCTCCGCAGATGGGACCCATGTCGCCCGACGTGTACAAGCTGGTGGTGTCGATCGACCCGTCCAACAGCACGTGCGCTGACTGTGGGTCGACGCAGGGCGTCACGTGGATCTCGCTGAACCTGATGGTGATCATCTGCACACAGTGCTCGGCGGTGCACCGGTCGCTGGGCTCGCACGTGACCAAGGTGCGGTCGTTGACGCTGGACACTCGGGATTTTACGCCTGCGGTGATCGACGCGATCCGCCAGGTGAGCAACCGGACGCTGAATGACATTTACGAGGCCAAGCTCAGCGACAAGTCGACGCTGGTCAAAAACAGAGAGCATTTCATCCAAAACAAGTACGTTTCCCGCAAGTACGCCGCTCCGCTGAACGGCAACCAGGCGCTGATTGACGCCATTGTCGCGCACAATGTGTTGGAGCTGCTGAGGGCCGTGTTTGCCGGTGCAGACGTGAATCTCCCCGTGAACGACGGTCTTCTGATTTACAGTCTGCGGGCCAACCCTGTGCATTTTGCCATTCCCGAGCTGCTTCTGCTGAACGGAACCAAGGTGCCTTCGATCGAGCTCAGTGGCAAGGTGTCCTTGTCCGAGGAGGCCAAGCGGTACCTGTTGCAAAAGGTGGAGAGGGCTAATGAGTAATGAATATGGCCCGGCGCCATACTGCCGTGAGGGCAGGTAGATATTTATCATGCTAATATACTAATGACGAACAAACTGGAATCACGAGCGTAGCGAGTGATTTTGTTTTTGAGGAGGAACTGTAGATACGAACAAAGTGGAACTGCGAGCGTAGTGGTTTTGTTTGTGAGTGGTGTATTTGTAGGTGAAGATCAACGAGCAGTTTGGTTATGGTACTTTCGTTGGTGGGTGTAGTCAAACGAACTGGAACTACTAACAAAGTGGTTGGTATTGTTTGTGAGGGGTGATTGTGGTGAGAGAAGAAGAGTGCGTACTGTCGTTATGTTTAGCATCTATTGTAGGACATCCGAGTATCATGAGCAAGTAGGTAAGCTCACGAGAGACGCTTGACAGTGGAGTCACAGTTGTAGGGGACAATCAGGGGCTATCACCTCAGAGTCCCTTGACTGTAGATTCAAGATTCATTCCAGAAGTCATTAGTGCTAGAATTATTGAAGGAGTTTTGTATATGTGTCTGTAGGTACTTGCAGTCCGTTCGTAGACGGCACCATAGGCTGTCTCGTTATGGACTTCTGCTTAAGGTAGACTATAGAAGCCTAGGACTGATGCTGTGGACACGATGTATTTGAGAGTTGTTGGAAGTTGACATAGCACCTACCGTCTAGCACCCTGGAGGCATAGCAGGATGTTATGATATCGTTTAGATGTTGAAGCAGCTGGAGCTTCTCCTGTCCCGGACTATTCTCTTCGATGGCAGATTATATAGATGCCGGTAGTGTCGTCAAGTGACCAATGAATACATATTCAAGGTCAAAATCACGTCTTGACTTTCACCCTACCAAGTGGAAGTCCATCCAATACTTATTCCGTGTCCATTAGCTCTATTCGCGCCTATACTTGACAGGGATACTTGTACTCTTCGGACATGGAATGAACGCATTCAACCTATACAAGAATACACCTTGCACCGAAATCACGTGTCTTGAATTACTACGTCTTGGTATGCACTACAATCGACTAAGAACGCGTATCGAGCTACTTGCCATTGTACAAGTATCAAGGAGTTCCAGGCTATCGTACTTGTACAAGTAGGAGAGTACAAGTACAAGTAAGTGATAACTGCATATACAAGTACTTGTACCTATGCCTCCTCCTCCCATCACGTGACCCCCCACCTCTCGATAATTCAGTTCACGCCTGATAACGCAAGTTGTTCACGTGTCTTTGAACTTTCTCTGGAATGATGATCTATCATGCTCCAATTTAGGAGGTGTAATTGATGTGCAGGGGAGGGCAGATGGTGGATATAATGCGATGACTAAGCAAAGAAAGAGGGGAAATGGAATAAAGGCATAGAACAGACTGTCCTATTAGCGGTCACGTGACCAGGTATCACTTCTACCGCATATTCCAAACCCAACCCACACACCACCTCTTCTCATCTACACTCCCCACATGAACCCAAACAATAGCTTAATTCTATTCTTCTTTGTGCGGCCTTGTTTGTATACACCATAAATCTATACTATAGCTCCACTCTCTCCTTACATCACTAGAGCTCCACATCGACTCCCACTCTTGCTGTCTCGTGGGATGTCCAAGCACTCGTCGTCTGCTACTTTCTCCACTGCTCTACAAACCATCAACATGTCTCCTCCTCTTCGAAAACACCGGTCTCGTTTCCCGCTGTTTGATAGTGTACAGAGAGCGTCCTATTCGTACTCGTCCAAAAACCCCAGTGGACCCTCCAGCAGTGCCAGTGCCAATGTGACGGGATACTGCGATACCCAGCTTGATCAGGATACCCAGGACGAGCTGTCCAAGTGCCACAATCCCGACGAAGTTGTTGCTCTTGACATTGTGCTTGGAAAAGGCTCATTTGGCAAAGTCTACAAGGGCAGAATCCGCAAGACGAACCAGGTCTGTGCCGTCAAACAGGTGAATCTCGACGAGGAGGATGACATCGACGAGATTGCACTAGAAGTCAACTTTTTGGCGTCTCTACGGTGTCCCTACATTACCGAATACTACGGCTCGGTGGTCGACAACAGAGACTACACGCTGTGGATTCTCATGGAGTACTGCGGCGGCGGCTCGTGTGCGGATCTGATCAAAAGTCAGCCGTTTCGAGAAGACCATATCGCCGTTGTCATGAGAGACACTCTCCGAGGACTGGAGTATCTGCATAAACAGAGAAAGGTCCACCGAGACATCAAGGCCGCCAACATTTTGCTGACGACCGAGGGGGAGGTCAAGCTGGCGGATTTTGGAGTCTCCGGAGAGATGGGGCTGTCCATCAAGAAAATGCGGTCGTTTGTCGGTACTCCTTACTGGATGGCACCTGAGGTGATCAGCAAGGCTGGTTACGACTACAAGGCCGATATTTGGTCGCTTGGAATCACGGCCCTCGAGCTGGCCGACGGATCTCCTCCTCTTTCGGGACTTTCGCCCATGAAAGCCCTCACTGTCATTCCAGACAGAGAGTGTCCCAGCTTGCCGAACGGACACCAGTACACCGAGCTCTTCAGAGAGTTCATCGACGCCTGCATGTGCAAGGACCCCGACCTGCGACCGTCGGCGAGCCAGCTGCTCACTCTCAAGTTTGTGAGAACCACCAAACGACCTTCGATTCTCGTGCCGCTCATCCAGCAGCACCACAAGTTTGTGCGCAAACTGCGACCTGCCCAGAAACGGGTTCTCAACGCTCCACCGTACAAGGAAGAGCAGACCGCCTGGGATTTCAGCAGCGACAATGCCACTACCCCCAGTCCTCTTATTTCTGCTGTGTCTGCCAGCACCTTTACTACGGCCTACACTGATGCCGAACAGCACGAAGAACACGGCAACGAAGCTGGATGGGGTGAGAAGGAGGCTGTTGAGAAGGAGCAGCTGCCAGGGTACCAGCCTTCACCCGTCAACGGAGCGTCTCGAACCCCTGGAGTCTCTCAGATTGAGATTCGGCCTGACTCAAGCCAGTCCACCGCTCTGTTCATGCACCCCGAAAAACGAGCCAGATACGAGACTCCTCCCCCTTCGTCTCCCGTCTCCACCGTTCTACAGACTACTCCCGTCCAGGCCCACCAGAACCAGCAGCAGTACGCCTTTCCACCGTTCACGCCGCCCAACCACTCTCCTCAGCGGTCTCCCAGTCTCTATCCTGACCAGAAACGTGCCCAGCTCCTCTCGCACCTCATGTCCATCGAGCAGGAGTACCCCGGCATCTCCGAAGAGCTTCTTGTGCAAGTCTGCAACTCCTCTCCTCGAGGCCCGTTTTCGGCGCTCTCTCCCCCCATGTCTGCCATGTCAGGGGCCTCCTCTCCTGGTAGAGCAGGTATCAACGCCGGAAACAGACCCTACGGCGCCTTCCACCAGTCCGGGATCATCACGCCTCTACCTCGGTCGCCCCTGACTGCTGCTACGTCTGCTTCTCCGTACCCCATGCCTCCTGCTAGTCCCCTGAAGCGGACCCATAGTGTTTTCCACAAGTTTGGGTCTAGTTCGCCTAGTCCCGGCGTGGATAAGGGCAATGAGGGCTACTATCCCGTGACTCCACCCCCCGGTCCTCGGTGTCAACCTAGCCGAGTAGATGTGACCGTGAACGAGGGTAGGAGGTATTAGGAGGAGGTATTAGGAGGAGGTGATATCTATGACTGAGATACCTGAAATAAAAGTGCTTGCGACTGCCACTATTCGAGATACCTGATACCCTTCGTGATGCTCTTGATACTCGATACCCTTGATACCACATCCGTCGTTCACTCTGAATGACGTTCACATGACATCATTCGGACTAGAAATAGTCGGTATGTAGGCAACGCCCACTACTCCGTACCGTGGACCCTGTTAGCGTGGATCTATGATAACACGTTACACGACGCGTTTTTAGATCGGAGTCTACTTAGCGTGTTTCACTCTTTTCGGCTGATGGTTTCGGAACAGACTCCGAGGACGAAGAAGGAAAGAAAGGAGACGTGAGCGATGGAAGATGGAAGGAACAGGGTCGTCACGTATATACAATAATGAATTAGAGCCGTAGCTTAAGAGAGAGAGGGTGAGGTAGGGTGTAGTGTGAGTGTCTCGAGTGTATCTCGTGTTGTGTCTCGTGAGCACCTCTGGAATGTACCAAGACACGATACTACGGTGCTCCTAGTGTGTTTACCGAGACTACAGTAGCATGGCATGAGCTTGGAGCTGTCGTAGACGAAGACGCTACGTCTGACAAAGAGCGCCAAGAGACTAGGGACGATTGTCAGGTCTGTGACGATGGCCTCTAGCGTCTGAGATGCCCGAGGGCAGCGTGCCAAGCACCAGACGTGTTTCACAAGGCTCGACGAAGGGTGATGAGCGGGACCATCACGTTGGACAAGGGCGACAAGGAGCGTCAGAGTTTCGGGTCTTCAAAGAACTTTTGTCTATGCAGGGGGAAGAGAGAGGTGTGAGAAGAGTATGGGGTTTTGGAGATGATGTGTACAATGTTGTTTTGTTATTATGTCAATCAGATGACGTAGTGCGATGGGTGATAGCTTCTGGGCTTGTTATGGCTATTTTCCCGGGCTTTACTAGTGTGTCCGTAGTGTCTACTAATATCACCAACTGCAGTCATGTTAGGACTCCTTGAAGATCTACACTAAGTTTTGATGCAGGGGGTTTGAACAACGCGTTTGAGAAAAGCAGACACACAAGAAGACAAGATGTCGTTTGAGCTGCCTTTGAGCACATCGGTGCATCGGTGGGTACCTGATCTAAAGACAAGGGGGGAGCGAAGGGGTTGGCAAATTTGTGGCAGAGGGAGATATATAGTCAGAATGAGTTACCCCAAGAGGAAGATTATAGCGTGGTGTGAGAAGCCTTGCTGAAATGATGTATGGAGGTGATCAAGGTGGATGATGGACGATATAAAAGTTCTCAATGGTGCCTGATGCTTACTCATTTCTACAAGCACTGTTTGCCCTCCTATGATACCTTTTGCACCGCCTCGTAGATCTCCCTTTGTATTGTTGTTGACATGGTTTCATTCCAGGGTAAGGTTGAGAACAAGGACTTGTGAGGGCCGTTATACGACTGAAATCATCGCAATCAGGCACGGAGGAGAAGGCAGAGTGCGTCGTCTGTTATTGTTTTTGTTTGCGGGCGGAACTAACCGCAGACGTCCAGACGGTTTCGGCGTGTTGTGATTACTGAGACATAACAGAGCGATAACAGTGGCTATAGGTATGACTAAGACAGCAGTTGAGAGCAAAAACAGGGCATGTAGGGCGGAAATAATGACGATATCGAGGCAGCTACCAACGCCTAGGCAGCGATTTTCTTCTCCTCAAGGCATCACACCCTGCTTAGGCTGGCAACACAATCTCACACGGCTATAACATTCCTACACTCCTCGCGCATCCCCAGCAGCTGTGGAGCACATTCCAACCGTGAGTTTGATGTAAGGGATGTAGTCATGGAAACGGAGTACAGACGTCTGAGAAGCTGATGAGTAAGCGGAGTGTCGTGAATACCCCCGGGCTGGGGTCCACCTCATCTTCCCCTCCTCTTAATCGCTCATGGCTGTACTAATTTTAGATTGTTTTCACTTTCAATCAACGACTTACTTTTTCACCGCTAGACTGACTTTTCACCTCTAACACTGTTTTCCCCAAGTAACTTCGTAACCAGGGCTCTACCGAGGGTTCTGGGTTCGTCGCTCATATACTCCGTCAATGTCGCAAATGAATATTGGCAGATCGCCAGGCAATATCTCTGATACACTCACGACTTACTCCACATAAGCTTGAGAGGTTAGCAGCAATAGAAGGGGTATACACCAGGTGATTGTAGGGTGGTATACGATGCAGACGTATAACTGCACCTATATATGAGCAACACGAGTGGGAATACATGTCCGAAAGACCAGAATGAGCAAAAAAATATCGTCAACGCTGCAAATCCAAGCCGTTTTGCCTTGCCCCATTGAGATTGACTGGTCTTGACCATGTTACCGGGTAACTTTGGAGTCTAATGGCTCCACCTGGAATGGTGGCTAAAAATAGGAGCCAACACTTTTTGTACACACGCCACGCGTACTAGTGTGCGAGCTGCGTTAGCGGGCTGTGTTGGCAGACGCTAGCAAAAAGCCCGGGTGCCATTGCAAGCATTTTCTCTAGCACTTTCGGCTTCCACCCTTCCTTTTTTCGTTCTATTTTTTTTCTCACAATTGTTGCTCAGCCCATGCGAGTCCTGCCCGTGTTTAGGTGTGTGCAGACAGCCTGGGCCGCGTCGTGCAAAAAGAGAGTTACCCAAACAAGGTGAGACAAGGAGAGGTTTGTTGGATAAGGTTCACGTGTTCTAGGGGTAGTCCGTGGTGTGGCATGGGTGTAAGTGGAATCCTTGAAACGGCTGTGTGAATCGCTTTGCAAGACGTAGATGAGTATTTGTATGTCTTTTATTTTTCAAAAGTCGTCTCCAGTCGTCTCCTTATACCCCTCCTACTTTTCGTCTCCCAGACAACCAGCCCCCAAACAGTTTTAGGTCTAAACCTTGTTTTCAAACCCTAAACCAGCCCCCCGTTCTCTCCTCTCCCTCCCAAACTTGTCACCGCTTCTCTTTCTTATTTGTGTCCCTTCTTTTCCACCACACACTCGTTTTTGCTCGTTCGTCTCCACCCAAAAGAAAATGCAATTTTCCCACGCTCTTCTGGCCGCCCTCGTGGCCCTGGCCTCTGCTCAGTCCTCTGCCACCACCTCTGCATCCTCCTCGCGACAGAGCGGATGTAGCCAGGACATCAAGGTCGAGTCCCAGTCGGACCTCGACAAGATTGCCGGCTGCAAGAAGCTGGACGGCTCCATTGAGATCACCGGCGAGGCCGGCGTTCTGTCCATCGACGGAGTCGAGGAGATTACCGGCTCTCTCAAGGCCAACAACCTGTCCACCCTCAACTCTCTGACCGCCCCCAAGCTGACCTCCGTCGGCAAGGACCTGGATCTGCAGGTGCTCAACGGCCTGTCCACCCTGTCGTTCCCCGCCCTCCAGGCCGTCGGCAACCTCAAGTGGATCACCCTCCCCAACCTGGACGTGATGCAGCTCAACCAGGGTGTCAACAACGCCACCTCTGTCGTCATCTCCGACACCTCCATCAAGGAGCTCATGGGCATCAACGTCGTCGACGTCGGCGAGGTCAACATCAACAACAACCGGTACCTCAAGCAGATTGCCCTCGGCCTGCAGCACGTCACCGAGTCTCTCCAGATCTCCGACAACGCCCCCGGCCTCGAGGCCCAGTTTGACAGCTTGCAGTGGGCCGCCAACATCTCCTTCCGAGGAGTGTCCCGAGCCGACCTGCCCAACCTGACCTACGTCAACAACTCCATCGGCTACGTCAACAACACCATCAAGAACATCTCTCTGCCCCAGCTCACCAAGGTTGGCGGCGGCATCTTCTTCGTCTCCAACTCCGAGCTGACCGACCTCAAGGTCCCCCAGCTCGAGGAGATTGGCGGAGGTCTGCAGGTTGCCAACAACACCAAGCTGCGAAAGGTCGACGGTTTCCCCAAGGTCAAGTCCGTCGCCGGCGCCATTGAGATGCTCGGCAACTTCTCCGAGGCCACCCTCCCCAAGCTGAACCAGGTCAAGGGCGGTGTCGACGTTGAGTCCAACGACTCCGGCTTCAACTGCTCCTCTTGGAACGACGCCCACTCCAACGGCGACATCCAGGGAGACTCCTACCAGTGCTCTGCCAAGGAGTCCCAGACCTCCGTGGCCATCTCCGCCACCTCCGGCTCTGGCTCCGCCTCCTCCTCTGCCACCGGCTCCGCTGGCTCCTCCGGCTCTTCTGCCGGCTCTTCCGCCGCCGCCTCCGGCTCCTCTGCCAAGAAGGACGGCGACAAGAAGAACTCCGCCAACACCCTGCGAGGCGCCGAGATCGTCGCCGGCTTTGGTGCTGGTGCCGCCATCCTCATCCACTTGCTCTAAGCGCAATATTTATTCCTCAGAGAGGTGTTTCTTTCTACATGTGTACATCCCTAATATATTAATTAAAGTACCTGCTGTAGTTAACAAGATGATAGAACCGAATGAACGAGACTGTATCCCTTCTGTAGCACTGTGGTGTCCCTTCTGTAGCCTTCTGTAGCCCCCCCCTGTAACTGGGTGAAAAATTAGTGAGGATCTTCAGCCGATCCACTTGATCTGCTGGTGGGCCGAGGTGCACCATGTACGCAGCAGCAATTTGTAGTTAAGTATCCTTTTTGGGAAGTGAGGGGTGTACAAGTGCTTGGCTAAGCAAGCAAAGGGGTGTGTGGAGAGGCTGTACTTCAATTGAGCCTTTGAGGGCAGTATTACGGTGTGGTATGATGTGTTGTGTTGGAGGGGTATGTTTTGGTAGAGGTTATGGAGTGGAATACGAGGAGGGGTATATCTTGGCGAGGAGGAGAGGTGGACGGAAAAGGAGTACAGGAGTGGAATAAGGAGGTGTGATTTGGTGTATCTGGATTGTATTGGATGTAATATTCGCCATGTGGGGGATATTGTAGTGTTCTCTGTGTGGTCTTATTAGGCTGGGTCAATACGGTGTGGAGAGATTGGACAATAAATGAGGTATCGGGAAAAGAAATGCGGCAATTGAGTCAGGAGAGCTGGCTTAATACGATGGATATGCTTTGGTTACGTCATTTGTTGTCTGGTGTTCAATTGACTGTTCTGTTTAGACCTTAGCATCAATCTCGACGATGTAAGGAGGAGTAATTGGAGGAGTTGTAAGAGTTATCTATAAGACGACATTATGGAGATAGTTCAACGATTAGTGCTATCTAAGCGCCAACAGTTTATACTATGGAGTGACATAATTGGCTGATAACGTCTCTTTACCTCACGGGTACCTGTTTCTACTGTCCACACATGGGATCTTCATACACTGTAGGGTTGGTGAGAACAGGGGAAGATCAGGACCAGCCAGTTTGGGCTAGCGGAGCGATACGGGGATTCTGAAAAGAACAGTCTGATCAGCGGGTCCGGGTTACCTGACTTGCGGCTTTTGGCTATAATATCTCTGCTACTGCAGTTTCTGGGTTGTGTTGTTACTCCTATATTTTGATCTCCTATATTTTGATAATATCTTGTCCAAACAGTTGGGGAAAGTTAGGGGAAAGTTGGATAAAACAGAATATTTGAAAATATGGAAAATGGAAGAATAAGAAATGGATGCTTAGACCCCTGATACCCCTGGCTGGAGATGTGCCATGTTTCAGACACGCGTCTCTGGATAAGGTGTATGGCCAGGGGTGGTTAGTAAGCGAATATAAGCGAGCAGTAAGCGATTACGAGTCGCTTAATACCGACAGATTGCAGCCTCACTATCGTGCTCACTTTCTCAAATGCCACCTCCTATTCGTATCTTTTCTTTAACTTCTAACTCAACCTGAAACACTGGACTGCAACTGACATCGGGCACATGTTCCTAAAGGGTAACGCGCTGTATGGGGGACCAAGTGCGTGGTTGTAGATACGATAGCAGTGAGGTAATGTATGTGAGGAATTGGTTGTAAAACGATATCATCGTTTGATTGTATCTCATTTTCCTGCACTTATCTGACCATCTCTTCTCTTCTCTCATTTAGCCTACACTCTCTGGAGTGATCTAACTTTAGTGTGAATTTATTCATAGTTATTTGTAGTCTGTCCCAACATTGGATCTCAACAGAACATCCACCCCGTTGAACTTGGCGAATATGAGCTCAAAGACCGCCAAATTCACACCCGGCAAAGACAATCCCGCGGACAACACGCCCATGGCCTCAGACACCCCGATTCCAGCCCCTGACGCCGCCCAGCTCGTCCACCAGATCCTGTTGCAGATCCGCGCAGCGATCCTGGAGTATCAGAACCTCGAGGCTCTAGGAGACCGGTACGAAGACAAGATCGAGGTCGTGACGAAACCCAAGTCCGACCTGCTCTTTCTCCTGGCTCCGCTCGTGCGCACAAAGCTGTCTTTTGGCGTGTCTTCAGGCGCCTCTTCCAAGAGGTCCTCCTTTCTGTGCGACAATGGAGACGTTCCTGGCGACTATATCGACAGTTACCCGCCGTGGCTGGACGATCTGACATGGGGAGTGTCGTCGGAAAGCGCGGAAACGGACATCATCACCCAGGTCGTGAGGGTGGCTCGTCAGTTTCGCTTTTCACTCGTCCAACATGGCTTTGTGCGACTCGATCCCGAGAGTTTGTACGCCCGATGTCTGGTCCAGAACCTGGGCAACGACGAGCAGATCGAAATCCGCTTTGTTTGGGTCCCAGAGGAAAAGAAATGGCTGCTGCATGACTTCCTACTAGCCCCTCAAGGTGGAGAACGAACCATGGGCTATGATACAGTCACTGAAGCCGAAGAACGGTTTTCTCCCTCGCAATCGGTGCCCTCACCCCCTCAAAGTACACATACCAAGCCCGACCAGAGCACAAAGAGCCCAACCACGTCGTCCAGCTCGGATGACGAGTACTGGAGCATGTACGGACAGCAGGACGAAGACGAGGAAGAAGGAGGCGGTCCAGGAGACGCCATGGACATTGACGAGCTCCAAAATGCATACGCTGACCAAACTACAATCCGAGGAGTGGCCAGTCCCAAACTGGAGGCCTCAGCTGAGACTAAGACCATTACTAGTGAGCCTGAAGACGGTGAAGACGATTACTACGCTGCTTACGACAAGGTGGAGACTGCTGTGGGTGGCGACGAGCCCGTGGTCAAAGATACCCCCACCGAGGCTCACGTGATTGAATCTGTCCGGTCTCTCAAGAAGCTCTGCGAGAGCTCCGGTATCAGTCAAGCCAGATTCGCCGAGCTCGTCAAAAGAGGACTCACCGAAGATTGACTATCTAGCTGGCAGATGGAGAACGGTAGATGGAAAAAGGTTGCATAGCATGGGTATAATTTAGAGGTAATGATTAATGATTGTTTGAGATGAGGTGTGGGATTTGTAGGACTGTGTACTTTGTGCTGACTAAAACAGAGAAAACAAGTGATCAAGACGAGATGCAATTAGAAGGAAGATCTACCAGTTACCAGTGAGTCTGTAGAATTCAGATGGTGTAGATGCAGTTCTTGCTTCGATTTGATTACTGCGTTGTGAGCTGGCAGGTATATGTTCCTCCTAACAACGTAGTATTCTGGGGGTCATAGAAGTGCGTAAAACCTGAGGAGTTGATTTTGGACACTCAAAGACCTTTAGAATTCAAGTGAAATGGATTTCATAACTTCGTTACTTGTAATTCATGCTCAGATCAATGTTCTGAGGAGGTGATCCAGAAGGAGAACTGCCTACGAAACAATGGGATTAGGTGCCACAGTCTCCAAAAGAGGCAAAGGCTTTCAATAGACGCAGCAAATATGTCTACTTCATCTTTTCAGTTATCGCTATTCCCCGATGTTTCATGCCTACTGGCAAGAGTTCTACTTCCAGACCAAGACTTCCAGAAGCTCACTAAGATCACTAGAAACGATGATCGCTGCTTGAAGAGTTCGAATTAGAAGATATTGAAGCAGTCAGTACAGAGCGAGAAACTGTTTTTTGAGTCTAGTAGCAAACAGGCTGAATACTACATGACTTCTAGTTGATCATTTAGACATCACTACAAAGACCTGTGACTTGTACCCATTAACTTGCTCATTCAGGCTGGAAGTGTTCTGATGGTTGATTTGACAAGTGTATACTGTACCATGTCACATGGATCACTTCCTCAAACATAACATGGCTCATTAGCTACAAGCAGTTGGAGTAGTATCTTACAAGAACCACCTTTGGTTTAGACGGTACAGCTACCCTATTCTGAAGTCTTGTACTCACTCGCAACTAACATGTGGCAGATGCTCCTCCATCTTGTATACTCACAACTCGCCATTGGCTGTTGCTCCTCCTACTTGTTCAAAACTCCCTACGCTCGTTAATGCTCACTAACAAACTGCTACTCTCGTTGTTCTATACACTCGCGTTCGGCTGTTACTAGAGTACATAGTCACTACGCTCGTAGTCTACACTCACAACTCGCTAAGCTCGTTGCTCGTCCTACTTGTCGTCCTACTTGTTGTAGACAACTCGCTACGCTCGTTGTCTACGCTCGTTGGCTCAATACACTCACAACTCGCTACGCTCGTTGTTCTCATTCTATGCTACATGCTGAGTCCACCTCTATTTTACTCGTCGTCACTGTCCGACTCCTCCTCGGCCTCGTCCAGCCAGTCAATGAAAGGCTTGGCGGCCTTTCGCACCTTCTTGGAGGTCTCCTTGTCCACGTATCGCTTGGACACCTTGGTTCCCCACTTCTTGGCCACCTCTTCGGACACGAGATCGAGCTCGTAGAGCTTGAAGAGGATCTTAGGAACAGCAGGGATCAGCTCGGGGTGGTTGAGACCGACCAGACGCTCGATTCCGCCCAGAAGAGCCTTCTCGTGCTCGTCGGAAGCCACAATCTTGGTCAGCAGACCCTTGTGCTCGTCAATCTGCTTGACAATGTCCTTGTCGAAGATGACCTGGGGCAGGACCTGGACGGTCTTGGGATCGTCAGAGATGCCCAGCTCGATGGCCTTCTTGTAGATCTCCACGTCGCTGGGCTCGCCCTCGGAGCACCACTCGCCAAACTGGGTGTAGGCGTCGTTCTCCTCGAGCGCAATGCCGGCAACGCCCTGCTCCACCTCTCGCTGTCGGGCAGCAACAGCCTCGGCAGAAGTGTCGACAGTCCAGGTATCGTCGTCAGCCCGGGTAGCGGCGGCGGGGAGCTCGGAGGCCTCGGCGTTGATTCGCTTAGTCAGCTCGTCGTCAGAAGGCTCTCCGTCTTCATTGTCGTCCACCTCGGGGGCCTGGGCAGAAGTGTTGGAAGCAGCTCCAGCAGCGCCCTTCTTGCCCTTGGCTTGCGAGGGAGGGTTCTTGACAATGAAGGTGGCGAGTTTGTGTCGGATGTCCAC
The DNA here is from genome assembly GCA_001600195.1 of Yarrowia keelungensis. NCBI lineage: Eukaryota > Fungi > Ascomycota > Dipodascomycetes > Dipodascales > Yarrowia > Yarrowia keelungensis. Next base: position 1,992,489 of record BCJD01000002.1, on the reverse strand, counting down.
GGGGGTTCGCTTTCCGCAGGCCTTGCAGTCTCGGGTGATGTCTCCGTTCTTGGCGATGATGAGCTCGGTCTCGGGGTTCTTGCAGGCCTCACAGAGCACAAACCGGTTGATGAAGCCGTCCAGGGTGTCCTGCAGAGACGCAGCGTCGTGCTGGCCGTTGACCAGGTACCGGTCCTTGTCCTCGGAAATCTGGGTCTGGGCTCCAAGCTCGATTCCAAAGTACTTGATGACGTAAGAGGGAGGTCTGTTGAGAGCTCGAGCCACGTCAGAGCCGTTGATCACGGCGGTCTTGATACCGTTTCCTCGGCCCTCAATCTTGGACGTGATGGCAGGCATCTTGTACCGGTAGAAAGGGTCCGGGTTATCTCGTCTAATGTTGATCATGGACATGTTGGCGGTAGGAGAGGTGTGGTGGTTGATGTGTTTGTGTTCTTAGAAAAAGAGGTCGTAGAGTGTATTATTTCACGTAATACACCGGGCGGTCTGGATGTGATAATTCGTGGATAAGCGAGCTGCTGGCACGGTCGAGTAATGCATAAGCAGAAAGTAGAACTACTGTGTGTGCGGATGATGAAAAAAGGTAAGCTCGCAAATTTTTTTGGGAGTAGTGATGACTAAGCCAGAGGGGGGGTGGTAGTTAGTGGTATGGAGAGGTGGTTATGGAAGAAGGAAAGAAGATGATTATATTTTTGGCACCTAACGAAACATATTTACCTGTTTTCCCAACATTTTTCTCGTTTTATTTATAATTTTCTCAACTTGTCTGTTTTCAAGTTTAGATCGATCTGTTCAGTTCTATGCACGGCAGATGAGCAACCTGAACGGAGGTTTAATGGCGGAAAAACTGGAATCAAGGGTTAGTGAGGGCTTAGATCAGGTGGCGATGACTTGTACGTATATCACGTGACTTTTTAGCCGAGCACCACCTCTAAAAGTCACGATTTTCATGTTCACCTCTTCTTCTCATGTCTCAGCTGTCTCATTAAGGCAGGTGCAAGATGCTGACATGTTCACAGAGGTATAATGAGTACTGACAAATAAGTCACGTGATGGAAACGAGTAAAAAGTGATTTATTGATCGCGTGAATTTTTTCTATTTTTTTCTATTTTTGATTTATTATTTTCAAGAATTGGACGTTACATCTGTTTTCTTACTAAGCAGATATGCATACAGAGTGGTCTGATACGTCAAAAGCAGTGATATGTGTGTTGCGAAAAGAGTGCCTCCCGAAGAAGCCACCTAACAGCTTACTAATCAACTAGTCAGCACAAATCCTCCTCGCTTACTAAGCAGCCGCACTAGCCCTATTCAACTCTGTCTCTTTACAGCAATTATGACCCACGTGCATTGCTCGTCTGAACTTTAGGAGGGAGGGGGGAGACCAGGAGGGTCAAATAGCAACTTTTTGACAGATTTAAAAGCGTAGACTTGGTAAGCTTGCAGTTCTGAGCAAAATGAACTTTTCAGATTCTCTCTATCTTCTCTACATCACCATTTAAATGCCGGGCCACTTTCTCACTCAAAGTTTAAGCTCAACATCTGGTCTGCCTACTGTTCTCATCTCGAGAACGTCATCTTACAAGTTTCTGGATTTGATCCAACCACTCCACCCTCGTCTTTGTTCTCCATCTTCACCCGTCGCCTGATCTGCTGAACATGTTGTAACACTTGTTGTTACACAGATACCCTCCAGCTTGAACACAACTAGACCCAAGAGTGCGACACCTAACAAACCGTTTTACTGACAACAAGAGTACTGCACCTACCTACTTGTGCAAATCGTCTCTTTGGCAAATCTTTGCGATTGTACACCACCCTTCTTCTGTCATTGGATCAGTTCTACAGAGAACATCACTCTCGGATTGTCCTTACAACCGTGCACCATTACATTGACTGTGACTTACAGATTACACTGACTGGTTCTACACTTGTTGATTCTCTGATTTGTCTTCGATATCAACAACCTCCCACATCTGTTCAACTCGAAACCCTTGGATTTGTACTAGTGACTTTCTAGACAAATTCTTGAACCAGGATTGAGAGGCTTCTTTCTACCAATTCGAATCAGAGATCTCAAGTACAAGTCTTTACTTGATAACTTCACAGGAACAAGTCTTCACTTCGTTTACTTGACAAGAACAAGTCGTCACTTCGTTCACTTGATACTCCAACTTCTACAAGTCACTGCTACCCCAGACTCACAAGTACAAGTCATCGCTACGCTCTGACTTGTTAAACCCTCGCTACGCTCGGATTTGTCTTGTGATGACCCTATCAGACACCCTCGCAGCCGTGCACGACAATGCCGAGGCACTGCAACAAGTGTCTCTCAACACCCAGCTCAAAGAAGAGGTGACTCGAGAAGAACGAGAGTCCGGACATCTCGACAAGGCCTCCTACGAGATCCAAAAGTCGCACGAACAGGAGGTGGACGACCAGGTAAAGGCCCAGAAGGACGCTCTGGACATGGCCAAGGCCGAGCTCGACGTGAAACGCGATTGTGTCGACGATGAGGACGTTTCCGAACTGCATAAAGTCGAGCGCGCGCTTCAGTCGGCAAATCAGCCCGTGCGACTCATCCAGGAGAAGACCGGAGTCACTCTACCGGCCATGAAGCTCATGACCCCCCCAGAGGGCGGCTGGGAGGTGCCCGAAAACTTTTCCATCGTCGTGGGACAAATATACCGCTCCAGTTTCCCCCGGCCCGAAAACTTTGAGTATCTCAAGCGGCTCAAGCTCAAGAGCATTCTGGTGCTCATTCCGGAAATCTACCCGGACGAAAACCTGCAGTTCATGAAAGAGAACGGCATCCAGTTTTTCCAGGTCGGCATGTCGGGCAACAAGGAGCCGTTTGTGCATGTCCCTCATGACGTGATCACTCGGGCTCTGGAGATTGCCATCAACCCAGCAAACCACCCTCTGCTCATCCACTGCAACCGGGGCAAACACAGAACAGGCTGTCTTTCCGGCTGCATTCGCCGGTTGCAAGACTGGAGTCTGACCATGATCTTTGACGAGTACCGCCGCTTTGCCTACCCCAAAGCCCGGCCTTTGGACCAGCAGTTCATCGAGCTGTACGATAGCACCGAGGTGGTCAAACGAGCATGGGAGTATGGATGGTTGCCTCTGCAGTGGTGAGACTGCTGAAATCTACTACAATCCTGGCAGAGTATTCAACATGTTGACAAGGCTCTGCCATATTATGTCACTAGCTACATAATGTACACATATAGAAACGCGATATGACAACGAGATAGTAGAAGACACACATCGAGCATAGCGAGAGGTGTGTATACTTGAGAAGTGAGACATCTCACGCGAGTGTATGAACACAATCATACTGTGGGTGACCTTGGTTCTGAGTGAGGTACAAGCACTATTTCAAGTGACGTCGAAAGTGCGGTCCAATGGCTGTACACTAAGTTTAGAAACATGTGATACCCGTCAAGAAAGACAACTACAATATGAGCTTCACGAGTACACCTAAACACTAGAATTTGTACCTCATACTGGGTCTACAGATTTAATGGTTTGTTGACTGTTATGTGGGAACTACTGCAAGGTATCAATTACGCCTGTTCTTCTCCTGGTTGAGTCTAGCAGCTCCTCTCATTGTACATCAAGAGCAGTTGCTTGATTGGATGTACAAGAGCAGTATATTGCTCATAATAACCAAGAGAGTCAGAGTGAAAGCCCCAATACTACCAAATTGTGACTTTTTACTATCGACTGAGTCTTGACCAGTAACGCAATCCCTCTGCTAAAGTGGATACCCTTGAATACCTATTTCTTCCAGTCACAATGACACCAAGGTGTTTGGAAACTACAACGGCTGACGAAACGAGACTTCCGCTATGCATCCACTGACAGCCGCTAAAAAGCCGCTTCTTTCTCTTTGTCTTCAACAGGGTTGGATTGCCGTTTGTGGATCGAGATCGTGTGTGGTGCAGGAGCGTAGGTTAAGGACGGGAGTCACGTTGAGTCATTTTGAGTCACGGTGAGTCGCTGGGGGGAATAGAAGAATCCGGATAAGCCTTAGAATGATTCAATGTGTGTTCTGGAGTTGTCTCTGTTGCTCTAATTAGCAGTCTTGTTGCCCCTAGAGAGTCACTCAACTGGGTAGCGAATTACTGGCTGAATAGAAGTCCAATTACCTCGGGAACTTCTTGGAAGACGTCTACCGGGTAAAATATCGCAATGCCGAACTTGTCGCGACGCTAACGCTTCAATATCCGTCTTGAAACGAAGTTCGTGACTTCAATATCCGCAGTCAACTTTATCAGAGAGAGGCAAGAGTGTCTGTCAGCTAGTGAGACAGATATTCATTCAACTGAGACATAGTAGAGATGCTGAGGAGTTATAAATGGTTCAATAACACAACCTCTTCAGTCATTCTGTCATAACCAATTGTCCATACTTGTACAGTGTACACCTCCTCCTCTCATATTACCGGACCTAGCCTCACAACGGTTCTACAGAGTTCCACGGTGAAGGGTATCCCGAGCTAGCTCAGTTGCTAACGGTAGAAGTTAACGTCAGTGGTAACTTTGAGATTACCAATGGGGACAAGTAGGAGTTTGAGTATGTGCGAATGGATGTGCGACGTGCGAACGTACGAACTTACGAACGTACTCATATACATCGTGGATGTACGAATTGACAAAGACTTTAGCCGCTACAAGGACATACTATACGGTGCGACTTATTGAGATCCCGTTCAATAGAAGACAAGACTCACATACAACATCAGACTGACTACTCCCTTATGTCTCGGACCCACTTTCAAGAAACTTCCTGCTGCTGCACGTCTTGAGTCATTTGAGTCATCCCCGGTCGTATCGACATGCCGTTTGTATTCGCCAGTAAAATTTTGCTGTCTTTCTTGTCTCAGATTTCTGCCGATTATCTCCGCTATCACTGGTCAGACGAGGATATCTTGGCGGTGCTTGGCTGCATACGAGATGAGATGTGGATAAATAAAGCGGTTTGTTTGTGGGTGATTGTGCTCAAAAAAAGAGCGTTTGGTTCCTCAAACCCGTATCTTTTCCCTCGCCTACACTTCCCGCACTAACCAGATACGGCGTTAATTTCTTTTCTTTCATCAGAACGGTAATATTTTCACTTATCGTTGAGTTCAGCCAAGCAAACTTAGCTGGGGTCACAAGTGGCTGAACAGAGAAGGAGATGGTGAGGGGTTGGGGGGACTTAAAGACGAGATAAAGCCGGTTCCTAGGTAAAAAGACCCCCCAAAACTGATTTCCCAACTCCCCATACCTCCACGACCTCTCTTTCACCCTCAAATCCTCTCCCTCTCCTCCCAATAAGCTCAGCCAGTTAGCCACAGTTTGACTCAATTGACTCAAACCTAGCGCACGGCCATGCCCGTTACCCTGATACCCTTGAGTCATGTATAAAGCGGGTGGAGGCCGCTACCACTAGGGGGAGTCATCTCGCGCGAGTCATGAGTCACTACCACGACAAGAACGAGACTGCCACGGTCGTCGAGCCCGGATCGCCAGTCTCAGCAAACTCGCTGGACTCGTCCATCCGACCCCAGTTTCCCGAGTCCCACATGTATGACGAAAAGCCGTCGCCCGAGGTCTCTGTCCATTCGCTGCCTCGGGACACGTGGTTTGAAAAGTTCATCTACTACTCGTCCAAGGTCGATTCTCTGGGAGTCGAGCTGCGGGGTATCCAGCGTATTCCTCTGGACGAGCGCAAGAAAGCCGATGCCAAGGCGTTTGTCGACATTTCGCTCTTCTGGATCTGTGCCTGCGGAGGTCTGACTTCCATGCAGGGAATGATGCTTGGACCTCTGGCTTTTGGACTGTCTCTCAAGGACTCCCTTGTTTCTGGTCTGCTGGGAGTCTTTCTCGGATCAGGAGTAGCTGCCTATGGAGCGACTTTCGGACCCCGATCGGGACTGCGACAGCTGGTGGGAGCCCGGATTTTCGCAGGCTGGTGGCCCACAAAGGTCTTTGCTCTGCTGTCCATCATTGGAGGACTTGGATGGTCCATTGTCAACTGCGTAGTTGGAGGCCAGGTGCTGGGTTCAGTCAGTGACGGCAAGGTGCCTCTGGAGGTTGGAATCACGATCGTCACTGTCGTTTCCTTCTTCACTGCCGTTTTTGGAGTCAGAGCTGTCATGTGGTTCGAAAAGGTCTTTGCCATTCCTCTCAACGTGGTCTTCCTCCTGCTCTACGTCTGCTCCCATAGTTACTATGACGTCCATGCCAAGAGTCAGGGCACCCATCTGACCATTGCTGGAAATTGGCTGTCGAATTTTGCCGCCTGTTTCGGTATCACAAACACATGGATGCCTCTGGCAGCCGATTACTACGCCCAGTACTCGCCGTCAGTGAAAAACTGGAAGATTGTCACCGTCACGTGGCTGTCCATCTTCATTCCCTCGGCTTTTGTCGGCGTCCTGGGCACTCTACTGTCCACCGGAGTCAACACCAACCCCGAATGGGCTGCTATCCACGACAAATGGGGCAATGGAGGTCTCATCACTGCCGGTTTCGCCAAATGGAAGGGAGGAGGCAAGTTTCTCGTCGTGCTGCTCTTCATCTCCATCATCTGCAACAACATTCTCAACACGTACTCCTTTGCTTTATCCATCCAGACCTGGGGAAGAGCAGTCATGAGAGTACCTCGGTGGTTCTGGTCCTTCATCTGCTGCTGCATCTACTTTGGATGCTCCATGGGAGGCAGATACAAGCTGTCCGAGTACCTCAACAACTTTCTGCCCATGATCGGCTACTGGGCCCATATTTTCTTCCTGCTGATTCTGCTGGAACAGGTCATCTTCCGACGAAAAAAGCTGCCCGTGGAACCCGGTCACGAGGACGAAAACGATCCCTACTACAGATGGTACCTGTGGGACTCGCCTGAGCGACTGCCCTACGGATACGCAGCCTTTGGAGCCTTTCTTCTGGGAGCTACAGGAGCTGTCCTCGGAATGTCACAGGTCTACTTCCAGGGCCCTATTGCCAAACACGTGGGTGAATACGGAGCCGATCTCGGTCTCGAAGCCATCACCTTCTTTGTGTGCATCAGCTACCCTATATTTAGGTACCTGGAGGCGAAAAAGTGGCCCGAGCGGTTTGCCTAGTTATTTATTAATCGATGTTGTTAAGGAAGAGTACAAGTAGGGTGATTGAACAGGGAGATAAGAACCTCTTACTGATATAATAGTAGATGATATAAAAAATGCTGACTGATACAAGTACTGCACTTGTAATACAAGAAGACTGGCACCAATTATGTTTATGAGTTGTCTGTTAGAAAGACAGTACCAAGTACTCGTAGAACATGTCTTCTCGTTCTAAAGATAAGCAACAGGTAATAGGAATGGATAAAAGATACAAGTAAAAGACAATGACAGCCAAGATAGTCAGGCTAGACAGGACTGAAGAGAAGAAGCCAAATTTGTTGTCAAATAGACACACAAAATCACTCTTGTGATTCCAGTTTGTGTCTTCTATTTTCCCCAAATACTCTCAGGCACCTCAGAATTCAAAGCAGCCCCAATATTCAACCCACAAACCAACGAAAAGATGGTAAAGTACATGAAATGGGCCTGCTCGATGGTTCCCTGAATCGCAGCCTTTGCCAGAGAATACGAGAATGAGCACTTTGAATTCTGCTGTCCGTCACAGACCTTCAATCTGTTCAAAGGAGGATTGTTCAGAGTATAGTCGATGTACACTTCTCCTCCAGAGTGGTGGTAAGGAGTCCAAAACGGAATTCGAGGAACTAGATCGTCTTTATGGGTGATTCTGTAGAACCGTCTTTCGGGTCCCTGGTAGGTAAAGTCCGGATTCTCTCCAAAAAACAGTTTGTCATTGTAATCAGCCAGAGCCTTGTTACCAGTGAGAGGTTGGCCTGAAGTAATCACAATAGGATCGTATCCCGAAGTCTTGAGGTTGATTCCGTGCAGGAACGAAGCAGCACCTCCAAACGAGTGACCAGTGACAATGACCTGGTAGTCTGGGTACTTTTCAAACGTCTCCAACATATCGCTCTTGAACTGGTCGTGGGCCTGGTTGTAGGCAGTCAAAAATCCCTGGTGAACCTGGCAGTCAGGACAGTCAAACTGGGGGTTGTTCCAGGCAGACATGGGCTGACTCTTGAGTCTAAGGTTGGAAATACCATTGTTCAGAGTAGCCGTGCCTCGGAAAACGTGCCAGAAGATTTTCCGTTTGTGATCTACAGCCAGAAATCCCGTGGTTGAAAAGTCAAACAGGTCTTTGGGGTAGAAGGTGGAGACGAGCTCCATGTCTGGGAAATCAGAGCATCTAGCGGCACATTGGAAGGGTTTCTGGATACGAGTGAACTGTTCGACGCAAATGGCGAGTCCAGAGACGTGCTCAGCGTAGTTCAAGAGGTCCCAGGTTTCCTGAGAGGCTTGAACGACGTTTTGAGCGGACACGGAGGTTAGTGAGAGGGCTGAAAGAAGGAGTGAAAGAAGTTGCATTAAAAGTGGGGGTGGAGACGTGGAAGTCGACGAGGGACATCCCAGCTATTTGTACTGTACTTCGGTGAAGTACCTGGGTCCACATGGGTCTCTACTTCTTACATTCTCTTAGTACCCACTGATGACTTGGTCTTGGCATTCATAGAAGAGTACAAGGGTGGAGGAGGTAGAATTAAACGTGAGACATTGTTTTCTGGGCTAGAATAACGGCTTGTCGGGTTTGGTGAAGTCCTAATGTTTCTGTCTTTCACGTAGGAAATCCTACGAGACTTCACGAATTCCCCTCTTACTAGTCAGACCATCTCTGATAAGTCAACACATCTTCTTTCACTACCACCAGATAATACCTCAGATACCCTGCTTCTACCCCGCTCAAGCTATAACAACGTTGCCGAGAACCCAATCAGCCTTTCAGCTGTTATCGCCGTCTATAAATTCCACTTATAGCAGAAATAGGGTCGGGTACTGTAGTCTTCAGTGTGAGGGCTATGGCAACTTTTGGCGAAAAAATTGAATTGAGAGACAGTTTGTGCCCACCTGAGGAAATCTTACCAGTGTTCCCCTCCTCCAACATGCCAAGAAGTTCACCGTTGAAACTCTCGTATAGATCTGTAGATCTGTAGGTCAGGGTGCAAGTACGGGGGTTGATGTAGGGTAGTATTGAAGGAGTCTGATGTAACAGGACATCAAAGAGGTTCACAGGTCATACTGTCTATACTTATTCTGCAAGAACATTCTTGGCCACAAACTAGTATTCGTACACCCTCTCTCAGGACAGATATTACCACTTGGAGACAGCTATACATCTCCACCTCCACCTTACAGATGTTATTACATGGGTGGGATTCTGTGTCTCACCTCGGCAGAAAGGAATTTGAAAGGACTGGCGAGTCTGAGACATATATATTGACTATTCGTGGTAATACTATTCACTACTGTACCGTATCTTGGCTTAGAACTGACCCAATGCTAAAGCTCACAACAAGCATCAAGTTACAGTAAAAAGCCAAACAGCCTGTAATGGACCGTAAAACTCATTTGAAGAGACGAAGATGTCGAACTGAGAACAGGTACAGTGCCTTTAGAAGTGTACCATAAAGAGACATTGAAGGAGTCACCTTGAATACCCTAAGGTCCTGCTCAAAGTGGAATTCAATAACTCCTGTACTTGTATGATTTAGTGCATTCGAGGCACTCTGGAGGGTCTCTGAACCACTCTCCTACTTTCCACTGATCATGGTGGAACCTCACTTGACATCAGAAGTCCTAGATTTTTTTGTTCTGCCTATTTTTCATCTCCAAAATGAACCTCATCTCTTCAGTACACACTCTCTCTACACTCTACACTCAATCATGCTTATTATTGTATTTTATCACGTTATTTTAACATTGTTCACGTCCACTCACGTCCACTCACTCGCTACGCTCGTAAGTGGGCGCTTACTGGACATAATCCCAAGCGTCAATCTCAACACCAATTCGCTGCTTGGGGAGCAGGTCCACCAGCAGCTTGTTGGGTCGGGTGTCCACGCCGGACTTTCGGGCAGCTCGGTACTCGTGCACCTGGGCAAGGTACTTGTCGAACAGAATCGACGTGTCCAGAGGGCCGCCCTTGGCCTCGGGGTGGAACTGGGTGGAGAAGATGGGCTTCTCGGTGTGGATCATGCCCTCGTTGGACTGGTCGTTGAGATTGATGAAGTAGGGCTTGAACTCGGCGGGGAGGGTGTTCACATCAACAGCGTATCCGTGGTTCTGCGAGGTGATATGGCACTGGCCGGTGGTCAGGTCCAGAGCAGGAATGTTGTGGGCTCGGTTGCCGTACTTGAGCTTGACGGTCTTGGCGCCAGCAGCCAGGGCCAGCAGCTGGTGGCCCAGACAGATGCCGAAGATGGGCAGATCGGACAGCTCGGGCTTGTCGTACATGATGTTTCGCAGGTTGAGCACCGTCTGCTGGCAGTGGGTGGGGTCGCCGGGGCCGTTGGAGATGAAAATGCCGTCAAAGTGGTGGGCAATGTCGTTGATGGGGTAGTCGTAGGGGAACACGGTGATGGAGGCGCCTCGGGAGACGAGCGATCGCAGAATGTTCTCCTTGACTCCGCAGTCGATCACGGCAATGTGCAGGGGGTTCTCGACGTCGGCAGCAGCAGACACGTGGAAGGGCTGCTTGGTGGACACTCGTCGCACGAGGTTGATCTCGCCGGGGTCGACAAAGGCGGCGTCCTCCTCGGCGTCGTACTCCTCGCCAACGGTGATTCGGCCCAGAGAAGAGCCCTGTTCTCGCAGGTAGGTGACGATGGCTCGGGTGTCGACGCCGGAGATGGCAGCAACACCTTCCCGCTTGCACCACTCGCCCAGGGACTCGACAGCGGTCCAGTGCGAGTACTTGAGGGCTGCGTCGGCAACAACAATGCCGATGCACTGGATGTGGGGCGACTCAAAGTACTTGATGAGGCCAAAGGGATCCATCTCCTTGCCACTGGGCACGCCGTAGTTGCCGATCAGAGGCTGGGTGAAAACGAGAATCTGGCCTCGGTACGAGGGGTCGGTCATGGACTCGGGGTAGCCGACCATGCCGGTGGAGAAGACGGCCTCGCCGGAAACAACCCGGTTGGCTCCAAACGACCGGCCGGTGAAAACGGGGCCGTTCTGGAGAGTGAAGGTGGCAGGCGTAGCCGAGGCAGAGGCCGTGCCTGAAGAGGCAGTCGTGGCCATGAATCGGGAAGACACGGAGGTCATGGGGGAGGTTCGGGCCGATCGGGCCATGGAGGCCAATCGAGCAATGTTCTTGAACATGGTGGAGAGAGTAGATGTAGATGAGATGGAGAGGGAAAGGTCAATTAGTGGGTGCTGCACTTCCAAATATGGTCTGTGTTAGAGGGAAGGTGGTGGTGCGATGTGATTTGACGAGCGTGTTCGTGTTCGGTAATGCAGGTTTGAAGGTCTCCACAGGTCAACTTGACAGGTTGTAGATGTTCCTCGACTCGTTCAATCTCAATCACCGATAAGTCAAAGCCTAAAAGATGTCGATGAAAAAAAACCACATGTGCAAAAACCTTGTGTGCATGTCGGAAGTACCGGATGAGAGAAGGCGTGCATTGGAGGGGAGAATATTCCCTGGCAATGGGCAACGTCAGTTGTTCCGCCATTTCCAGCGCTTCCCCGCCTCCACAGCTCTTATCAGCGACCGCACACTCTGCAATTGAGTTCACCAGAGGTGACTTGACTCATAGTAGAGTTTAGATAGGAACAGCCAGTGAGATATGAGCAGAGATATGGGCAGTGATATGAGCAGTACTGAGCAAGTGACTTGATAACAGGAAAAACGAGACCGACAAATCAGACAATGTCTGTGTCACCCTTGATTCACCGCAACCATTCTCTTTTTTCTCAAGGTCCAGATATTCAGTTTTGTTCAGATCTCCATGTCCATATCTTCATACTGTATGTTCAGTATCTTCATCCACTATCTTCACTCATTTTCTGTACTCACCACAAAGATAATCCTGGCTGGTTGAATGGGAAGAAACACGCATATATACCAAGCTGGCCGCTAGACGTGTTTGGTCAAGGGGTTTCGAAACGATGGGGAAGAGAAATGAGCAGCGGGGTCTCGGAAAAATATATACCTGAAAAGCCACCATGAAATTTTGTCCCAACACACCATGCAGTCAAAGCTAATGCCATGACGACGAAAAAAAAGAGAAAAAGAGAAAAAGAGAAAAACGTGCGGAACGGAGGCACGCGAGCTGCAAAAATAGTCCGTACAGCGACATTAGCAACATACAGAGCGCACATAACCCCGGTGGGAGCCGCAACCTGTGCGCAGCTGCAAAATTAGTCATTGTGGGGGACGGTACCACTTGCCGTTTGCAGTAGGACTAATTAGTCATGCGTGCAAGGGCGTGAGTCACGTGCTCCGGCCATTGAGCTGCTGGGGAGGGTAGGCGACTGATTTGCAAACAGATTGTGGGTTTTCATCGACTTGGAAGGCAGCTTCAATTTCTGCTTACTAGGCAAATAAGGTTCAGGCTACCTCGGCAGAAATGTCCTTCAAATAGGTGATATTGAGGAGATGTTATGGTGGGAAGTAATACAGTGGGTATATTGGAGCTCCAAGTTACTTCTGGCCTGTTTGCAGACCCTTTTGTTTCTTTTTTCCCCAGCTAGAGCACTTACAATTTGCCCTTATTGACTTAACTAATAGTTGAGCTTATAGTGAAGCTAATAGTGGAACTCAACAACCTGTCAATGTTGGGATATTTCAGGAATAAATATAGAGAGATCTCCAGAGAGCTTTATTACTGCCTCAAAGAAGCTTCAGTTAGATTTTCAGGCTTAGATCTCTCTTTTGTGTCTGTCAGAGATGTGTCTGTTTTTCTCAGTGTTTTCTGCTTACGTAATCACTTGATCTTACTCATAACTGGTTGAGAATAGAGATGGACACATAAGCAATATCTAGGAGTGTTTGTATAGTCACAAAGTAGTTCCAGTTTTTCCCAGGTCTACATCTATCTTGTATCGTCTATGAGAACACTTTGATCTATGATCTTAGATCGATGGTTAACACAGTTCAATACACTTATTTAATGGGGCAAGAAATGGAGGAAAACTAATGGGTACAAAGCAGAAGTATTTAAATGACATCATTTAAGACTCACAATGAGCCCCATCTTTCCACCTCTTCTCTACCACCTCTTAGGGTCTATTACTCTCACTTAACCACCCTCAACTAAATCACTTAACAACCTTAATTCCTCTCTTCTCCAAAATCACCATGCATAATCTGAAATATTGCCAGACTTGATCACCACACTATGCCACCCCGGAGACGAGACAACTCGCGCGAGTCGTACCGAAGGCGAGACAGACGCGGCGACCGAGGCGACCGTCGAGACGACCGAGACGACCGACGGGACGATAGACGAGACAGGGACGACAGAAACGACAGAAACGACAGAAGCGACCGAGGAGGACGAGGACGAAGATACAGAGACCGAAGCGACAGAAACGACAGAAATGAGAGTCTAGACCGGCTGGATCGCGACCGAAACGCGCGTCGAAACCGCGAACGAGATAACCGCGAACGGGAGCGAGAAACCCGGAATCGAGACAGAGAAAGACGGCCTCGATGGGACGTCAGAGAAAAGTCGCCTGCACCCAAGCGACACGCTCGCGAGTTCAGTGACGACGACTCGGACGAGGAGGAGGAGCAGGAGCGCAAGGACGTGCCGAATTTCGAGTCTGGCGTGCTGTCTGGAGGTCTCAAGAAGGACAAGAAGGAAGAGCCTACAGCGACCGTGGAAGTCAGAGATATCACATATTCCGAGCCCGTGGACGCCGGAGAACCTCCCCAGGGCAACCCCTTCCATCTGTTTCTGTTTGAACCGGGCCAGGAAGACCCCATTGAGAAGATCCAGCTGGACAAACGGGGCTTTTACCGGTTTGGAAGAGACTCGCAGCTCAACGACGTTTCGTTGCACGAACTGTCGTGTTCAAAGGTCCATGCTGCCCTGCAGTTTCGCAAGATTGAAAACGTGAACGACGAGGGCGAAACGTCGTTCCAGACGAATTTGTACGTCATTGATCTCGATAGTACAAACGGAACGTTTATCAACGATAAACAGATCCCCACAAGTCGCTATGTTCAAGTGCTGCCGAAGGATGTTCTTAGTTTTGGAGACTTGAGTACGGATTACGTGGTAGTCAGGGAGGATGAAAAGAAGGAGTGAAGGGCAGAGGGAAGTGATCGCATTGTATAGTATAAGCATAATGAAGGAGTTGAGGAGATTTTGAAAACATTGTACGATCAAGATAGAAACTTGTTGAATGAACTTGGTCAGTTGTTAAGTGTAGTTGTTATAAGCAGATGATCTGATACTTGTATCTTGCTATTCATGAGCCGTGTTCGTTGAGAGAAGACCTGAAAGTAGAAGAGCTTCTAGGAGTACCAATAGTCCAGAACATGAGCAAATCACTTGACAACAGTCCTGAAAACAAAAATGGAAACCGTAGCAACTGATTGTGTCACTTCTACGAATTTATGACACTACCCTTCCACCAGTAGTGCGACTAAGCTTAAGCCAACCCTGACTAACCCTAAGAAGGTAACCTGACACATCACAACAGAGAAGATACGGTATGAAAAGTAACTGTACTTGTAGAGAAACCGCCTACAAAAACAATAGCACCTCTGCGCTTCGCTTGAGGTGCAAAAGATTACAGCACCCAGGATTCTCGTATGGTCTCCCACTACAATACTAACTGGGCTCTCTGGTGCTTGACTATGGCTGATCGAACGGGAAGCCGTATTTTCACCAGGATATGGCCGTAACCGGTATGCGCCGACCCGGAATCGAACCGGGGGCCCATCGATGGCAACGATGGATTTTACCACTAAACCATCGGCGCTTATTAAGCAGAAAGAGACGAGGAATCCCTGAGCGGGAAATCTGCTTATATAAGCGGACGGAAAGACGAGTTGTAGGCATCTGAGTGATGGTAAGAGATATGTGAGAGTAAGAAGAATACAAATCCATTTCAATTGCGTGTACACTCTGTATGTGTGTCGTTCTTTGCTCTGTAGTGTTGAGAGTGAAGATGGAGGTTGAATCACAACTGTGAGGTGCAGTCGGCATTTTTCTTGAAGGTAATGGGATCTTATTCACCTGTAGCCAGTTACTACAACTCTGGCTTTGCATTACGATATTCACATCTTCAGAATGAACAGTATGGTAGCTATATGGTGGTATGGACAGAGTAACGTGGATTATTTCAGATCTGACAGAGGTATAGCTGAAAAGAGCTCTTGAAAAGAGTATTTAGAGCCTTATAATTATAATGGTATAGTTATTGGAGCTGTAGCATATCTATATCACTGTTCTTTGAGATATCTTAAGATGTCGAAAGAAAAAGCCAAGTAATTAGCCTTTTTTATGGTAAGTATCATTGTTAAGAAACCACTGTCAAGAAACAGAAGTTCCTCAAGATCACCATATTAACGGGATGGGGACAGAAAAATTAGTCACTGGCAATCAATCTGCTCCAAAAAATTGAGTGATCAACTTCATCTCTATGAGTATCTAGTTATCCACCTTTTATACGGGTTATCCTCTCTCACACAGTCACCTCACCTTAATCACCTTGTCACGTGCACATTCCTCCATTCTATTTTATTTCACCACTTTAATCACTCTTCCTCTTGCACACCACTCCACCTTCCTACAAACACACCACAAAGCGGCGGACGCAATCATGTTCTGTCTCCAATGCGGCCTGGCGTGTAGTAGGAGGTAGAGAGTGTGACGGAGGTGGCGCAAACGCAACGGGGGTGCGCTTTACTGTTGGTGTTGGAGATGTTACACAAACACGAATCAAGCGGTTGGTGACATGGGTTTTGTTGTGACCGTGTCTAGATGAGGGCTGTGACACAGAGACTGTGCCAACAGTTCAGCAGGGCTCATCCAAAGCGCTGGTCATGCCACTGCTCTCTGCTGGTGTCACTGCCGAGTCACTCGATGACCAGGGGCTGACAGAGGACTTAGCTGTCTGTAGCAGAGAGCAGATTGCTGTTCACAACTGGGACACAGAGTGGCTAAGCTGCTACTGTGGGTATTCACTGCACAGCTCTAAGTTGATCAGCGGTGACTTGGTCCTCTGTTGTCCTTAGTGGTGGCGCAAAGCTGCGACGAGAACAAGTATGTCCAGTACTCGTACTGTGACTGCTCCTGGTGTTTGCCAACTGTGTGACCACAGGTACACTGCCTCCGGTCAGTCCACAGCTGGGGAACTGAGTGGTTAAGCTACCCTTGGTGTCAGCCATGTGGCTTAAGGTACTCCGTACTACGGATACAAGTACAGTACAAGGAACAGTTGCCCTAGTTCCTGCTCACTACTACGTCACTCCGTGACTGCGTAGCTCGTGGGTGGCTCGCGGCTGCGTCACTACGTTCCTACGCCGCTCGTAGAGGGCTCACAGCTCCACCGCTTTGCGGTATCGCTGCTCGTATTCTTCAGTTAATCAATATATACACTATTTACTATTTACCATCTCGCTCAGCCTGCAGCTTCTTCTGGTGGGCCTCCACCAGCTCCTTCTGCAGATGAGGCGAGCAAGGGGCGTAGTGCGAGAACTCGAGCGAGAACTCGCCCTTGCCCTGGGTGCACGCTCGCAGGTGGGTGGCAAAGCCAAACATCTGGTTGAGCGAGCACTCGCCGGACAGAGTCACCTCCTCGGTTCCAATGTCCTGGTCGGAGATGAGAGCCTGGTTCTTGTTCATCAGAGCAATGAGGGCTCCCTGGAACTCGACGGGGGCGGTCAGGGTCACGGTCATGATGGGCTCCAGAATCACAGGCGAACACTGCATGAAGGTCTCGTGGAAACCTCTCTGGGTGGCCACCTTGAACGCCAGTTCGGACGAATCCACCACGTGGGTGTTACCATCGTTGATGAGCATGTTGACACCGAGAACTCGAGAGCCGGTCAGAGGACCCTTCTCGGCAGTCTCGTGGAACGATCGGTCACAGGCCAGAATGAACTTCTCGGGAATCTTTCCGCCGACAATCTCGGACTTGAAGATGTTCTCGGCGGCAAAAGTGGCCTTGCCCTCGTTGACAGCGTTCATATCGGTAACGGGAGACATCTCACCAATGATTCGAGCGTACTGACCGGCACCACCAGACTGTCGCTTGTGGGTAAAGTCCAGAGGGGCAGCAGCAGTGATGGTCTCTCGGTAGGCGACCTGGGGCTTTCCAGTCTCACAGATGACGTTGTACTCTCGCTTCATTCGCTCGACGTAGATTTCCAGATGCAGCTCGCCCATGCCGGAGATGATGGTCTCCTTGGACTCGTTGTCAAAGTGGACTCGGAAGGTGGGGTCCTCCTTCTGGAACCGGTTCATGGCCTTGGAGAAGTTGGTCAGCGAGCCCTTGTCCTTGGGGGTGATGGCGAGGGAAATGACAGGGTCAGGAACAAACATGGAAGACATGGAGTAGGTCACCTCTCCGTCGGTAAAGGTGTCTCCAGAGGCACAGTCGACGCCAAAAGTGGCACAAATCTCTCCAGCGCCAACAGAGTCCACGTCCTCCATCTCGTCGGAGTGCATTCGCACCAGTCGGGCGAGCTTGGTCTTCTTGCCGGTCTTGGCGTTGATGATGGACATGCCCTTCTTGAGCATACCCTGGTAGACTCGCAGGTAGGTGAGCTGGCCGTACTTGCCGTCTTCCAGCTTGAAGGCCAGACCGACAAAGGGAGCCTTGGCGGCGGGGGTCAGGTGAACGGGGGTCTCGTCCTTCTTGATGTCCAGAGCGGTGTTGACCACGTCGGAGGGATCGGGAAGGTACTCGCAGATGGCATCGAGAACGGGCTGCACTCCTCGGTTGGCCAGAGCAGAGCCCATCAGCACAGGGGTGAAGGTTCGGGCAATGGTGGCTCGTCGAATGGCGCCTCGAAGCTGCTCCTCGGTGGGAGTCTCCTCGAGAATGAAGCACTCGGCAATATCGTCGTCAACATCGGCCAGGGTCTGGATCAGCAGGTCTCGCTTCTCGGCAACCAGAGCCTTGAGGTCCTCGGGAACCTCGGCCACTCGAATGGTCTCTCCGGAAGCACCGTCGTTGTAGTAGGCAACCTCCTTGACAATATCAACAACACCGGCCAGATCGCCCTCAGAGCCAATAGGCACCTGGATAGCGGCAGCCTTGGTCTTGAGCTTGGCGTTGATCTGGTCAATGGCCTTCCAGGGATCGGCGCCCATTCGGTCCATCTTGTTGATGAAAGTCACTCGGGGAACATTGTATCGTCGCATCTGTCGGTCCACAGTCATGGTCTGGGACTGAACTCCGGAAACAGCACACACCACAAGAACAGCACCATCGAGAACTCGCAGAGCTCGCTCAACCTCAATGGTGAAATCAATATGGCCGGGGGTATCAATCACGTTGAAATGGTAGTCCTGGTTCTCCTTGATCCAGGTGGCGTAGGTGGCGGCAGACTGGATGGTGATGCCCTTCTCTCGCTCCAGATCCATGTGGTCCATCTTGGCTCCCACGCCGTCCTTGCCTCGAACCTCGTGAATCTCCTTGGTTCGGCCGGTGTAGAATAGGATACGCTCGGAAAAGGTGGTCTTTCCCGAGTCAATGTGCGCAGAAATACCAATGTTTCGCATTCGACCGAGTCGCGTCACATCGTCGGCAGTCACAGAACCCTTGAGCTGGTTCACCACATCCAGCTCCTCCTGGTACGTGGTGCCCACAGTGGTGTTTTCCTGACGGGCGGCGGCAAACGATGAGAACCCTCGGGCTCCCATCCGACTCACGGCCCTCAAACTTCGGATCATTTTCGTGTGAAGAGGAAGAGATGAGATGGAAAATGGAGAGAGTTTAAATTTTTCACAGGTGAGCGTATTACGTAAAAAACATTATTGCTGAAGGGACTGAGAAAAAAAAGTCATGTGATTGATAGCACGTGACCACGAAGCTGGTATCTTTTCCATCACCGTTTTATTCCCCATTCGAGGCACATGTTTCCACCCTCACTCGTAATTGGTTGATCTGAAACTCCGGTTAAGGTTTCGGGGTTGAAGGGGGGTTGAAAATGTGGCTGAAGGGGGACTTGTAGAGATAAATGGAGGTGATGGGTATGCTAATTACAACTGTAGAAATCGATTGCAATTTTCAGCAATCCAATTGGACCATTTCTGAAAATTTGTCAAAAGAGATTTTCTTCACGTGTCTTTTAGCAGAATTGAGAGCTTATTTGGGACACAGATTTCGAGATACAACGAATAGTCGGGTAGTTGTCTAGCGGGGATGATATTGGTACCTCTGAAATGCCCCAAATTTTCTTGTTCTAACACAGCTTTCAAAAAATTTATCGCATCAATTTTAAAAATCTTCCTTATCAGTGGCTTAGTCAGCTTGATTAGTCAGCAAGTTAGTTGTTCTGATTACTAAGGAAATATTCGAGTTGAAGAAATGGATAGCTCAAGTGACAAAGGTGGTACTAAACGATAGCTTGAAGTTGACTGATATCAATGGAGAAGTGTTGCTTGAGTTTTGCTTCTCAGTTCGGCTTCAATGGGCCTTCCAATGATATTACGAATGATAGGACTGTAAACAATGAGTACCAAGAGTTTGCTTAAGGATCAGCTACTTTTAATGGCCTAGTTGAAATCTTGAATAAACGACTTGGCATAGTTCCCATGTGTTTATCTCCCCTATATCTGTGTTAGACTGAAGTGAGCAGCTTAGGAAGATGTAGATGAAAATATGGACATAAAGACCTGAAGATTAATCACTATCAGCAAAGACGTTTATTGGAATAACTGATTTGAGCATGAATTCTACTTTTGTCAGCCGATTCCGTTTGTTTCAGAATCAATTGCCTCTATCTCATCACTCTTACCACTATTGGTGCTCAAAAGATCAAGTGACTGAATCAACCTGTGGAAGCACTGATCCGGTCCAATTGAAACATTTGTGATTAACGATGACCGTCTTAAATCAGCGCAACTGACAAAAGTCTGTGCTCTTACGTCTGATCATCTCTCGACATCTGCCAGGCCTCAAACACATGTTCCTCGCATTATCGCGAATAAAACAGTACATGCCGGTTGCAGAGAAGTGAAGCAGATGTTCTTTGTCCTTAGCGACTCTCCAGGTCTCACTTTTATTACGAGTGAAGATCAGTGAGACAGGTTGTATGAGCTTCTGGGTGAGGCTAGACTTGGCTGAAGTTAGACAAACCATGTAGGTCGATAGATCGTTCTCATACAGTCTAAAGTCACTTGTTAGCGGTCTAAGAGTTCAGTTTAGTCAAACTGACACTACTCGGTGGTACAGGTTTCTGTCTTTTTCAATCCGACAAAACTAACCACGCTTCTGCAAAGATCTTGTCTCTCCAGATCATTGTTTCTCCGTGCATGCTGCCGAAAGTTGAGCGGAAGAGCTGAAAGTTGGCTAAAGAGGTGGTCGGAAAGTTGTCCAAAGTGGTTTTGTGAAAGTTGAAGTTTGATGGCTGGAAGTCGGTAAAGTCGGCAGTCAGAAGTTCCGTTGCAATCTGATTGGAGTTGGTGGGTGTCGCGTGAGCTGAAATTACTGTAATTACTATAGATCTATGACGGAAGTGTGAAGTTCAGAACACTACCAGATCTCTCGATGCCCAGAGATAAGAAGTACATACCGGTACTGCTGCCCAGAGATAATCAGATGCCAAGGCATACCCCGTCTTTGTTTGCAGCCTTGTCCATGTCTTGTCGACGCCTGTCCAGAGCCTTGTCTGCTGTCCCCAACATGTTGTACCCTTTTTAACTCTCTCACTTCTCGTTTCTTTGTCTCAAACTTACGATAATCGCGATCATCCAATCTGGTAAAAAGCCGTACAGAAACAAGCAGCGAATTAAGCAGCGAGAGAGAGAAAGAAAGGCACGAGACCAGGAGAATGGAGTGAATGAAGACGGAATACAGACACAGATGAGAAAAGGTGACACAAACACAGATGCAAACAAATGATCAGTTGAAAAGTACGACACCATCTTCTCACTTTGTTACCCCGTCACAGGCTGCAGAAATGTCTCATTCTGTACAGTGTCTCATTCCGCTGTCTCTGATCCGTTTCCCCTTGTTCTTTTGGGCGAAAAGGGGCAACACTAAGCCAAACCATGTGTCTAACACTGAATCCAATGTATGCACGTTTCTGCCAGCCGTGTCAGCAAGTGAGAGGAGGACATACAGCATAGATGGATCGTCTATTGAAGACGAACAAATTCCTGAACTTGTAGCTTTCTCTATTTTTCCAATTTTTTTTTTGTTTTTTTTTCAACCAAATTTCTCCACACTCCTCCTTCTCCTCCTCCTCCTCCTCCACCCACGGCTCGGCTTGGCAGCCTCTTGTTCCTGGCTGAAAAGCTTAGCGTGTCGGACGAGCGATGAAAAAGATTGGCCAAACTCTACTGGTTGGGTTTCCGCTGCATGCACGGTGGGGCTTGGCGTGCATACATGCGCCTGCAGAATCTGATTAGATGACAGGCCAAAGTCAGGCCGGATAGAGGGACAGTAATGACCGTAGTGGTGGTGTGATGGAGGTAGCACGGCCGAGTCTATCTCAATGAGACTATTACGCGCGTATTCGGCGGTTTAGCGGTTATCCACGGAAACTCCGAAAGTTGCTTCTTCGGACATGACCGAGACTTTTCACGTTGAGATTTCACCGTCCCACGAAAGTTGCTCAATTGTGCACCGACGTCATCGCGGAAATGCGCCAAGCGGGTACAGCCAAGCGGGTACGGGTGTTCTTTGTCAGATACAGGTGATCAGCTGGTATGATCTTTAGATGGTTCAACACAAGAGCTTGGAGTATTAGTAAGAGTTCATTTGAGGGAAAACTCCAAGTTAGAGAAGGTCAGAGAATCTACGGTACGTACTTGGATAGGTTCCTCTACATATTAGGTCTAGAAAACTACTTTCAATCTGTCAAGTCTTATGTTCTGATCTACAAGTACCGATAATCCCTGTGCATGTCTTGTAATACCGATATTCGTATTCTGTGCATAAAGCGACTTTGTATCGATCATCTGTCGTGGCTACTCACCGTTTCATCACCACTTGTCCAACGGTCGGCTTTTACGTCTTCTCCATTCTGTACCTCGGCTCATACATACATGATGTACGCAGAAATCCTCTCTCTGGCTCTCCTCCTCATGCCATGTCGAAACTGCTGTTTGTGGTGAAAATCTTTGTTTTCTTTCTTTTCACGCTCATCACGCGCACAACCAATGCCTCCAGTCGCGTCATTCTGCTGTCGTCCATGTTTCTCACCTCCATGGTCGTAATGTCCATCTTCATCATGTGTGTCGCCATAGTCTGTAAGCTGTACTCCCTGAGTCTGCTCATGTGGCCTGGTGGGGGTGTTATGACGTGAAAAGCCACCTCCAACTACCAATTTGCATATATCTAATATTCATTTTCCAATAACTTTTCTCATTCCCATTAAATCACAACTAATTACTTAACTAAGCTGTTGGATATCAGTACACCATACTACAGTGCAAACCCATAGAATCAGGCGTAACATCAATTCATGCCATTTTGTTCACTTATACGTCAAAATGCTCTCATGAAAAGTCCATATTCTGAACTTACCACCAAGACTTCCTTTGCCTCACAAACTAGTCAGTTCTCTCATTTTATTTCGTAATTCATTAATTATATCATATCTTTCGTAATCATTCTTCACTTCTCATTGGACTTGTCGTTCATCTCAATCTCCACTCTGGACACCTCAGGATTAGACGATCCAGGCGAAATATCTTCCTCCTTGGCTTCCACTCCCTTGTCGAGATCGTCAGACGACGAACCAGCGTGGTACTGGGCAGCCTCGTTGACCTGGGTGGCCGCTGCTCGGTGGAACATTTCGTCAATCTCCTCCTTGGTGTACTCCTTCTTCTGGAACCGTTTGGCCCACTTGAAGCCGGGGTAGTAGCCGTGTTTCTCCTGGAACAGCATGGCAAAGATGGCCCCGATGATGCACAGCCAGTAGAGGTTGTAGATGATGACGGAGCCGTAGGTGGGCGAGTTTTGCCAGCCGAAAAGCGCGTTGAAAATCTCCCAGCCGTTGTCCGTCTCGGGGTTGCAGCAGTTGACGTGCCAGACGACTTCGTTGACATTGTACGATCCAGGTCCTGAGCCCTGTTCAGCGACATCTCCGCCGGTTTTGAGCGAGAAACGGTACATTTGAAAGTACCAGACCGCTCGGGAAATGAGACCGGCAGCAATGAGATAGAGGAAACAGGTGGACGCAATCAGGAAGATCTGAATCGACATCATGTTGCCTCCTCGGTAAATGAGATATCCACAAGCACAGCCGGCTAAAAGTCCGCAAAAGACAGCCAAGGGGAAGGCAGTAGCAGGTCTTCCAACAGCCACACCTCCGATGAAGACAATGGCTTCCACTCCTTCTCGGAGGGTGGTGATGAAGGGCAGGATGGCCATGGCGTATTTTTTGGAGTAAAACTTGAAGTTGAGCAGCTTTTTGAACCCCTTGACCTGCTGGTGGTCCTCCAACAAAGCCTTGGCAATCTTCATTCGCCATTTCTCCTTCATTTTGTTGATTCGCAGCATAGCCAGACCCATGACTGTAATCAGAATCGTGGCAATGACGGAAAAGATGCCTTCCCAGAGATCCTCGGATTTCGACCAAATGTCATCTTCAAACGAGTAGTAGGCTCCAATGAAGCCGCCTCCGATACACAGACAGATGAGAATGCCTCCTGCAGCTCCGATCCAGATCTGTTTAAGGAGTTTTTTGTAGAGCGTTCTGTCTTCGCCGCCGCCAAGACCCTGCTTGACAAAGGACAGCAGCACGGAGATGACAATGGCGGCTTCCAGACATTCTCGGAAACAGATGAAGAAAACCTCGACGGAAAAGACGTCAGCTGTCATGATGAAGGTGGAGGGTGATTGATAAGGGCGACTGGAGCCTTTTCTTATATATAAATTCTACTTTTGAGCGGATTGCAAACGCAACTTTGATGGACTCGCTCGTCCAACCTTGATGCCAATGCGTCGCCAAGACATACAAGGACTTGGCCGTCGGCAGAGGGATCGCTAGGTTTGGGCCATCTGATAATTCTGGCAAGCTCGCAGACAAAGAAAAACGTAAAATTAAGCGGTGTGTTTATGCCACGCGAGGTTAATCTAACAAGGAGGCAGAACAAGGACCCGGCACGTTGGAATTGGGAGGGAAAAGGGAGGTGTGAAAAAGAGACATCGCAGAAATGCGTCAGAAATGATTTTCAGGTGATTTTGAACCGCGAAAACAGCTCTTATCGGCTCTTACCGGCTCTCATAGATCTCCCCACCATCCATCTCCGTACGCTAAAGCCCAAAAGACCTGCTTAACTTTGCCAAAGGGGGAAAGAGGCCACTCGCTGCAGGTCAAAGGGTTGGCAAAAGTTTGCGCATTGCTTTGATGGCTCTGCATGAAAGTGACTGATGATCAGATAGAGAGGGAAAAAGGAGATGACAAAAGACCTAAGAATTTGACTGATTGAGGTCTGATCTGGTGGGGTACGAGGATTTGACGATTGATCATTGCACATCTCTCATCAAATTCAATGAAGTTCACACACACCTCATTCCTCACTCTATTCTAATCAATCTCTTACATTAAGTTCCGCCGAGAGAAGGGGGGACCATTTGTACAGTCAAACACTGTCTTTCAGCTGGAAAAGAGAAAAAATTTTCACAAAAAACGCAGAAGAAAGATCAGATTGATAGATGTGCGTCAAGCGATAGGGACGGTGGTGTCGACGCGGCTAAGCTGGTTCCAGGTCAAAACGGACTATTAGCCGTGCCTACTTGTGGTGCAGTACTTGTAGCGTGACTAAGAAACGTGGAATATTAAACGAAAAAAGAACTGTTGACACGCCTTGTCTGGATATTGGCTGCCACAAGCGACCTGCTAGTTCCAACGTGATTCAATGTGTCACTGTTATCAGACGGCACTGAGACAGACTGAAACATGAAAGAGGGAAGTGGAAAAGTGGAAAACAGGAAAAAGTGGAAAACAGGAAAAAGTGGAAAAAGATAGTAAAACAGAAAATCATGGAAAAAGGAATTGCAAACACAAACGAGAGGACCTTTCAACACTGAATTGAACCAGTTCCGTTTCTCTATCTCCTCCGTATGACTCAGAAGTAATTTCCGTACATACCGTTTCGGTATTAGCTCCCGAAATGCATGACAGTTGGTTTCTGGTGGAGGAGTAAGAGACAACAAGTCACCATTCTTCCAGCGTAGCATCCTGGAATACGTCTGCCAACTCCACGGGGCCCAATCTCGTCTTTTGGGCCGGGCTTCGTATTCTTGTCTGCACTCTCTTTGCCTCGGTTGATCACGGAGCCCGAACTGCGATTCGGAAGCATGACGGAGCCCCAAGCTCAGAGTTGTCGCGTCGCCATTTGCCAGGGTAAGCTTGGCACAACCGTAACGTTAGATTTTATTGATGAAGAGGACATGAGGAAAGAGTGATAGATTATCAGGCAGGAGGAGGAGGAGGTGGTGGTTTCTGGAGCAATCAGAAGATGAAATGAGGTCAGTAGACAGCTCTAGAACAGTTCCTGATGATACAGGAGGACCTACAAGACGGTTTCATCTCTTCACCATCTTCCGTACCTCCATCTAAGCCTAGCCAAGAACAGCCCCGTGTGAGAAAGCTTGTACAAGAATTGCAGTTTCAGGAGTGCCATTCGCGGTGAAAAAAGCTGATGAAATGGTTCATTGAGGTGGCTACAGTAGTTCAGGTGAATTACAGACTGGTTCACGCACTTTTGGCCACTTTTAGTCACCTTCACCACACCTTCAGGAATACGACCACTTTACGGCCACTCTAAAAGCCCACCTTATCCACCTCCACCTGAAAGCCTTTATCACACGCCAAAAGAAACCATCCTCTTCCACTCTGATCTCAATGATCATTTGATCTCTCATCCACTTGTCTTGTCAATCGCATCAAAAGCACAAAACCAAGCGCACGTCTCCACTAAGCTTTCTTTGTCCGCTGGTTCGTCACTAGTGGCCGTCTTTATCCACGCCAAGACGACCGGGTAACTCCCTTCTTTGACATCTGATAATAGAGAGGCGGGAGGAATATGAGGTGGTCGACCTGGACCAGTATCTATGTTATCACGTGACCTTGAAAATGTATCCATATTTCCTCTTTTTTCCCCCACCACCATTGCCCTGGTCAACCTTCTTCTCTGCTCCTCTTTTCCATCTGATAATTGCTGCATCTCCTTAGTGGCTAAACCTTGTGCGTCTTACGCTCTTGGGCACACTAAACTTTTCTACATATATAACTACGAGCGCCCCTTGACTCCACACTCTCTCCACAACGATGAAGTTTTCCGTGGTGTCCGCAGCCCTGGCTCTGTGCGGCCTGGCCTCCGCGCAGCTCGCCCCCATTGGCAAAAATGACAAGTACTACAACTTCACCGCCACCTGGGTGAACGCCAACCCTGATGGAGTCCACGAGCGACGAGTGATTGGTATCAACAACGAGTGGCCCATCCCCACCATCAACGTGACCAAGGGCGACCGGGTCATTGTCGATCTGTACAACGATCTCGGCACCCAGAACGTGTCGCTGCATTGGCACGGTCTGTTTATGGAGAACCAGAACGCCCAGGACGGCCCCGTCTGGATCACCCAGTGCCCCCAGTCTCCCGAGGACTCGTCCTTTGCCTTCCGATACAACTTTACCGTCGACCAGGCCGGCACCTACTGGTACCACTCGCACGTGGGAGGCCAGTACCCCGACGGTCTGCGAGGAGTGTTCATTGTCAACGATCCCGAGGACCCCTACAAGGACGAGTACGACGAGCATCTGTGGTTCACCGTGTCGGACTGGTACCACGAGGAGATTCCCGATCTGCTCCCTGACTTCCTGTCTGTGTACAACCCCACCGGAGCCGAGCCTATTCCCTCCAATCTGCTGTTCAACGACACTCTCAACACCACCATCAAGGTGGAGCCCGGCAAGACGTACAAGCTGTCCATCATCAACATTGGCGCGTTTGTGTCGCAGTACGTGGAGATCATGAACCACACGATGGAGATCATTGAGATTGACGGTGTTTACACCGAGAAGTCTGACCCCGTGGAGCTGCTGTACATCACCTCTGCCCAGCGGTACTCTGTGCTCCTCAAGACCAAGGACGACGCCTCCACAAACTTCCCCATCATGACCACCATTGACGGAACCATGCTGGATCTGACCCCTGAGGACTTGGTGCTCTACCAGACCAACTGGCTGCAGTACAACGACGACCCTAACGATCGACCTGCCGGTCCTGACAACTACTACTGGCACACCGACAAGGAGGGCGACGGTGCCGATGACATCTTTGAGGAGCGACGGTTCGACGATATGGATCTGGTTCCCCTTGATGGCATGGAGCTGCTTCCCGATCCGGACATGACCATCACCGTCAACGTGACCATGAACAACCTCAACAACGGTGTCAACTACGCCTTCTTCAACGAGCTCACCTGGGTTGCCCCCAAGGTGCCTGTTCTGTACACGGTCATGTCTTCTCCCGACGGAATGGAGACCGACGCTACCATCTACGGAGACAACACCCACACCTACGTTCTCAAGCACAACGACGTGATTGATATTGTTCTGAACAACGAGGACGCCGGCACCCACCCCTTCCATCTGCACGGACGTGTCTTCCAGGTGCCCTACCGATCCGAGGCCTACGAGGACGACAACATGACGCCCTTCAACCCCGACGACGACACCATCAAGTTCAAGGAGGTGCCCATGCGACGAGACACCGTCTACGTCAAGCCCAACGGCAACATGGTGATGCGGTTCCGAGCCGACAACCCCGGCGTGTGGTTCTTCCATTGCCATATCGAGTGGCACATGGAGCAGGGTCTGGCCTTCACCCTCGTTGAGGCCCCCGAGGAGCTCAAGAAGCAGTACGTGCCCCCCAACCACTTTGACGCCTGCAAGATTGCCGACGTCCCCACCGTCGGCAACGCTGCTGGCAACGACACCGACTTCCTCAACCTCAACGGCCAGAACCTGCAGGAGAAGGACCTTCCTCCCGGATTCACCGCCCGAGGTATCGTGGCCCTCGTCTTCTCGTGCATTGCCGCCTTCCTCGGAATGGGAGCCGTGGCCTGGTACGGAGCCTCGGACATCAAGAACCAGGAGATCCGAATGATCCAGGAGTTTGAGCGGGAGGCCGGCGAGGAGGTGGACGGCGCCGAGTCGCTGCAGGACGTGCAGGACGAGCCCGTGCACATCCCCCACCCTCACATTCCCCACCCCCATCTCCACGGCAACTCCACCGCCGCCAACTAGAGAGAGGGCAAACTACAGACTAATTGAAAAAACCGAATTAAATAGCGAACGAATTATGACTTTTGAATGAAAGAAACGGGGGCGGTATATAGATAATGACTCTTCTGAATGATGGTGGTGTGGTGTGTAGTGTCAACTTGGAAGGTATAGCTGACATGTTGAGATGTCAACTCAACAGAACTGTAGAGTATCAAAGGCGACAACTGTATCAACATTAAGAACAGCTCATTGGTATCATTAGAATTGATTCGAGGTATCATGATGTCTTCGTGTCAGTCGTAGATCATAGTCGTAAGTCATAGTCGCAAGTCTGTCAAAATCAGTCAATCTCTCGTCACTCATCTTCAGCCGTGCATCACCCCACCAGCTACACTCGCATCTATATATCTTTTTCTGCCACGATATTTGCTCGTCTTTGCCTCGTCTATTTGCTCGTTTAGAGGGATATTTGCTCATGAGAGAGGAGCATCAAGACTTGACCTTTAGCACATGCTGGTGTATCCAGACCACAGTATGGGCTCAAAATATATCAATTGATACAGAATTTGCCCCTGTGTAGTTCTAGAACTGTTCTATAGAAGTTCATAGGTTGCTGATTCAGCTTAGTATCCACTTCCTCATAATTGCTCTAGCCAAGACGAGCAATTTGTTTGATATTGTGATACGACTCTCAAAACGAGCAATATGGGTTATCAAAGCTGGAAACGAGATACAATGAGAAACGAAATTACACACCCTTGTTCTCCTGGTGCCTCACGCTAGTATCTATTACACGCTAACCAGTGTTACATTGATACCAACGTGCTATAGCCCCTTGACAGGGTGGGAAGGGTTGAGTGAAAAGAGGTAGCCCTGAAAGACCTCGAAATACCTTGGATTTGCTTGAAAAAGATCAATTTTCGCTCTCTTAACCTCTGCCCACCCAATTGACCTTTTTCTATCTTTCTACTGTCTTCTTCTCCACCTGACAGTGACATATGGCTGCACTTGCCTTAGCTTGAGTGACGTGTCTTAGTATAGCTTAGCATGGCTTAGCGTTGCTGCTTTCGGTGATAAAGAAGATGAAACAGAGAGGGGTATGGCTGCTACATCTTATCTGATCTAATCTGATCGATGGGGTTATCAGATCAATGAGTGTGACGATAAGTATTAGTTGGCTTTTACTTGAGAGAATACTTGAGGGAAAACTTGGGGGTATTGAGAAACAAACACCACCCGATGTGCTAGACACCTACCAGACTATCATCTTTCAATGACAGTCTCACTATCTCCAATGTCTCAGCTGTCAATATATCTATAAAATATTTCCTACAAATATTCTCTTTATCCTTGTAATATCTTCTTTATCAGATTAGAACCATGTAGACGTACTAAACCCTATACCTACAGGTTAGGAGTGATTGGAGCTATTATGAAGGCACCACAGTCAACTCACTGTAAAACCCATCTTTCCGTTCCACCTCGTCCACCACCAAGGTACAGATTATGACCCAACTACTCCTAACTAACTCTAACCACCTCTTGCCCACCAACTACTTATCGCTGCACGTCCATGCACAACTCTATCTCCTAATGTCAACATGGCCAGTCTGTTGGAACGTCTTCCTCCAGAGGTATACGCGAGTGTACTGGACCAGCTGACACCTTATGACGTTCTCCAGCTGCGCAGAACGTGTCACGTGATCTTCGACTTGTGTGAAGATTACGCTGCCTCCAAGAGACGAGCTCAAAAGTGTTCTCTTGAACCCACCTATACTGCATGCTGTACTCTTGCTATTTTGGAAAAGTACAGAGAATGGGACATTTTTAAGGACAAGACGAGCCCAGTCACCATTCAGGAGCTTGTGCATGCTGGAAAATCAAGTGTGGCTTACCTAGCTCTCATTATACCCGGTCTTTTCTTCCCGTTTGTGGTGCTGAGACAGGAGAGTAGGAAACAGCTTGATTTGACGGATCTACAGACACTCAGGATTGCATTCATCCAGTACAGAGACATTTGGAAGGTCACAGGACAGGGATACATTGAGTATCAAGAAGGAGGACTGGGGATAGTGAGGGGTTCGAGTATCAGAGATCATGGAGAATACAGGACTTTGAAGGTGGTAAAGGGGGTTTCTTTTAAAAAGTTGGACGTGTCTTCTTTTGATATACCCTCTTACTATAAGGCGCAATCTGTTGCTTTGAGATTCAATCCTGGTTTCAATCGTCAGGGACGTCTGATTCTCTTGAAAACTGTAGCACGAAACAACACTGATGGAAACGTCATAAGTCACTTGTTTTGGCATGAATACAGCTCTGGACGGCTGCTTTCGATACTGACTATCATTCATGTGTTTGCACCGGGAAGTGTCGTCCGAGAAGCGTACATTTGGAACAACAAGCTGTATCTCTTTAGTGAGAACTATTTCATGGAAGCTGAGATCTTTGGAGCTAAAGGAAAACGACTGGTGGTGGACAATCTGGCAGGAACTTACCATACAGATATCGCTGCTTCTCAGGACCACGCTGTTTCTCCGTCAGATACTCAAGTGAGATGCATTTGTGAAGGAAAAGTGCTGTTAGGAGATTACAGAGTGTTGGATCTCGATAAACAGACGGTGAGTCATCGAGAACCGTGGGTGTCAAAGGATAAGCAAGGGTTCTACGAAGACATGCCCGTGAGGTACGGAAAAGGCAGGTTTGCCGTTGGTTGATGATAATGATAATGATAATGCATACAATAAGTTATATAAGTTATATACAGTGACAAATGGATAGTCAGAGAAAGTATGAGTAGAGTCTGGGAATCAATAATATGAGTCAAGAGAGATTGGTAGTCAAAACTGGAGAACAACAAGTCCAATGAAGCTCAGGGCTATAATATGACTCTCTATGGAGTCTGATCACTCACAGACAAAATCACTCACTTCGTTCGTGATTCTTGTCTGTTCGTTTAGCCACCCAAAACTCCACATCATACCTATAACCACCCATTCTCTCCAAATCCGACGAATACGGCACTCCCTCAATACTTTCCCAATGAACCATCTCAAAACCAAACTTGGGAATCACCAGTTTCAGCTCGTCGACACTCAGCTCAATATTGTTAGCTTCATCTTCAAAATGCCACAACAAAGGACCAATATTGATCCAATGCTCTCCAGGAGACAACATGGCAGCTATAGTCTCGAGGTACCGAAAGATATTGTTAGCAGTGTCAATGAAGAAACACGTGACCACGCAATTCGCCTTGTACGAGTCTAAAGGGTATACGTGCTCAAAAGAGCCTGAAGTCATGGAAAACAGATCAACCTCAGCCAAAAGCTGAGAGGCAGCAATATCGGGAACAATCACGGGTCTGGTCTGGATGTCACGTGACCTGACATTCGAAAAGGAGTTCACAAACGGATGAACGGCCAGACAATTGGGCTGTTGGATGATGTTGATGATGAAGTTCGAAACCAGGAGCATATGGAACGAAAACTCGTTGCCCTGGGCTTGAAAACCAAGCTCGGTGCACAAATCAAACGGCAATCTGCCCAGTCCACAGCCAGGAACAACGATTCGCACGTCTTTTCGAGCCTCCTTGTCAGGATACAGTTTTTCGAGCCACTCAAAAACAGGCTTATTAATCATCTGTCTTTCATATACTCCTTCAGCAGTCCATTCTCTAGACACTTGTTTGAGAATGGATCTCACTTTATCTCTGTCCATGTTCATGGCATGGTGTCCTTGACCGTATTTGCCCAGAGTCTCCTCCAAATACACCTTTGTCGAGTTGTGTTCATCTTTGATGGGAGACACTTTATCTCCATTCTTGTCATCTTCAGAGGGTATGAAATGAGGAGCAGAGTAAGCCAAAACGAGATCGAAGAATGCCTGATTCGAATCAATTGCCTGCGTCACTTTTTGAAGATGATCCTTGTATCCTAGTTCTTCCAGCAGCTCCTTATCTTTCGCAGTGAGACCCACATCATTGTGTGCTCTTCCGTGAAAGATATCCACTCTGGGGTCGACGAGGTGTCGTTTTGAGTCTTCTCCGTACGAGTTGAACGAGTCCAGAGTTTTGAGAAGCACTCTGAATTCTTCGTTGTCCATTGTAGTGTGGAAGTGGAGATCAATGGTTTGGATATTTTCGCCTAAATAACCGTGCGGCTCATTAATTATCTATTGGCTTACCTAATCACTCCCAACGCTTACATAAGCCAAAACCCGGTTTGCCTTACATAAGCTTACCCTACCTAACCTTCGCTCTGAAGCCTCCCACCCAATCACGGTGCAGCCAAAAAGTCATACACCTGGAAATAGTGTATTGTCTGAGCACTGCACTGTCAGCACCACCCGCCGAAAAACACACAAAATGTCCAACCCCGTGCCCTTTTCCGCGGCCAACAAGAAGCTGGTCACCTCCATGTACCGTCAGTCGCTCAAACTGGCCCGAAACTGGATTTCCAACCGACAGCTGTTCCGACAGAAGGCCGTCGAGATCCGACACAAGTTTGACCAGAACGCACAGATCTCCAACCCCCGGCAGTTGGCAAGAACTCTCGACGAGACCCGAGCACACCTCTACGAGTTCCGACACCCCGACCCCATTGTTCCTCCTTCTTTCCCTGGCGGAACCAAATACGAGCGAAACGTGCCTCCTCGAATGGAGAAGAGTGAGTACGAATGGCAATCACGAAGTGATTGGCATGAGTGGAGTTGTTGAAATTACGATAACATTCACAGAGAGGTTGGATAGTGATTGATATTGCAATCAAGAAGTGATTCGAATAGGAATTGTCACAATATGTGACTGGCATGGAATGATGTGAGAAGGATCTGAGGTGTATGGAAGCATAGTGGGAGGTTAATGTGGTGATGTTGGCTTGTTCGTGGGAGTTCTGATTTAAGGTGAGCTGGGTGACATTGGGAATGTATTCATAGATTGGTTGATTGACGTTTAAGGCTGGAATCGATCTGTCAGGTTTGAATCTCACACATTGTCACTCATTGATATCTTTTTCAGATCTCAATTGAACTAATCAAATCACACACGTTGCTTTACCGTGTTCTACTTTGAACACCTTTTCCACCTGAAGGAAGATCCTTGATACCCAGTTCGAAATGTTACATTTCGTGGCATTCACCTTCTCTTTTCCTTATCAATCCTTGTTGACGTGACATTCTCTCTTCCAATACTCCGTTTGAGACCTACAACACCTCCCTGATTCTTACTAACCCAGTCATGCAGCACAACCTCTACGAACCCTGATGCATCCGTAGTAATACATTTATATGGAATTTGACAATAGATTGATGGAAACTGAAAGAGAGGGGGGTGGTGAATTGCAGAGATGTTCTTGTGACGTAGATCTGTGTGGGAGAGTGCTTATTCGAGGATCACAGATATTGATCTTATGTGGTGTCTTGGTAGTGAAAGCTGATTAGTTCTGGACCTCTGCTACAGCTGAATATGGACGAATCACTTTTCAGTATGAGACTCTTTCAGTTGGACTAACGATGACAATAAGAACAGAGGCTGACCATGATCCACAATGGCACAAAGGTCACTGTGATCGCCAATGTAAACTGTGTGTAACCTCGGAAGATTCTTGATCCTATAAGAAATGAAGTGCCTTCCCTTTTAGCTTGAAGAGATCTTGTCTGATGTGAAGCTACCTCAAAAGCAGTACACTCAATCAACATATACGAAGCAGTGGAGCTCTAATACGGTCATTTGATGATACAGGGCCCAGTGTTTGCTACATACTGTACAAGTACATACTGTAAGTGCACTCTGTTCTGTCTCTTGAAGATAATCTAATTAGTGCTTCTAAGATGCTTTATCTCATCGAGCTATCTTCATGTCTCTATGGGTTGTAGGGCTTCGGCTCAGAGAGTCAGCTATACAAATAGGTTCATTGAGGATTCCAGTAACACCACCATAGTTGCATTCAATGACCAACATCTTCTACCACAGCTTCACAGCTTCTCCACTTCACTAACTTTTACTTCACCCCTCTTACTTCACTCCATCTTTACTATATGCTATTATGTGTTTTCTTTTCGTTCTTCGTCTGGAATGAACGTCCCCTTGTTGTACATTGGACAACTCATCGTCTAGTAGTTGTCTGTTGGTGGCCTCTGCCACTCTTCACTTAATCTGCTTATCAACCCACTCAAGTACCTTGCCCACGTTCTCTCCGGTGCAAGCAATACCGTCGTTCAGGTACACCACCTTGCCGATATCCATCTCCGGCTTCACAGACCCGTTCCACACCTGCAGCTTTCTGGGGGGAATCTGAGGAGGCTGGCCTGGCTGAGGAGGAGGAGGAGTCTCGAGCGGACTCTCCTTGACAAAAAACTTGACTCCGTCTTCCCGAGCACTCTGGCGGACAAGAGTGACGTCAATGTTCAGTTTGCCGGGGTACACGAGCCGCACAAAGGCCGCCGAACGCGGCACAATGGTGAAACGCGGCTGGAGCTGTTTCTGGCGCGTTTCGAGGTCGGAAATCGACAGCGACGAGATGGACTTCTCGAGGTTTTCGAGCGAATCGCCTCCGCGAGTTTTCTGCAGCTTCTGCAACGTGGTATACAGGTTTCGCGTGGTTTGAAGAAGCCACACGACCGGCCGTAGTCCACTGCTGTTGAGCGTCTCCTGCAGATACGAGTGGATGATGTTGTGGGGGTCTGAGGGAGACAGGTGCAGGGTGATGCAAGGGTTGAGTTCGCTGGGGATGTCGACACTGACCTGCTCGTTTTCGCCTCCGCCCAGCTTGAACTTGATCTGCTGCATGGACGCCGTCACGAGATCGAGTCCGAGATCCTTGATGAGCTCAATGTAGCCCACAATCTGCTCAATCTGCTGCAGGCGTTCCTTGAGCTTGGCCACCAGGGAAAAGCCAGGCGCGTGGGCTCCATCGAGAGTCAGCTTGTAGATGCCTGTGGATGCGTCAAAGTCGATGGAGTCGTTGGACGGCAGGTTCATGACCGTCTTGGCTCGTCCCTGGACATGGAGCTTCATATCCATGCTTCCGGCAGTCATTTCAGGCACCACCAGAAGCGACGAGTGAGACCACGACGACACGAGCGCCGAGTTGTCGATGACAACCACGGGGGTGTGTTGTGCGGACCGCAGGAGTCTGAAGGGGGTCTTCGCGGCTCGAAGCTCGTCCAAAATCGGATGCAGCACGATTCTATGGGACGCAAACGTGACCATCTGGGTGAGCAGCTCGTAGTCGTACAAGCTGTCGAGATCCTGGTTGACGTGGATGCGGTCCATGCACTCGGCGGTCCAGGCTGTATCTTTTCTGACTCGCAGTTTGGCAATCCACCAGAGAGGTAGAGAGCCGTCTTCCGGCACAGTGACCACCACAAACCAGTTTGAGGGCCACTGCGGTTGCCGCAGAAACAGCACGTAGCGCGTGGTGAAGCCGAAATGCGTCTTCATTTCGTCTGTCGACAGCGTCACGTTCTGCGCAGTCCATCCTGTGGCACAGGCTCGAGTTCTGATGTCGTTTTCGAGCGACAGAAGACGCAGTTTGAACAGAACCGAGGCGGCCTGATCTGGACGAGACACGAGCTCGTTGAGAGACCGCTCGGCTGACAGAATCAAGCTCGTGGCGTTCTCAAGCACAGTCTTTCCTGTGAGTCTGTCTACCGTGAACACGGTTGATCTGAGTGAAGTCAGACGGAACCGTAGTTTATGGCCATCACTGCACAGCGACACCATATCGCTTGAGTCACCGAGGAGAGCCCGCAGCTTGGTGTAGACGCAGGAGATGATGTGTTTGAGATGCAGGGTGGTCACGTACTCCAGCAGCTGGGCCACGTCTGTACTTTCTCCGCCAAACTGGATCTGGTGCTCGGAAAACGGCACTTCCTCGCCCTGTCTGCTCCATCTGACTGCTATTCTGAGATCAGACTCGGAAAAGATACCGATTTCCAGCGTGCTTTTCGGCCTGTGGGTCGCATGCTGACTCACCCAGTACTCCAGCGCAATCAGACTTCGTTCCTGGTAGAATCTGTGTCTCAGAGTCCCACTCCACAGCCCCTTGCTCATCTCCATGATCTGTTTGTAAATCAGGGCCAGTTTATAATTCAGGGCAAACTTCATCAGCAGCGAATATAGTGCCGACAGTCCCCTCTGAGCCAGGGCCGAGTTGCCCGCTCTCTCTAGCATGCCCCGTGTCTGCGGAGGCAGCTCTTTGCGGTCGCCAAACAGCAGACGGAAATCAATGAAGAAAAACGGCCCGTCTAGGGTATCGTCAGCGATTCCAACATCGACCTCAAACGCGTTGGCGACCGTGAAGGTTGCCCGGCCGTTGGCGATCTTGTACCGCTTGAATTGCGGCGGAATGTCTGTGCTCTGGGCCAGTTGCACCGACAGCAACACATTGAGGTCTCTCAGTGTCCGCAATATCGTCTGCGGCTTGAGCTTTTTCTTGGGCGCCATGTCGTAGTCGCCAAACGTGGTTGGTGCTCCTCGAGTCAGCACCTGGACGGCCGTCTGGAGGTCGGGATTGCGACTTTTGGCAGCCCCCAGATCCCGGCCCAACCCCACCAACATGTGGTTGAGATTGTCAAAGCAGTTGCGCTGGCCATGCAACCACGCAACCACGTCGATGCACTTGGTCACGTCCTCAGACACCTTGGCCCACTTGGTCAGCACATAGGTGCGCACAAACTCCTGACGAGCTCGCACCAGCACCTCCAACAGCGCCTGCTTTTTGGCCACGTCTGCGGGCGTGGACGGCAGCGTCTCCAGCACGTTGGCGAGCTCGCGGTGCGCGTTGTCACACACGGTGCCCACCGCGCGCCCCAGATCGACGTAGTTGGCCTCCACGTGCGGGATATCCGAGCCTTTCATGATGAGGTTGACGGTTAGGGTTGTGAAAAGAGTAAAGACATGTCGTGATCTTAGTCAGCTGGGAGGAGTGGGGGAGAGTGTGCTTACTAAGAGCAAGTCGAGGTGGACAGGGAAGTTGACCAAATGAAATACGTGACGAGTCATGTGACCTGGATTACTGATCACGTGACTCATTTTAAGTATAGATTATGACTTCTACAAGTATTTCTTCCTCTGATGGACAAATTTTCACCGCGGAAATCCCGGAGTTGATGGCGTGGGTTCGAGTAGGGGTGGTGAAAAACCTAAGCCATGATTATGTAATCGAGGGGTGGAGAGTTGTGAAGCAGTTGACAGAGAGTGTTCATACCTGAAATAATAGATGAAAAGCTGTTTAGGAGTCTAGTAAATGAGTCAGGTAGTTGCTCAAACGTACTTTTGACGTTTATTTGCTTTGGTGGGTTCTATGAGGAATTGTTTTCTTTTCATCCAATTTACCAAAATTGTAGCTAAAATGAAGATAATTCAGGGTTATTTGTCTGGTATGATAATACTCTTCAGAATTGAGCTCAATGATTTTGAATAGCAGCTAAAAAGAGACCAGGCTGCAAAATCATTGCTTGTCACTTAAAAGATGGTAGATTCGTGCTGACGAAGTAATGATTACGTAATCATCAAACCGAGACCTGAATAACTAACTGATCTTGAACAATGTTGACGAGGTAACAACAAGTTCCTTTGTACTCCTCTACCTGGTCACCCTTTGCTGAAGATCAAGCTCAAGGCACTCAGACTCTTGCTCAGCATGTTCACAGCTATTGGATTGATCATAGCTGTTCCTTAACCACGGCTCTCTTTGATTCATGGTAGGAACTCATTGCATTCGATGCCGATAGTGCAATCATCTTGGATATAACCTGTTCTAGTAATTACGTAAAGCTCCTTCTTACTCATATTCAGTCAGATAGAAGTTCTACGTGGATCAATTAAGAGAACTGTCCACTGTCTTTCAGATCAGTCCTTGATGACTAATATTTTTTTCACCTCTGTAGTAATGCTTGTCGAAGTTGTCGCTCCGCTCCAACTTCTTCGCTCCAACTTCTCCAGAAGGAAACCCAAGTGCCATCCTCATTCCCAACCGTTTCAGATGCTTTTGAAGGCAAGTAAACGGCCCGACTGAGTGGGGAGATACGTATAGAGACGTCAATACGGGAATAACCAGCCAAGAAGAGTGGTAAATAACCAGCCAAGACAACGGTTACAAAAATAACGGTGTGTGTGCCAAGCTGTGTAAACAGTTGGGGTGGTGCGATTAGTTGGAGCGTATAACAGGTCACCTGAATTTACGTCATCAGGTTTTTGATTATTTTTGAAATGTCTGGGAAGAGATGACGATGATCCGGCTGAGATGAAATTTTGGTCTTCGTAGTCTTCACTCGGAACAAACCGGCTCCTCATCTGGCTTAATAAGCAACATGGCCTCATCTCCACACTTTTCTGTGGAATGTATCGTCGTTATTGTGTCCTGTTGATATCCCAATGTGCCATGACGTATACGATAGCTGTCAAAGTCAGCTGTTGACTAAGTTTTTGTCGATCCCTTTTCAGCTTTACGGTCTGGATATCGTGAGATGATGGAAGGAGAGAAGTGTAATTGGAGCTAGCAGGGGTCAAGTGGGTCTGCTGAGAGAGACAGGAGGGCTGAAAGGAAAATTGTGGTGGAAAATTTGGTCAATTTCAGTCATTTTCTGTCGCTTTCAAGAGCACTCTCTTTTCATCTCCATCTTTTCAAATCCAATCTCATGCACTGATAGATACTGGTGAGATAGCGTAGAGTTTGGAGTTTGAGTGGAGTGGACCTGTTGATTAGCTATAGTGTAGCTATAAGAGTAAGCTACGAATTAGCATACATTCCAAAGGACGGAAGCAGCTGTAACGAGAAACAGATCAGAAACAGCGATGGAACATCAAACACGGGACTCAGCTTCTCCAAGAATGTGGAACCCACCTTCCATTCCACATTGAGAGCACGCAGAAGACTGCCTGAAATCTGTGGGGCTGGTAGCAGGGTACATATTGGAAGAATGTCAGTCATAGTAACAAGGCCGGCTAACAAGGGAGGTGCGAGTATATGCGAGATACAGCAGAGGAGAGAGAAAAAGAAGTAACCAAGAGTAAACACAGCACACCACAACACAACACAACAAACAGTCGTTGAAACAATCACCCTCCGCACGGCTGAAACATGAAATTCATTTCTCGTTGGCCATCCAATCACAGCCAAAGAGAGACACCTGTGACGCTACCGAGAAGCCAATTCCAGATTGGTGGTGTGTGCAGCAGGGACGCGGCGGCTTACTGGATTCAGAAGAACCACTGCCCAGAGCTTAACCTACGTCAGCCAGCCCTGCCTAAGAAAATGGACTGGAAAAAACGAACGAAAATAATATATTGATTTGGATGTTTATTACGCAAGTACCGAGCTGAAACAGGTATACATTGTTGTTCTTCTTGTGTGCTATTTCGAGCTTCCACCTACCTCTTCCACCACGCTCACATCCCCTCAATTCTCGCAAACTCTGGTTGCTAAAGTTGAAAGAGAAAGTTGGTGCCCACCCACAGTTATCGCCAGCCGTGCCATCCGCTAGACTCTCTTTTCCTCACTCCGAAGAGCAACTTTTTCGATCCCGCGGGTTCGAGGCTGACGCAAAACACGACCCTTGACCACGACACCAGCGACACACACGGGTTTCCCACCTCGCCCAGAAACGCCACTACCCCAAGTTCGACTCTTGCACTTGCTTCTACCCCAGATTAAATAGCTCGAAAGGCACACACGACTTGGAGACACACGACCAGACACGATAACACGCACACAAACACACAAACACACACACAAAACACATCCATACCCCCATACCATACCCTTCTACATCCATGGCAGAGTCCTCAGGCTCACCACCCAACAGTAATGGGACTCACAGTTCGATCCCGGCGAACCCCGCCACCCACAACCCCCAGACGTTCCGTCAGACCCACCAGAAACGGCCCAGCAACCTCAGCAACGCCAGCACCGAAGATGTGCCTGTGGCCATCCAGCAGCTCGCAGTGACACCCACCAACCAGCAGGGTGAGTGGTTTTTCAAGTCCCCCTCGAGTTACACCCCCAAAGCTATGGGCACCGTCCTGTCTGGTCTCCAGGTCCAGATCCCCACTGAAGACGCCCATGGGAACAGAACCACGTCGATTCTGACTACTCCACCACCCGCAGGAAGACAGAGATCGTCAACCTTGTCGTCAGACACCCCCGGAGGACAAAGTAGCGCTACCAGCTTCATTGATCTCACGCCTCTGCCCTCCCCTAACCTGTTTTCGGATCCCAACGCCCCCGGAGTGTTCAGATACTTCAACGGCAACTCGCCGCCTATGGCGTCCATCTCGCGAATGCCCTCGTTGAGATACAAACAGAAGGAAACGTCTCCAGTACCCCAGCTGGCTCCTTCTGCGGGAGAAACGGAACCCACAGGCGGACGACGAGTCATGTCCGAGTACGTGCCGTTCACGTCGCCCGTCACGTCCGTTCATCCCGTCTCTGCAGGCCACATTTCGTCGCCGAGACACGTGATTCCGTCCAGACTGCGAACAGAGACGGATCAGATCAACGTCGTCAAGTCGCCCAAACGGTCTGCTCTCAGTGACGAAGAAAAGTCGCCCACATCGTCTACTACGGTCCGTCCTCACTCGTCTGGAGCTGCTGTGGCCTCTCTTCCTCAGCATGTGCCTCAGCGAGTCGTTTCCGTGGCTACCACCACCTCGGAACTCGACTACCATTCGCAGATGCTCAAACGAGAACAGCATCTGAGACAAAGACAGCGGGAGCGAGAACAGGCCGATGATGACGGACTGGCAGAGTACTCAAAGAGTGCCCATCCACTGGGATCCTCCTTGGATTCGCAAAGTAGCGTGCGATCTACAACTACCACGTCTTCGTCAGCACACACCTCTCCCGAACTCGCAGCTTCGGTTCCCCAGTCGTCCATCTACGACGCCTACGATATCGACATGAACAAGACGTCGTGGCGAGAACTGCGGCCTCTGGGAAGGGGAGCTTTCAGTCGAGTCGTTCTGGCCGTGCCTCATACCCGTCAAAACTACGACGAGGAACACGCCCAGAAGGACCACAATCTGGTAGCCATCAAGATCGTCGAGGTGGCAGCAGCAGGAGGAGCTTCCAGGGAGAGAATCGAGTCGGGATTGAGACGTGAACTTGATATTCTGAAACACGTCCAGCACCCTTCTCTGATCAAGCTTTTGGCGTTCAACATTGACGACAACCGAGCTCTCATGGTTCTGCAGTACTGTCGAGGAGGCGATCTGTTCGATCTCGCTTCCAACCACAGAAACGAGCTCACCAGTCTGCTAGTGCGACGAATCTTTGCCGAGGTCGTCAACGCAGTCATGTATCTGCACTCGCAGAACATTGTGCACAGAGACATCAAGCTGGAAAACGTGCTTCTCAACATCCCCGTGGAGGAGATGCTCACGTTGGATCCCGTGACGTATCCCTACAGTCTGGTGACTCTGACAGATCTCGGTCTGGCTCGTCGAATCGACCCCAATGAGCCCACCCTGACCACCAGATGTGGTTCCGAGGACTACGTGCCTCCCGAACTGCTCATGGGTCAGCCCTACGACGGCCGTCAGACCGATTCGTGGGCTCTCGGAGTGCTTCTGTACGCCATTATGGAGGGAAGACTGCCGTTTGACGCTCCCCGAACGTCTGGAGGAGGCAGATCTCGAGGCCGAACTGCCCATCGAATCGCTCGAATCGAGTGGTCCTGGGGCGTGTTCAAGGACGAGCCTGATGGAACGCCTAACACATCTCCTAATCCCACGGGTCTGGGAGTTCCTATTGGTCAGTGGGACCGAGAGGCCTGGACTGGCGGCAAAGAGATTGTCAAGGGATGTCTTCAGCGACGAAACAAGCGATGGTCGGCCTTTGATATCGGCCAGAAGTCTTGGGTCAAGGAAGTGCTTCCCAAGCGGCTGATTATGCGAGCCTCGATTGACGGAATGGCCGTGGAGACCAAGATGGTCAGTGTCGATACTCGGGATGTCGAGCGGGCTGCCTCTGAGCCTGCGAGAACTGAGCCTGCTACCATTAAGGCTTAGAGAATGATGCGAAGCGTCATGAGAGTGAAGGACGGACGAAGGACTGACGAAGGACTGACGAAGGACTGAAGAACTGACGATGACTAACGACGATGTCATTAACTAATAACGAGGGAACGGTTACCGTGGGTAACGTGATGGATTTTGGTTTTGAGATTGCTCAATGAGTACGAAAGACGACGCAGGAGTTGCGTGTCTATGAGTGGGAAATTACGACATCACATGTAATATACTATATTTATTTGCATTAACGAGGAGGTGTA
The DNA here is from genome assembly GCA_001600195.1 of Yarrowia keelungensis. Lineage (NCBI taxonomy): Eukaryota > Fungi > Ascomycota > Dipodascomycetes > Dipodascales > Yarrowia > Yarrowia keelungensis. The sequence goes on along the minus strand of BCJD01000002.1, from coordinate 1,949,895 downwards.
GTGGTGGAGGTTGGTAGACTGTGTATTGAATGATATAGGATGAATTGAGATTAAGGAAGGGAGTGTGAGTGTTCTGAGAGACCTTTGGAGGTATCTCGAGAGCACTGTGTTTGCTGTGTTCACTCAATGTGGATAATAATACAACTGCCCACAGTAATATCGTTACAGAACGGTGTATTGGCATGACTTGCAGAATAATGAGACAATGACGCAATTGGTCAGTGAGGTTGCCAAGGGTTATTTATAGATTGCGACAGTGAAGGTGGTGATGATATATGTGGAAGTTGAGAGGTGGCATCTTTTGAACGATGACAATAAGACACGATAGGACTGTTTCATAAGGACTAAAGCCACGATAGAATACGTGGACTTTGAACTATTTAAGACAGCGTTACTCAATGACAAAGGAGCTGTCCTGTTGCTATAGACTGCCTTATATGAGAGAGATGAGCTGATTACAATCATACAGCTTGAGATTTTCAAATTCATCATTCGCTATATGTCAATTACTTATGGCGCACTTACACAGTCATACCTTGAACTTCAGGAAGACCCTCCTTTATCACTTTAAAGATACCTTGGAGGACACGAGCTAGAGCTGAGTTGATCACTAAGCCCATAATTCGAGAGTCGTGGAAAGCTTTACTATCAATCAAAACCTGTGTTGTCTGAACAGTCATCTCTGAAATAGTACTTTTTGATAAATATTGGAGCAACAGGTCTTCCGTCTTCGTTCACACCTCTCCCAGCCTTGCTCACTAATCACTCAACTGTTAGTTCAGCCCTGTCCAAGTGGTATGAAAGACAGTTAAAAAGCACCAAAGTAATCCGATTGACACCAGAAACCCAACCTATAGACATGAATGACGTCCACTTCAACCACAGCCAACTTGCTTACTTGTATGTCCATGGCCACCTTCGGTGACCATGTCCATGCCTCAGATTAGATCAAGTTACAATCAGCGCAGACAATGTGTAAATACCACCTGCTCCCTCTCTAAGCATCGTCATTGGCACGATCCCACCCGTCTTGTATACGACGAGTGTTGGATAAGAGAGAGTGCATGTCTACGCATCTGATACTGTAATTAGCGGCCACCGTGTGTGCCAGTGTACAGCTTATGATAGAGTTTCCAGGCGTGCGATATTAGAAGACGAGGGGGTCAGTGTGTGGCACAATTAGTAAGCCAATAAATGTGTATATCGCTCGTCTGTGTGCATCACGTGACCCGTATCTCTCGGTCACATGACTTATTCTCCTGCCACCTCCCGTTGTCATATTATTGCCACTCCCAACCCACTTTGCCACTTTAGGACAAGCTCAGCACTACCTTTGGCTTTGACTTGGGTTGCCTCCTTTCTGTATCGTGACAGCACAGCTCAGTGATAACACTTTGAGTAGCCGTCGAGCAGTTTTACCACGTAACCAACGACACCCTGCTAAACATCACCAGCGATAGTGAGATAGCACAACGACACTTTCTTACCACAACAACACTCTTCTTCACCACCACCACTACAACAACACCACCACCACAACAACACCACTTCTTACCACAACCATGTCAGCTCCCCGAAAAACCACCAGCGTGAAGCTGGTTCTGCTTGGCGAGGCCGCCGTGGGCAAGTCCTCGCTGGTGCTGCGATTTGTGTCCAACGAGTTCCAGGAAAACAAAGAGCCCACCATCGGCGCAGCCTTCCTCACACAAAAGTGCAACTTCCCCGACCGCACAATCAAGTTTGAAATCTGGGACACGGCCGGACAGGAGCGGTTTGCCTCCCTGGCACCCATGTACTACCGAAACGCCCAGACCGCGCTCGTGGTGTACGACATCACCAAGCCGCAGTCGTTCATCAAGGCCCGGCACTGGGTCAGCGAGCTCAAGTCCCAGGCGTCTCCGGGCATCATCATCGCTCTGGTCGGCAACAAGCGGGATCTTGTGGACGACGACGAGTCTGCCCGAAAGGTGGCCGAGGAGGAGGGCAAGCAGCTCGCCGAGGAGGAGGGCCTGCTCTTCTTCGAAACCTCGGCCAAGACCGGTCTCAACGTCAAGGACGTGTTCATGGCCATTGCCCAGAAGATTCCCGAGGAGCAGAAGGCGCCGTCCGGCGGCCTGAGAGGAGCCGAGGAGGACAGCAGGGTCGACCTCAACTCGGCCGTGGCTGGCCCCGAAAGCAGCTGCGCCTGTTAGTTATAGAGTGAATGAGCATATTGTAGTAAACAATGGAAAGACGGCAGAGCCGCTTTTCACAACGAGCGGTTAACAACAGGCTGCTCGTCCGTATTTTACGCTGGATTGATGGGCCGTCAGCTCAATTTCCAGCTTTGAGCTATGCTCCTATTCACACCTCAAAGTTATCTCAGTCTAGACACAGCCCACTTTGTAGACTCTGCGTATGTAGGGGAGGTAGTAATGTAGCAGTGGCTGTCGAAAATACTTGTACAGCTGTTTGTGTCAGATAGCACTAGTGTTCGTATTCGTAGCAAACCAGAACCATTCTATCAATCTCCAGCATTGCTATTGACACCTGCTATCATGCACTCCTATCATACATATCGGTAGATTGCGATTGTGTCATGTGAAGAAGATGATTGGAATTGAGGGCAGATGAAGGGTGGCTTGAGGGTGATATTTGTAACTGTCATCGTCTGAGGGCACCGTCAGACAGCTGCCATATCCTCACTACCCGCCTGTCATTACCCCTATCACTCTGCCGATCCCCACGCCACAGAAATTAGCTCAAGGTACGAGCTCTAACTGGGGTATTAAGTAAGTGGTGAGAGATTAGTTAGGAAAAATAAAGACTCGTAATCTGTAGCACTACCGTACTGGTTATGAGTAACCTCTGTGAACTATCCCCCTGACTCGTCATCCGTGGGTAGGCCCCCGAAGACACCGCCGCTAACGCCGGTTTGGAGACAGAACATGATTGCGTCCGCGACTTTGTTTTTGGTAGTGTCTTTGGTGTTGAGAGAAGCGGTGTTATGATAGAGCACTTTCTTTAAGAGTGTGCTTTTGTGTCCCTTAATTAAAGACGCTTATATACTCTCACCAATGCACCTAATTCTAGAGTAACGTAGAAGCCCTACATACACACTCTCTAAATACTCTCACCTCAGTTTATGAGCACTCGCTTCGCCCGTGCCCGCACCCCTCTCACAATGCGTCAGTTATGTTACAAATAAATACTTGGTCTAAGACGTACCTTTTCGTCAAGGCACCTCTATACGGTCATCCGCAGTGACCTAGACCCCCAATAGCTTTCCCACAGCAGCAGCTCCTCCTAGAACAAACCGCACCAACGAGTCTCCAGCAAGACTTCCAATGGCATACATGTTTGGCAGTACCTGGAAGTCGCCGTAGAAAGCGTGATCCGCAGCCTCGCACAACTGAGAGTCGCCTGTAGCTCCTGCAAGATAGTTGCACGGAGAAGCGCCTGCAGAGTCGGGGGTCTTTGGATCGCCGTTGGAGGGCGGTCTGTTGGCGTGTTTGGTGCCGCAGTCTGTGAGCCCAGTGGGGGTCTCTTCTTCGTCCTCGTCCTTTCGCTTTGGACTGAGGATCCGCTTGGAAATTGTGTGTTTGTTGACCGTGTACGCCTCCTGTTGGGCGAGGTCTAGAGCCTGGAGAATTCGGTTGGACAGAAACTGAAGAGAACCTGTTCTTCCAACGCAGATTCGCACGTTTCCCACGTGACGAGTAAGCACTTCGCCACTGGGCAGCTCCAGTTTCAATACTCCATCTTCGGCAGACAAGATCTTTGTGTTTGCCAGTCCTTCGTAGTGGCATCCGTTTTCCTCAAATTTGCACTTTTTCGGAGCACAAACCACGCCATTAGTGGGTTTACCTCCATTGGCAGTCCGCTTTTGAGCCGCTGCTGCCAGTTTCATCCATCTGTGAATAGAGGCGTACTCAGGGTACAGTTCTCGAGGGAAGCCCTTCAAGGGACACGGTTTGTCACCCCATTTGAACAAATGCAAGACTCGTCCGCCCTGTTTGAAGGTGGAGGAGATGATATCGGCCGCCGAGAAGCCAGATCCAACCACCAGGGTCACATCTGAGTCCGAGTGGTCAAAGTGGAACAGTCCGTTGAACCGCTTGTCAATGAGCTCGTTGAGAGTCATGCCTGTGCACTCTGAGTTGTACAACAGCGACTTGCTGGAACAATTGGCATGCTTGTGGGTCTTGAACTGCGACGGTTTGTCGAAAATACCGGTTGCAAGCACCACGTTTTTGGTAGTTAGTCGGCAAGAAGGCGTTCTCCTTGAAGAGTTTGTCCAAGGAGCTGTTTGAGTACCTCCAGAGGGAGATCCAGGCACAGATTCCGATCCTGGAGTCATAAGACCTACCTGACCGTTGTAACTGACCGTGTATCCTCCCTTGATTCTGATATCCACCTCGATGACCGTGCCTATAATGAGGGAGTCTGAAATTCCCACCACGTCTGGATAAGCATCGAAATACGACGCTATATCTTTTCTCTTGGGTCTCAGAAACTCCGGTGGCGCTTTTCCGTACTTTTCCTTATAGTGAGTCGAAAAAGGGTAGCCTGGAAGCGACAGCATTTCTGCGTAACTCAGACACTGGTCATCTGGAGTGGTTGTAGAGGTATCAGATTGCGCCCATTGGCCTCCGGGATGGGTTCCGATGACCACGTGGTCTATAGCTCGGTCGGGCTCGTTCACCCACGTGATTCGGCTGTCCATTTGGTCTCTGCTGACGTAGTTGATCTCGTCAGAGACTACCAACAAATCCAGTAACAAATTGACCGGTAACATTGACGATCTAAAGTGCGGACCTTTGTCAATAACGTGCTGCAGCACATTTCTGTTGGACACAGCGTCCAGCAGGCTTTTTCCACCGGGTTTCCGCTCGTATTCAGCCAGCAGTCTGTGGAGCTCGGGATCAGGATGGGGGATCTGGGGGTTGTAGTAGGGGATATTTCCGTGCAAAATGTAGGAGAGACAGAGCCCCGCGGGGCCCGAGCCGATGACAACCGTGTTGATGGACGACATGGCGAAAAATCTGCGCTAGATCTTTGCAAACCTCGTCAGATCAATGTTGGTTGCTCATGTTGAGATTTTGCATCAGAGTTTGCCCTTTAGCGCAACAGAGTTGGAGAGCTGCAGGTGTGCGGTGAGTTATGTTGATGGATACAAGGACATGTGGAGAAAAAGAGGCTGGTGTTTGTTGATTATAAAACAAGTACAAGGGGGTGTTGGTGCGTATCCGTGTATCCGAGCCTCACCAAATACGGAATCTGTGGCCTATGGCTTCGCACACACCTATCATCCACCTGTCATGCGTAATTTGTCAGCCTACAGTAAGCTACGTTCATGAAGACAAATGAGACATGTGAGGCGGAGACGAGGAATGGAGAAATGAGGATATTTGGTGACAAAAAGTCATGTATGAAGCTCCAGCTATAGTTGAGCGGAATCGATAAACTGTCAGCCTTTTTATGTTCACCACCTTTTTGCTTCTACCACCCTACTTTCACCACCACCCTGATTTACCAGCCTACACACTTCCACCAATCCCATAACGAGCTTAGCTAATGTGGCTGATGGGGCTGCAGACTAAAGGGTGTGGTGAGCTGTGTGGGGGTTAAAAAGGGATCATTAGTATATATATGAGCTCCCCACGCTCCCTGCTTTCACATGGACGTACTCGTTTTTCTTTATCTTCCTCTATTCCTCTGCCTACCTCTTCTGTCATCATCAGTCACTAGTCGTTCTCAACTGTAATTGGCGGAGTCCTAAGTGTGGAGTGGGGGTACCAGCAAGTGCTTCCAATCTATGCTGTGCCTGAGGGAGTGCAGAAATCGAAATTTGGGTTCAAATTATGGGCCCCTGGCAAAAGAATTCACGTCTCAAATTATGGGGCTGTTTACCCACCCGAGGATCGAACTCACAACCCCTGCACTCTACACTACAGACGCACTCAACTGCTTTATCCTCCATGGCATTGAGTTTGGGCGTGGGAAATTACGTAACGATTTGGAGGGGGTGTAGTTGACGCAATTGACGGAATATTTGGATGAAAAGTATACCATTGGAATCAGAAAAGCTCAATTACCATACTGTCAAAATTCCATTCTCATATCTCCACTTTCTACCATCCCACCCTACTCCTACCCCCTCAACATTAACTTGCTACAAGCACACTTGTACACATCTACAACCCAACATGTCCGTTTCTCAAACCGATTCCACCGTTACCGTCACGCTCGGCTCGTCCGAGGTCAAGATCCTGCGATACGGCGCCACCGTGCTGTCGTGGAAAGTGGACGGCAAGGAGCAGCTGTGGCTGTCCGAGTCTGCCAAGCTCGACGGTTCCAAGGCCGTTCGAGGAGGCATTCCTCTCGTGTTCCCCGTCTTTGGCAAATCCACCGAGGGCCCTACCTCCTCTCTCCCCCAGCATGGATTTGCCCGAACCTCGACCTGGGAGTACCTCGGCCAGACGTCTGAGAAGCCCGTGGCTGCCATCCAGTTTGGTCTGGGTCCCGAGAACCTGTCTGAGGAGGCCCAGAAGCAGTGGAACTACAACTTCACGCTGATCTACACGGTGACCATCGACGACGCCAACAAGACGCTCGAGACCCGAATGTCGGTCGAGAACGCCGAGCAGGAGAAGCCCTTCGACTTCAACATTCTCTTCCACACCTACCTGCGTGTCCCTGAGATTGCCAACGTCGAGGTGACCGGTCTGCAGGCCACCGAGGTCAAGGACAAGGTCACCGTGTCGTCGTACGTCGAGCAGGCCGCCAAGGTGACTGTTTCCGGCGAGGTTGACCGGGTCTACGAGAACGTGCCCGGCGCTGTCAACGTCGACGTCGAGAACAAGCCCTACCTCACCGTCACCCGAGACAATGTCAAGGACGTGGTTGTGTGGAACCCCTGGACCGAGAAGGCCGAGGGTCTGGCTGACTTCACGCCCAAGCAGGGCTTCCACCACATGATCTGTATCGAGGCCGGAGACGTGGCCAAGTGGCAGAAGCTCAACGCCGGAGACAAGTGGGAGGGTGGCCAGACCATCAAGGCTCATTTGTAGGGTAACAGAGTAGTGAATGATAATGAATGAAGATGTGCAAAGAATTAGAGAAGGGATTGTAGCTTAGAGAACAAGAGACTATACAAGAGCTTAGAAGACACAGATTGCAGCTTAGAAGACAACAGATTGCAGCCTAGAAAATGACACTACCCGCTTCTCTTGATCCACACCGTAAGTGGGTACAAATATATGAACAGATCAAACCATACGAGATGATCTACTTGTAGAATTACAACTCGTTATTGTAGATTTGGAGATATTGCCACAAGTATCCGAACCATCATTTGGCATAGAGACAAAAATCTCTTACCTGTGATAACGTGCTAAGTCTCACCAACAACTTGCCACTTGTTCTACTCTTTCTAGAGATTTCTATCGCCGTCTCTCATCCATACATTACTAATGAGTATCCGTAATTACAACGCTACATCCCATTAGGCAATTCATTTCAAGACAGTACCCCTTGATCGTATTCGGTTCGAGTTTCCCTTGAAGAGTTGGGGACGTAAACACCATAGGAAGCGTAATAGTACTCAGAATGTGGATTTTCTGGTACCGTTGCAATCGTCTCAAAATTCTGCATCCAACTATGCTACTTTCATTGCTTTAGTCCTTTTATATCACCCAATATCTTTCATTCGCCACCCCCTCAGACCCACAGCAACTCAACCTCACGCAACCTTGATATCTCCGTCTCATTTATCAGCACCTTGTTTTGTCCGCTCAACCTTGCTTCTAAGGCGTACATTCAGCAGAGCCGTTACACGCAAAAACCAAAAAGCAAGAAAGCAGGTTGTTGATCAATAGGCTTTTAGGTGGATGCCGAGGAGACTGGAGGGGCACTAAACGGGGTATTTTGAAGGGAATATTGGCTTGAAACCCCCGTTAATCAATTTTTCACCCTCGAAATACCCGATTTGCCACTTTCCCCACCTCAATTGACCTCCTATAGCCCAACCTATAGCTCCCCTAGGGTTCCATCATACTCAAGCTTCATAACTCTTCCATGACAAACCAGCGGACATAAGAGCTGCAATCTGAGATAGAGATGTGATATATAAAGGAGAGGACTTGTAGTGATCTCCATCAATAACACACCGCCACTTTCGCACACACACTTACAACATGTCCCCCACTACACTTATCACTGGAGCTACCGGATTCATTGCCGGTCACTGTATCGAGCAGCTTCTCGAGGCTGGCCACAAGGTGATTGGAACGATCCGATCGCAGGAGAAGGGCCAGCGACTTGCGGCCGCGTTCCCCGAGGCCATCAAGTCCGGCCAGCTGGTCTTTGAGACTGTTTCCGACGTTCGATCTGAGGAAGAGTTCAAGACCTTGTTCCAGAAGCACCAGGACATTGTCTACGTGCTCCACACGGCCTCTCCCTTCCACTTCAACGTCGAGGATCCCGTCAAGGACATGCTTGAGCCTGCCGTCGAGGGCACTCTCACTGTTCTCAAGACCGCCAAGGCCCATGCCCCCAAGGTCGAGAAGTTTGTCATCACCTCGTCTTTCGCTGCCATGATGAACTGGAACGAGGTCGGCGACTCCAACGCCGTCGTCACCGAGAAGTCCTGGAACCCCGTCACCTGGGACGAGGCTGCCCAGAAGGGCAACGTGGTTCTGACTTACCTGGGATCCAAGAAGTTTGCCGAGAAGGCCGCCTGGGACTTTATGGAGTCCGAGAAGCCCTCCTGGGGACTCACCACCGTCAACCCCGCCTACGTGTTCGGTCCCGGTATCGCCATTGACGCCAAGGCTCTGAACACTTCCAACGAGGTCATTGTTCAGGGTGCCCTGTCGACCAAGCCTGGAGAGCCTGCTCCCGCTGGACCTGCCCAGATGTGGGTGGACGTTCGAGACGTGGCCAAGGCCCATATCTCTGCCATCTCCAAGTCCCTGGACAACCAGCGACTCATGCTGTGCGTGTCCAAGTTCTGCAACCAGGATCTGCTGGACATCATCAACAAGGACGTTCCTGAGCTCAAGGGCAAGATTGCTACTGGAGAGCCTGGAACTGGCGTCGAGGTCAACAAGCAGGGCTTCCAGTTTGACAACGAGAAGACCCGAAAGGAGCTCAACTACGACTGGGTGCCTCTGGATAAGTCGGTCACTGACTTTACCAAGCAGTGGCTGTCTTTCCAGAAGTAGAGGAGCTTGGAGCGAAGCTCTAAGCGACGACTCTACTGAGTGGACCACATTAGATATAGACAATAGACGTATTTATGATTATTTGTACAAGCATAAGAGAGACTTGCTCTTTAATTGTGGTTCTGATACACCTGTTTACTATATGAGCTTGGATCTGCTTCTCATAGCTATTGACCTACTTGTACTGTTGCATGGTTAGTAAGGTGTCTTTTGATAGTGAGGTGTGTGTAGTTCAGAGACTGGCGTATTTTGGTCAAATGGTGGTCAACACCTGCGAAATTCCTACAAGTATCTTCTACAGTTCTTGTAATATCGTGTCCCCATCTCACAGGGCACTCCATAGCTCATCTCCGTTCACTCCTCATCACATAATATATACACTTATTTCAGATTGACGTTATTTCATGATATTACTACATGTGGAGCAAGATTAAGCATGGCATACATACCACCTCCTAGCCAGTAACACTGTCTCATTCTCTCAGATGTCTACAACTTGGCCTTGGCGTTAGCACCCACTCCTCCGCTGGTCGCAGCAACGTTGCCCCGGATACCGCCGTTCTCGGGAGCCTTCTCGTCGCCAAAGAAGACCACCGTCACGGTCAGATCGTCTCTGTATCGCCGCGACTGGGGCGCAGGAATGCTCAGCAGCATGGACAGCTGTTCTCGGTCAGCTCCTCCCAGCGCGTTTCGAATCAGATGGGTCGCCACGTTCTCGTCCTCGACCGTGGGCTTGAGCACCGCGCCCTGGTGTCGGAACGGCGGCTTCATGGCGTCCTGGTCGACCGTCAGATCCACCACCTTTGTGGAGTCGGCCTTGCCAAACATCTTGTCCCACATTCCGCCGGATTTGGCAGACTGGGCAGCCGAAGACTCGGTGATCGGGTGAGTCTCCATCCACTGGACCACCAGAGACACCACCTCGTCGTTGGAGAGCATCTCAAACAGTCCGTCGGAGCCCATCACCAGAAAGTCGCCGCTCTTGACCTTGGTGGTGGTCACCTCGGGCTCTGCAGTCACGTAGGGAGGCGATCTGAGCTCCGGAGGCGTGCTTCGGCCGAAAAAGGCCCGTGCCACCTTGTCCTGCAGGTCTCTGGTCCACTTGTATCGCGCGTCTCCAAAGGCACGTGTGGGTTCAAGACCTCCCAGAACTCGTCCTCGACGAATCACACGGTCTTCTTCGCCAGGATGCTCTTTTCTGATTCGGTCGGCCTCTCGCTGGTTGGAACCGGTCTGGTCAACTGACAGAGCTCGAGCAGTCCATCCCTTGGACGACTTGGAGCCAAGAACAGCTCTCGAGTCGCCAGTGACAGCTACTCGAAGAGTGTGGGACAGGGTATCGTAGAAAGCAAGCAAACCACACGATCCAGACACTGCGGGAGCAAGGGTCTCGGGAGACTGGCCCTTCTGGGGGTTCTTGAGCAGTCTGTTGATGGAGTGGATGCAAATCTCGTCATCGAGAGCCAGAAAGCCCCGTTTGATGGCCAGATCAATGGTTTCAGGGCTAGGGGTTCGCCGCACGTTCTCGCCAAGACCCTTGCCGGCCTCACTGTAGCCCGCATCGAGTTGTCTAATCACGTAGTTGATCAGCTCTTCTCTCAGCTTGGCAGAGGTCGTCCAGCCTCCATGACCGTCATACAGGCCCCAGAACATCCAATCAGACGAGGCGTTGGCATTGGACACCTCGTTCAGTGCCACAGACACCACACGGTCAGAGTAATCGTCCTCAATCGGCGAATTCGACGGCAGTTGAGCCATATCGTACCGCAACACTCCTCGTCCTCGCTCGACAAAATGGCTCTGCTCATGCTCCCGCAGACGCGAGTTCACTCGCTCGGGGTTCATGATGTTCATTCGTCGTCCAAAGGGGTCATATCCTCCTGCAGAATTGGTGTTGATACCTCTACTGTCCAGAGCAATGGGATCCATAAGATACTGGTGACCCATATAAGCGGTGGCCAAAACCAGACCGGAGGCTAGACCGTAGAGAGCACGCCGAGACGCCACGTTTTGACGGGTGGACATGGTCGTCATGTATCGTTTGGAACTTCGTAGCATGTTCTAAAACAGGTACAAGTAGAGTGGTGACAAGTAGTTCACGTTAACCTTGATCAAATGTACACCCTGCAGACGTGGGGTAGAGAGGTGTTGCAATATGTGGGTGTTGTGGGGGTCAGAAGTCTAAGGGAGATAGCGTGTTATAATAAGGGAGGTGAGTTTAGTGAGTATGTGCGTTTTTGAACAGTTGCTTACTAAGTTGATGACTAAGCCAAAGCAAGAGCTATAGAGCTCAAGGGAGTAAACGGTTGAAAAAGAGACTGACACTGTTCCAGTCAATGAAATCAACAGTGTATCAAGCCTGAATAGTCATAAGCAGTGGCTATGGCTTTCAAGTGTTGATGTCTCCATAACGTGAGATAAGAGAGGACTACCAATCAGTCAAACAGGCTCGTTTTTGAGTGTGTGACCTTTTAAGCACTTCAATAGATAACTCTATTGGAACCTGCCCTTTTTTTGTCAGCTCAAAAGCCACCAACTCATCTTTAACACCACCTCCCTCCTCCGCTGACTAAGCTATGACTAAGCATTCTGACGTCACCCAGACAAATAAGCTTTAAGGATTAAGCTTTTTTCTGCCTAAAAGGGTAAGTGCCACGTGACCCTACTATAGATTATGACTGAGAAAATACGCCAGCAGCCGGTATTTTTCGCCCATAAAATGCCGATAACGTATTCTGTTTTCTTATCCATACAAAGTAATCTAATTTACAGCTGGTTCTGTGCATTCCCATAAATCCCCCTGCGTACATTGTGTCACGCATTGCGCTGAAAGCAAGAGTGAAAATTACCTAAAGTGAAAAAATCCATTTAGGCATAGACCTGTACAACATCTGGATTAGAGACGACACACGACCATGCCGCCCAAGCAGAAGCTCAACGAAAAGAACAAGGCCGCCAAGCGACAGGAGCGGGCCGCCGACAAGACGTTTGGTCTCAAGAACAAAAACAAGTCGACCAAGGTGCAGAAGTTTGTCCAGCAGGTGGAAGCGACGGCCTCTGGAGCAGACAAGAAGAAGCAGGCTGAACGAGAGCGACGAGAGGCCGAGAAGAAGGCTGCTGCTGCGGCCAAGGCCGAGTCGGCCAAGCTGTTTGGCTCGGTGGTGATCACGCAGAAGGTGCCGTTTGGCGTGGATCCCAAGACGGTTCTCTGTGCATACTTCAAGGAGGGCCAGTGCACCAAGGGCACGCGGTGCAAGTTTTCTCACAACCTGGAGGCCGACCGAAAGACACAGAAGAAGGATCTGTACACGGACGCCCGGGAGCAGGACAAGGAAAATGGCATGGACACGTGGGACGAGGAGGAGCTGCGAAAGGTGATTCTGTCCAAGCACGGCAACCCCAAGACCACCACCGACATTGTGTGCAAGTTTTTCCTGGACGCCATCGAGGACTCCAAGTACGGCTGGTTCTGGGTGTGTCCCAACGGCGGCGATCAGTGCAAGTACAGACACTCGCTGCCACCGGGCTTTGTGTTCAAGACCAAGGAGCAGAAGAAGCTGGAGAAGCTGGCGCTGGAAAAGCAGCCCAAGATCACGCTCGAGGACTTTTTGGAGACCGAGCGAGCCAAGCTGCCCAAGAACCTGACGCCCGTGACCCTCGAGTCCTTCAACAAGTGGAAGGCCGACCGAATCAAGGCCAAGGAGGACGCTGCTGCCGAGGAGGCCCGAAAGCTGACCCAGAAACAAATGTCTGGTCGACAGCTGCTGCTCACTGGAAAGTACGATGACGATGAGGACGACGGAACCAACGGAACCGCCTGGGATCTGTCTGAATTCAAGCCTTCTCTGGACATTGTTGATGATGACGAGTAGAGACTGGGAGAGGAGACGTGTGCTGAGCACTGGGGTACCGGCAAACACACATCTGGCCGGTAGCCAACTAACGAAACGGCTTTACAAAAGAAGCCGTTTCACACCTATCGATGGATAGGTTGCATGCCAAATGGCTATTATCTATAGGAATCGTGAGAGATAGAAAGAGAGGTGTACGAACGAAGTGAGTACACCGAACGTGTAGAAGTCGAAGAGTCGACCGATGAGTCGAACGAGGTGAGACTCTGAGGTAGCGATGTTCGTTCGACTCTGATGTAGTTGAACAAGAGTATGAAAATGAACACTTTGTACTGTAACAGCTTGTAGTTATTACCTTAGAGTACAGTCGTGGTTCAAGGGCATGGTCTCACTGTAATGTACAGATCTGGTTTCAACTGTGGACTGAAGATCGCACCTAAATATAGACACTCTTTTGATCCGTACTTGACTGTAGACTTGGAGATGACTCGACTGTAGATCTGGAAAGTGATTTCCAATACTCCAGTGAACAATGAAGCAGGAACTATTCCTTCCCAAATCACCCCTCATCACACTACTTGTAGTCTCAGATCATCTCACCATCCCACACTCCTCAAAGTCAATCAGAGCAACGCCTGAACTCTGCCAAAGGTCTTGTGACCTGAACTTTGGTTAGTCATCAGGGTCGTGAGAGTTGATTAGTAATTGTGTTCAACCGCTTAGTAAGAAAATTTGTTTCTTTCAGTTCAGACATCTCGTTCACCCGGAAACAGCAGTCTTTTCATTTTCTGCGATTTACTAAGCTGCAGGTTGTCAAGATATTTTCTTCCGTGGACCTGACGTCACCTCTGTTGACATCGTCTATTCTGCTCACGACCAAACGGCACGGAAGCTTCGCTCTGAACCCTCTGATACATTCGGTTGGGCCTATTGGAGCAGCAACTGACCAACAGAGAGAATACAAGGGGTCCATGTTAGCTCAGTCTTCAGTGGCCCTCATCTTAATCTTATAGAGATGCTGAGGGGTTGAATGAACTGCAAGTAGTCATCCAGTCTTCCTCTTTGGAGTCACTTAAATGTTTTCGTTTTAATCTGTCACCTATCTTTGCCATTTTCCTAATCAGTTCCTCCCTCCTGCCTTTTCTTCTGTGTTCGTCTTCGCATAATTTTCTGTCATTTTTTATTTCCATTTTTTATTTCCATTTTTCACGCCCTGGAATGCAGGAGTATAGGGGGTGCGTGTAGACAAGAGAATAGGAGGTGGACGACTACTGACGGACAAGGGCGTTCAACAGGTCACATTGTTGACCGGAAACCGCCCGAGTACCGGAACCACAAGCTTGCTTGCGTAAATAACTCATGAGAGTTGATAGACCAAGTCTGAGTCTACTCGTTTGGTTTAGATCTCTCAGGCTTCTCCACCACGACCCACATGAGTCTATCAGCCGCATGGTTTGATCTACAGTAGCCAAGAGGGTGATACGAGTGAGGGGAGGTGGGGGGAAGTGTCGCCGAGCCCTCAGACACGCGGTATGAGGCGATTCCTCGAAGATCTGTGAAAACCAAACAAAATCCCGTTCCTAGTCCACCCTCTTCCCCTACCTCCTATTTCTGTCTCCTCGATGCATCGCTGCAGGCTGTACATACACGACTGTTTTCATTCTCAACAGTAAAGTCTATTCCTGCGCCCAGATGCGCAGACTTTTTATTCATATAGAGATCGTCAGCCAGACCGATAGCCATACTTTTGGTCGCTAGAACTATTGCAATGCACTTTTTCAACCTGCTGGCGCTCTCGTCCCTCGCGGTGGCCTACAACACGTTCCAGAACGCAGCCACGGTCGACCCCTCGACCTTCACGGCGACCACCGAGGACGGAAAGATCCTGCTGATCGACACGTTCAACTTCAAGACGTGGTCGATGGAGGACCGCCAGTACATCGGGCAGTGGAACCCGTTTGACAAGCTGCGAACTAGAGCGAACGATACCGGAATCGACATGCTGTCTCACTTCCGAGACGAGTCTGGCGACTTCGTGGGTTCTTACGACGAGAAGACTGGCGAAATCACCAACCAGGGCAAGGTTGTGGGCCATGCAAACGACACGGGTTTTTTCGACCTCTCGGGCGTTAGACGAGGCTTGGCGATCGACAACTCGACCCGTCAGTTCTACGCTCCGGATCAGTCGTTCATCGGAGGCGTGTTTGTCGAGCCCAAGGTCGGCCCAGGTTCCAAGGACTTCACCTGGGACGATTTCAACAAGGACTACAGCGACTTGGCTGCGCTGATTGGACCCAAGGCGGGTATCGTGCGGGATCTCAGCGGGTTCCTAAGCCCCAGAACGAGATTCTACATCAGAGACATGCGTTTTGCTGACGGTGCTGAGCTGGTGTATGTCAGAAACAACACCCTGGACACTCTTCAGATCGAGACTGATTACACTTACCAGCTGAATCTCACCCGAATCACCCAGAACTATACCATGAGCGTGGACACTGGACGTTTCGACTTTGGATACGATGGAGACGACTACATCGAGTACTCCAACAGCTCCATGATGTTCAACAACGAGCTGTGGGGCGACTTCCTCAAGCAGACCGGTCTGGGCAACGAAACCAAGGCTGTCCAGAAAGATCTCGCTCTGTCTCCTATCGCCAATCTGTCGTTTGTCGATGAGAACCAGAACGTCATTGGAGGAGTCTACAATCTCGATACTATCCTTGATACCAAGAACAACTTCCTTTACGGCATCAACCCCAACACTGGCGGCGTCTCCAACTCCTCGGGATGGCTCATTGGAACCTTCAATCTCACAGACTACACCCTTCTGTCGAGCGATAATAAGACTCTTGGCCAGATTGTGCTCAAGCACGACAAGCTCGACAACGACACTGTGCTGGATAACCCTGCTCCCGCGTCGTCTACAGCTGCCAACGGAGCCGGATCCACCCTTCCCACAGCCGCTGCTGCCCTCGTTATTCCCTTCTTTCTGCTGATGGTTTAATGAGGCTGGAGTGGCTCAAAACTGTACCCTGTACATATCTATTTATATTGTATCTATAATCATTGATTAATACCAATAATGGGGCTGTAGGCGTGAACAAGAAGGACTCAATAGAACAATGAGTTCAGATGAGATGATTCAAGTGCTGACTGTCTGAATTGAACATTTGTCTTCTGAGCATCACTGACTTCTAGAGGCCCATATTGCTGAGGTGCATCAAAATCGAGTGTTAAGAATATGAAGCTGTGCAAAGTGATGTCTACAGTGACTCTAAGTCACCTTTTGCCACTGGGGAAATCATACGCACCTATATAAGAGTGGTTCAATCTCCCATATCTACAGATGGTCATATCAAGCATATACCGAAAGTCTCTACAACCTCTTGAACACCACCGTACTTCTAAGTGACTACACGCTCACTCCACCTATAACTAACTGATACAATTAAATATATACCCTCGTCTGTGGTTCAGATTCGCAGCACTTGTATATGGAAGTAGGGTAGCCTTGCCTCCAAGTACAATAGGTCGTTGTCCCTGTTGAAGAATAGGTCGTTCAACTGCCTGCAAAGTAGGTCGTTGTCCGCTCTCATCACATCAACGCTTCGCTTATGATGTTCTTCGAGCTCCCTACGCTCGACGTGCTTACAACTTATTCTTTCTCTCTCTCAACACCTCCATCACCTTGACCGGATCCTTGCTTCCACAGACCTCCTCCACTTCCGGATCATTGACCATCATGAACGGGTTATGCTTCTTCTCATCTCCAATAGTAAACACTCCCGTGGTGATCTTGTGGTTCTCACAGAAATGGTCCAGCTTGTTGACGGCCTCGTTGTTGGGCAGAATCGTCTTGACAAACTTGACGTTGGACTTTGTGTACTCGTGACCAGGGTAGACGACAGTATCGTCAGGCAACTTAGCCAAAACGTCGTTCAGAGCCACGTTCATCTCCTCAGGAGTTCCCTCGAAGAACCGGCCGCATCCGGCAATGAACAGAGTGTCTCCTGTGAACACAGCTCGCTCGCCGGTCTTGGTATCCTCCACAAAGTAGCAGATGGAGTCCTGGGTGTGGCAGGGAGTGTGGAGAGCGGTGATCTTGAGATTGTCGCCGAGTTTGAGCTGCTCGCCGTGAGCGGGGGTCTGGGTCACATCGGGAGAGTCCTTGCCGGCGATAATCGGCAGTTTGGAGAAAACTGACTTGAAGTCCTCGTTTCCTCCAGAATGGTCCCAGTGGTGATGGGTGTTGACGATAGCAGCAAGATCAATGTCGCCAGACTTGTTGAGCTTCTCGACATCGGCCAGCACCCACTTGGGGAAGGCGGGGTCGATCACCCACGACTTCTTGGTGGCATCGTCGGTCAGAACGTAGCAGTAGTTCTGAGTCTCCTCAGGCTGCATCTCCAGAGATCGCACTTTCATGTTGGCTGTGGAAGAGGAGGAAAAGAGACGGTTGGTGGTTAAAGAAGGGCTTCTGTGAACGGATACACACGAATTGACTCGATTCAAAGACGTAGATCGGGCCAGTTGCTTGAGTCGCAATAGTGACATAGTCTGGAAAGAAGCCTCGACACGTGCGCACTCAACTGTATTTATATACTAAGCTTGAATTGCTTCGTCTTGATTCGCCCCCACGTGGGGGTGTACCAACAACCACCATGAGCGAGCTACAAACAGAGATTTTCAGCTGCACCAGCGTCGTCAGCCACTAAAGTATTGGAATTAGTGTGAAAATCTGAGGTAGTCTAGTAAAACTAGTCCGTACTTGGGGTAGCACTTGTGCATGTCCTTTATGAGAGGCTCGCTATCTTTCCCTACTGAATACTCATCTGAGACAGCAGTTGGGCTTAATCTATAAAACTCATTTATAGCCTGAAGCTCGTTTACTTGTACCGTCTCTTTGCCATCCTCTCTCTACGATCCGTTCGGTCTCCGAAACCACACTCTAGCTTGGAATTGAGTTCGTGAGGGTGTAACATGGCAGCCACAGTAGGGGTGGATTAGTAATCGCTTTATGAGGTGTGGTGGATTCACTACAATAAAGCACTGGTCTCATTTGACTCCTGTTGAGTGTGTGAATCGTGCTATTGTTTATAGGATCTTGCTGGAAGCTTAACATAGCGATGAGTAAGGCAGGTGGAGGAGGTGTACTACAAGTAATAGGAGCGGTATGAGATGTGGTAGAGAGAAACTGGATATTCTGGCATGTTCAGTGAGCTCTGGAGTATTCACTGATATGTTCCTTTTCGCTCAAATGTCAAAAGTGCGATTTCTGAGCTGTTCCATAATTCCACTCTCAGATCATATGGTGCCTCTATTCAATGTGCACAACCTGGATCATAAAGACAGTGTTGAATGAGTCAAAATCAACAGAGAGGGTCTGGTCAGCTCAGAATGGGTCACAAATGTTGGAACAGTCAGTTCTGAAGTCTCCACTTTCACCAGTGGCATCAAATAGCACACTCCAACTGTTTTCACCTTAGTTAACATTACTCGACCCAATTGGGAGGTTTGTTAGTATTTAGTTGACAACCTTCAGGGCTTGCTAACTTATCATTATGAGATCATGATGACTGATATCATCTGCTCCTCATTTCTAAACCTCCAGCTTCTGACTAATATGCCCTACAACTTTACACTACTCTACTACTTGTACTCTGCTCTCACTTACAGCCGCCTACGATACTCGTCTTTCTCAATAACACTGCCTCTCGACTTTTTTGAATAAATAAATGCCCCTCGGGCTTTTGTTAGATTTTCTCCTATCGCTTCTTTTACGAAAGCAAGGGCGTGATTCCGGTTCTTCGGATCACATTGACCCAGTCCAGATTGCTGCTCCACTGCGAAATACTGTCCAGCTGGCCGTTCATGAACAGCCCACATCGCTGCTGCCAGATCATCTCGACAATCGTGGCTGCCGTGACTCCGTTGGCGTATCCGATTTCAGACAGCCGTTTCTTGAGACGCGTGTTCACCCGGTCCACGGTCGTCTTATCGGAAGCCACGCATCCAGCCACGAAAAGAGGAAACGTGATGCACGATTCCGGCGGTTCTCCGGGCTGTAGAGTCTCTGAGACGCCGATAATGTACTCGACTGAAGCCAGGACCTGCGACTCGGGGATAATGGCGTCGAAATCGGGATGGTAGTGGGCTGCAAAGTTCTGCTTGAGACGCTGGGCAGCCACATAGAGACAGATGACGGCTGTTCGATGGTACAGGTTGTGCATGAGAATAGCCGGTTCTCGTTCAGAGTCGTCCAGTCCCTCTTCGTCAATCATCTCAGATTCGTCCACTTGACGCAGCAGTCCGTCACACAGAGCCAGAGCGCTTTCAGCGAAACAGATTCGTTCGTGCGAAAGACCTCCGATTCGCCAGAGAATGTAGAAAATGTTGTGGCATCGGCCAATCAGCGAGTCCAGCTCATTGACGCCCTTGGACAGGAGGAATTCTCGTGTCTCTGTCTCCTCGTCGGAAAGATGCGTCTTTTTACTCGACACCTTGGTGTAGCAAAAGGCAGCTCCTTCCTGACATAGAGGGAAGATTCCGATCGACAACGAGGCGATCACGTCATGGTAGAGGAAGTTTCTGAGCAGCCAGGCCCGGGTCTTGGTCTTGTTCTTTCGCAGAAACGCAATTTCGCCTCCCTGGCTTCGAATCAGCTCGGAGGAAGCCTTCATGTAGTTGATCCAGGACGTTCCTCCAGTTGTGGACTCCACAGCACACCAAATCAGAGTAGCTGCGAAAAGAGCGTCGATATCAGCCTGGGTTCGCCATTGAGGCGGTTGTCGAGTAGCTGCAACGAGGAGATTGTTTCGTTCTTTGTCGTCACAGAACTTTTGCACCACAGACTCCTGAATTCGACATAGGTTGTACATCTGAGTACAGGTCCATGCCAGAATGGCGGATCTGACAGCTGAAGAGGAGATACTGAGAGGAAGAAGGACGACCAGAAGCGCACTCTTGTCCGAGGGAGTGACCGAGTTTGTGGGAACAGAAATACTGAGCCACTGGTTCCACAGCTGTCGTTCAGTGGCCACAGCATCGTCCTGTCCTCCAGCCAGATACGTCAGAACGTCAATGTTCTTGGGGATCTGGAGAGTGAGAGACAGCTTTTCCAGGGCCTTTGAGCTCAGCTCGTCCTTGTTCTTGACCTGTTTGGGACCCACAACGTCCACTTTTTCGTCCTGGATCTCCTCCACGTATCCTCCCATGTCTCCCAGTTCCTCAAACTCGCCTTGGTTGAAAGGAAAGCCGAAATGAAACGGATCGTACGACTCCTTGACCCAGTCTGAGAGAGAAGGCGAAGGCGCACTAGCCAGGGCTTTCTGAGAAATCGACGAGTGAGCTGAAGCATGGTGGTTGACTTCAGTGATGATAGCAGCCGGAGCGTCTGAGATGAAAATGTCGGTTTCAGCCACATTGCTGATTTTGAGGCCGTTTTCAATACTCTCATTTGAAGACACGCTGGACTGTCGTTTCTGGCCGTCCTCAAAGTAGTTGAGCACCTCGGGACTGTTATCCGAGCTGTCATCTTCGTCCAGTTTAAGCTTGTGGATATTGTCTGCATTGAGGGTGATGAACTCGAATTCTCCCAGCACGCGGTTTTCGTCCTCAAAACAGTACTTGGCCAGAACATCGGGCGAAAACACGTCGGGTTTTCTGAACCGGATCTTGTCACGCCATTTGCACTCGTGACCGAGTCTCTCACACGAGTTGCACACCGGCCACGTTTCGTCGCACTTCTTTTTTCGCTGCAGACACACGGTGCAGCCCTTGGTGGACCGGCGAGTTTTCCTTTTGGTCACTCTGGTTGGTGGCATGAGTGCTGGTGATGTGTTGTTAGGTGTTTTCAGCAATGTACTTTTAAGATCTTTAATGGGGTGATCTTAGGTTGGGTAGTCGTAGTACCTGTCGTATTCGCTTGAGAGGGCCGAAATTTCACACCGAAGATGTTTGCCGTCGTTTCTGGTCGTTTGAGGCTTTAGAAAGTAGTTGAAAGAATAAAACTCGAGGTTTCAGAAGAAAGAGTCTCACTTCATCTCACGGTGCTAAATCGCCTTGCAGAATTCTGCACCTGACAACGTTAGTTGAAACTCAGTACGCGATAACAAGGGGACGGGGTTGAGGGGGGTGTAAAAGAAGATGGAGAGAGGGAAATTGGATTTTAAAAGGCTCTAATTGAAGCCCTCACTCTGAAGATTACAATGGTACTGTTAGTTTCTCTCTCTGGCCCCCCCAACCACCACTATCGACCACCTTCTCCTCGGATATCCCTTCCCCTTTAGGCTCGAAGCGGTTAGACTCACTATTAAACTCTGCCACATTTCAGACCCACAGGATACACTTCCTTATTGGATCCAGCTTGCGTTATCAGTGGCAGTCCGGTTATCTGTCGATCAGCCTCGAATAAGCTGTGAATCGGGTTTCAAGGGAGATTCCAACGGTTGCCATCACAGGTAAACGCCTTTAGCCGTTGAACCGTCAAGCTATTGTCTCTTATTGAGGTACACTTTTCTTCACTCTTTTTCTTCACCCTGTCTCTGTAGGTACCCCTCATTACTGCAGAGAAATGCACCCTTCTCCACATTTTGTGTGGCCAGTAGTAGTGCACTTTTCCTTAGTATATGAGGCTCTATCGTGCACCATTTCTCTCGTTTAGGCGCTGTAAATCTCGTTTTAACCGCTAGTCTTATCTAGACTCGGAGCCCGTATTATCCAAACTTCTTTCCGTCTCGATCACGCAACTTTTCATTCCGTCAAAGTTTCCGAAAGCTCCCCGGGTCACGTGTCGCTCCCTGCATTGTTGGGAAGGTGTATTTGAGGACAATGGATTATTCATTGTGGAGGTTTTTGCTGGATTGGTGGTTACTCGAGATGAGACTTTCAATGTGGGTTTTGAGAATGGATTTTAAGGTCATCCTTTTAGGTGTTTTTAAGGTCCCTTTTGAGATGAAATTAGGTCGTAAAAAAAGAATGACAATACAACCAAATGGTCCCTAGCTACCAGAGTCCATAAAAATTGCTCCTCACACCCACACTCACCCTCCACACCTCACCATATTATTCCGGCTGCTCTCAAATCTCATCCCCTCCATCTTGGCTCTCTTTGTTTGTTTTACTGTCTTGTTGCGGCTTGCTTTACCCCACATTATTTTGGACCTAAAATTGTCCCCACAGGTGGTACAGGTGGGAATCTCAGCTTAAGTGCGAAGGATGGGGGTGATGAGAGTGGCAGAAAAAACATCAAACTGCGAAATTGTCAAAGAAGTCGTCAACAAGCGATCACCTTCCCCCCCTCGCTTGGGGTAACATTCGGCTGTCGGTGGCGGCTACTCGCGGCTATTGAACCTTCTACCACCTCCCCTCTCCCCTCATCACAGGAAAAGGGGCAGAAAGTCGGCTTAAGGAGGTCAGAAGGTGGAGTACAGCTACTTGGCTTGAAAAGGCAGCTTTCGGTTAAGCCGGTTTTTACCTCCCAAATAAGCCTCCGTTATCGGTCTTGGACAGTCTTGGTATAGTCGTTTGATCAGGTGAAGTTGAGACAGTAGAGACTAGCTATAGGATCATGTGAACCAAAAGGTGTTGAAGCTAGTGTGGAGGCTGTGGTAACAATATATTGATCAAGAAACTGATGATATTACTTCTAGACCGGTCAGTTCATGATGTCCTGTTATCCTCATCCAACATGACAGCTTAATGCGTATACCTTGAATATGACAGCCAAGGCAGCACAAATACAAGGCATGTTCGCCCCACTGTCTTACAGCTACCATACCTACTCACCCCAACCGTTGCGGGGTATCTCTCTGGCCACCGTTTTTTCCGTTTCCCTGCAAAGGCGGATCCGATTTCTGTACGATCCTCCTACCCTCAGCTTATCTACATGATGCGGCTCTTGGTGGATATGTATAATTGTAGTGTGGAGTTGGGATGGGGATGACAAACGGGTGTTGGCAAACTCTTATTCGGATGCGGCTATCGTTCTCTCAATGAGGCATTTTCTCCCGCACGTTGCATACGTTTTGCACACGGCTCTGTTTTTTCTGACCGCTAACTGCTACTCGGTCCTGCCTGCGGTTAGAGGAAGAGGTTTTGGACTTTTGGCTGGCATTTCCGTGCGCCCAAGGTGTACAAGCCTAAGTCGGAACCTTATTTCCGCAGGTATAAAGTAAGAGGGGGGTACGATTAGAAAGGGATAGGAAAGAGTACAAGTAGGAGTTTCTTCTTGACACAGATACATCTTCCAAGTTTAAGATCAGTCTCCACACAACGTCCCAACCTCGTCTCTTATACATCAACTCCCAACACCACTTACCTTATCTCACCTTATCGGACCCCACACTACTCACATAATATGACATCTGATCCCGCCTGTTCCACTGCCAGCACCGTCAAGGACGGCACCGTGCATCTGGGCGAGTACCTCTTTTCGCGAATCAAGCAGCTGGGCATCGACAACATTCTCGGAGTCCCCGGAGATTTCAACCTCCATCTGCTGGACTACATCTACCGAGTTCCCGAGCTCAACTGGGTTGGATGCTGCAACGAGCTCAACGCTGCCTATGCCGCTGACGGCTACGGACGAGTCAAACACCTTCCCGGTGTTCTTGTCACCACCTATGGAGTCGGCGAACTGTCTGCTCTGAACGGCGTTTCCGGCGCCTTTGCCGAACAGGCTCCCCTGCTCCACATTGTCGGTACTACCGGTCGACCTATCCAGGAGGAGAGCTGGCTGGTGCACCACGTGCTGCCCAAGGAGAATTCGCTCCAGGAACCGGACCATCTGGTCTACCAGGGCATGTCTGAGAAGGTGCGATGCTGCTCGGCGTTTTTGACGGATAAGAAGACGGCTGCCGAGGAAATCGACCGAGTGCTGACCACCATCTGCCAGAAATCGCTGCCCGGCTACCTCTTCATCCCCGTGGACATGACCTGGCAGACCGTGGACGCCACCCGTCTGGACTCCAAGCTGGACTACTCCATCAAAAACAAGGACGCCAAGCTGGAAGACGAGATTGTGGACTCGATTCTCAAGGAGATTTACGGAGCCAAGAACGCCACTGTTTTTGCCGACGTTCTGACTGCTCGACACAGAGCCACCGATCTCGTCAGAGAACTCGCCAAGAAGACAAACTTCCCCAACTACACCTCTCCTCTGGGCAAGGGTATTCTGAACGAGAACGAGGACCGTTTTGTGGGCGTCTACAACGGCCAGCTGTCTCTGGAGGGCGTGGCAAAGTCCATCGAGTCGTCCGACTGTGTCCTCTTCACTGGACCTCTTCTGTCGGACTCCAACACCGGCGGATTCTCCCACAACCTCAAGGACGAAAACGTCATCTACCTGTCGCCCGACTACGTCAAGGTCAAGGGCAAGCTGTACGAGGGCGTGCATTTCTACCCCGTTCTGCAAAAGGTTGTGGAGCAGCTGGACGTGGAGAAGATCCCCTCTGAGTCCAAGACCGCCCAGATGCCTGTCATTTCTCCTCCTCCCGTGGTCGAGTCTCCCCTCCCCATCTCCCAGACCTTCCTGGTCGACAGCATGTCCAAGATGATGCGACCCGACGATCTGCTCATTGTCGAGACCGGTACCTTCCAGTTTGCGTGTTCGGACGTCAAGTTCAACACCAACAACTCGCTGCTGACCCAGATCTTCTACTCGTGTATCGGCTTCACGCTGCCTGCGACTCTGGGAGCTGCTCTTGCAAAGCGAGAGGACGCAGCTGCCAAGAACGACAAGGGACGGGTCATTCTCGTCGAGGGAGACGGATCGGCCCAGATGACCATCCAGGAGCTGGGCACCATGGTGCGACAGGGCCTCAACCCCATCATTTTCCTGCTCAACAACGACGGCTACTCCATTGAGCGAGCCATCCACGGCCCCGAGCAGTCCTACAACGACATTTGCCCCAAGTGGAAGTGGACCAAGCTGCTGGAGGCCTTTGGCGGCACCGAGGGGGTTGATACCTTCTCCACCAAGGTCGAGACCCGAGAGGAGCTGGAGGCGCTGCTGGCCGACGACAAGTTTATGAACTCGGACAAGACCCAGCTGGTGGAGGTGATCATGGACGTGAACGACTACCCCTGGCGACTGGACGAGCAGATCAAGCTCATGGGCGGAAAGAACATGAAGGTGTTTGCCGAGTACCAGAAGAAGAACCCTTAGGCGGCGCGCGAAATCGAGCGGAGCGAGAGGATGCGCGTTGATGAGTTGATCACGAGCATAAGCATGTAGTAAATATCACAAGGAAGATGGAGTGTATGAGGTGTAGCTGGTATCCAGTGGGGTATCACTGTATTGTCACTAAGCGATCAACAATGGATAAAAGTGCTGCAATTGAGAGTGTATGGTATTAATTCAGTGAAAATCAATGTCTTGTAGAAGTGCTCTTGTGAATGGTTGTTGGGTAGCTAGAGGGCTATATTTCAACACCATTAGTCACCGTACTCACCATTAATGACGTATAGAAGTGAGTGAGACAACTGTACATGGTGGGATGAGATATGCAGAGTATCCCATCCTTCAAACCAAGTCAATTGAGGTCACTGAGAGTAGGTATCAAGGGTATACATCAAAGATAGTTACGGTAAACAGATGACGGTATCTGAGGGGTGGTATATGTCCAAATTCTCTGGAAAAGTCACGTGGGGTATCACTGAGGTAGGGAGACGCTTCTCAGCAGTGTTTTTTTGTCAATGAGCGTTTTGACCATGTTCAGGTGTCTTCTGTTGATCTTTGGTATCGTTGAGAAGAAGGGAAGGGACATGACTCAACGAAATGACTCAAATCAAAAGCTTAATTTAGAATAGCCGAAATGAGGGAAGATGGACGTTATTTTGGGATTAGAAGAGATGTAGACATGATAAAGAGGCAACAGAAAACTATCAGACCGCTTTCAAAGTAGTTAGAACTCTTAGATAACGAAATGATCTGCATTTGAGCCTTCGAAAATCGTTTCTGTGGGCACAAAGCCACTGAAAGTCGAATATTGACACTTGTGCTTCAGTTACGACGATGAATTTCTCTCAGATGAAAAGCCAAGCTGTATTTTAGTTGGTTGATGTGTTTTCCTACTTCCCTTGCCGCCTGTATTTTGCACGGTGTCATACGATTATCAATCATGCTATTACTTGAATATCCCAACTATAATGAATATGTACTTGACCTGGTACCAAGAACACCGATGTACTTGACAAAAGTACACATTGTAAGAACGAACAGTACAAGCACCTCGTAATTGTGACATAAATATTTCAAAAAAGCTGCTATTATTGTTCCATGACTTGTATTTCGCCTACACTATTGCCATCTACTTCAACCGCCCTCCTCCAGGGTTAGGGTCTGAAAATTACGTTGGATCGCATCTCTCACATTTTACCAAGAGTTTGAAATCCATCAAACACCACATATCCACACAATGTCTGCTGCTCTCAAGGATAACATCAAGAAGGAGATTGCCGGCGAGTTGGCCGTTGCCAACGCCCAGCAGCTCGTCACCAAGATGACCGAGAACTGCTTCGATCTGTGTGTTCCCAAGCCCGGCTCTTCTCTGTCTGCCGCTGAGAAGGTGAGTATTAGGGGGTTGTAAAAGGAAGGAGGCTACCACGTGACCGAGCTGGTTTTGTTTGATTAGACTCGTTTGATTGAACTTGTTTGGATTGCTTCATGTGGTTCTATCCATGTCTATATCATTCAGATCAACTACAGCAATCTTGTCAAGGTGTCAAGAGTTGATTATGGTTGAGTGAGAGTGGAGTTGAGTCTTTGAGGCTTGAATTCATTGTGTGGCTCTCAAGTGGGACCCTTTGAGCTACTATCAATGCTAAACTGTTCTAGTTAGTTCAGTCTTGGTATTGATTCAGATGACACCAATTTGATGACTAAAAGTCATGACTGATGTTGTCCGTTCACGACCTTTGGCCGTTCACTTCCGTTATTCTTTGCTAACCCAGAACTGCACCGCCCAGTGTGCCCAGAAGTACATCATGGCCTGGAACCTCGTTTCTCGAGTCTACATCACCAAGCTCCAGCAGAGCGGCCAGCGATAATTGTATATAGTAATTAGATGTAAATATGGACAGTAGAGGGGGTAGGTGCTTTGTTTGTTGTAGACATGCTCGTCGACTTCTTGAGTCTGTTAGACAAAACTGAAGGGAAGCAAACATCAATTTTTTAAGAGCTGTAGTTGACTTGGGGAGCTGATGATATACCAGAATGATCAGATTTCGGTCCTCATTCGAATGGTATAAATCACAATACTCGTTGCCAAAGAAAAATCGTGAGTAATTGGGTCAAGCTCTTGTTCATATGAGACTCTTCCCGGAGCCGTCAAATAAACGCCACAATAGAAATGAGAGAATAAAAAGTACACTGATCTGCTCTTATTTTCTCTCTCATTCCGTCCATACCAACTGTTTCATCACTTGTAATACAAAATCCTTCGGTAATTGGTGCAACTCTTCCACACTTGCATCTACGCCACCAGAAACCCGTGAGCACTTCAACATGCCCATATATAATTGAAGGGTAGGTGACTCCAGCATATCAATCTGCTCAGAATCTTCTCCTGCATCTAACCATACTCCCTCCTTCTTTATCTGCCACACAAAATTTCGCACACCACCACCCTCGCCGATCTCACCACTTTAGAATAAGCTCAAATTTATTGGTGCGTCAACATCACGAAGATATCACTTGAAAACCAGCACTCACCAAACATCACACTCTTCACATGCCTAAGGAAGTGCTTCGATCAATTCAGCCGCCGCCGGAGCCGCTGGTGATTCCCGCCGAACTGATCCAGAAAGCGCTCAAGCAGCGGTCGGGATGGGGCTTTACTGAGGGACTTGTTCTGGGCCAGCTTTCGGTCATTGTCACGGTCATCATTATTCTCAAGTTTGTCATTTTCGCCGAGAATAAGAGCCCCAAAAAGGCGACCGAGGCGTCGCAGGCCAAGGACAAGGAGATTGAACAGCTTGTTGGAGGTCAACAGAGCAATGGAGTGAAAACCAGCGGAGTCCGAAGAAACAAGTCGTCTACAAACCTGAGAAACAGACTGGCCATGACTGCTGCTACGGGAGGCACAAACTCGCGTCCAGGAAGCAGTAGAGGGTCCATGGTCAGGTCTGTGTCTGGAAATACACCCACTTTGAGCAGTAATGGAGGCACAGGAAGTACAAGTGCTGCCAGTAGTTCCTCCAACTTGGTTGCTCCTCCTCTAGTCACGGGTCCTACCACTCCCACAACTATTGCTGAGGGCATTGAGCCGGAAAACGACTCTACTCTCAATGACGAGTCAGCTATAGTTGACCATCTGGATCTCGATCTATCTCCTGTAGATGAGATTCTTCACAAGACAAGTTATCAGTTGAGTACCCACGCTCCTGAGTCTCTGGACTGGTTCAACGTGCTTGTGGCTCAAATCATCACCCAGCTCAGGTTTGACGCCAAAGCCAACAACAACCAGAACCTGCTCAACTCTCTGGATGCAGCTTTCAACTCGAAAAGACCCGATTTCATCGACAGAATCAACGTCACTGAAATCAATCTAGGAGACGATTACCCGATCTTGTCCAATTGCAAAATTACTCATAAAGGAACTGGTCCTCAGGGCGGCAGTTCTGCCAGTGGTAACAACTTGCCTAATAACGGAGAATACGATGATTCTCGACTGGAAGCTCAGATGGACATTGATTTGTCAGACACAATCACTCTGGGAATCGAAACAAGACTCAACCTCAACCAACCAAAGATTCTGTCGCCGATCCTGTCACTTTCAACCTCCCTTCCTGTTTCTCTGTCTGTTACTATCGTCAGATTCACAGCAAGACTCAACATTTCTCTCTACCAACAGATTGAACAAACGGAAGAAGATGAAAAAGACAAGAGAGACACGATTCTGTCCATCAATTTCGAGCCGGACTACAAACTGCAGCTGTCAGTGAAATCTCTGGTCGGTTCTCGATCCCGTCTTCAGAACGTTCCTACTTTGGAGAGTCTGGTTGACTCCAAGATCCAAAAGTGGTTCAGAGACCACTACGTGGAACCCCATCAGATGATCTTCATCCTTCCTAGTCTCTGGCCTAGAAAGAAACGATCTGCAACAGCTGCCACTACTGAAGCCACAGCACCTTCTACTTAGACCCATAACAGTACATAGCCTTATTTATTGACATTAGAACTTGACTTCTTGGCATTACACTTGCATTACATTACACCTCCTACAATCTCATGTTTTTGATCTCGTCATAGTCCGGAGGAGCTTTGGTGAACATGATTTTCTGCTTGTCCATGTAACAAGCCTCGTTTGAGATCCTCACCAATGGAAACTGCTGTCGGATCCGACTAATCTCTCTGATACCGATTCCGAGCTCGTCTTCAGGAATCCAGCACACGTAATCTGGAGTTCGCAGAGACTCATGCAAGAAAGCCCGGTTCAGCAGCTTTTCTCTGTTTTCGGCCGAAATCGACTCAAGATCGGTGTTGAGCTGGTCAAAGATACCTCTGTACATGAACTGCGAGGCTGTGGTCTTAGTCTCTTCAGCTCCAGTGTACACGATTCTTCCAAGCTTGGTGAGAGTGTTCTTGGCCACCGTTTTGACTCTTGGAGAAGAGACCGATGCAGAGGTTTGGGGTCTATGAGGAGCCGAAGGAGTCTCAAAGGGGTTAGTATCCACTGGCTGGGGTGTTAGAGGAACGTCTTCCAGTTCTCTGATAGAAATGTGAGTTCCATTGACTCCAGGTTCGGTCTTTTCGTTGTATAGAGCAGTACTGCTTTCTCCAGCCTCACTGAACAGCTCTGTAAGATGGTTCTTTTTGGTCTTCTCACAGAGAACTTCACTGCCGAGCTCGGTTCCAGCTCTGTCAACTGGAAGGTACTCAATGACAGCCTTGAGCTTCGAGGATAGGTGAAGCTGGTAGAGAATTGTGAATGCTAGAACGACAATCATGATGATGGCGTGTTTGGTGCACACAAATTTGGTCTGATTCTCGTCTTTGACCAGGAAGAACAGGCCAATGAGACACAATTGGAGCGTGTAGAGACCAGTGAAGAGCTGGAAGATGGCAGTGGGAAAGAAAAGTCCGTAGGAGTTGACTCTGTTGACATTGCAGTAGATGATTCTGTACTTGAATGCAATGTATGTCAGAGAGAAGGAAATGAGACAGAAGATGAGAATGATGGGGCTGATGATCGAGTAGATGATGCCAATAGTCGCCAAGTTTGTGTATGTGGGAAAAGTGTTGCCCCAAATGATTTCTGAAATCGAAGACAGACGCGAAAACTTCTTGTGAGCTGTAGTTGAGGGTACAACCAATGCAAGGAGATGAAAGATGAGCTCATCTACTCTCAGCATGTTGTTCATCGAAGTGATCATTCCCTGAAGAATCAGGTACGACATGAAGAAGTTTGCAGCCTTGGGGAGGTTGTTGGCGAGAATTGTAGGTGTGGAAGTCGGTGTATCGACAATCTGCTGCACTGTAGTCGTCAGACCCGACGAGATGGTGATGACCAAGAAGAGCTGGATGTACTGGAATGCATAGTAGTACTTTTGGACATCGAGCTGGACTCTGATACCTGTAGAGATGCCCTTGAGGTAGGCCAGCAGAGTGAGGATAGGAGGAACCAGCATCATGAGAAGAGCAAGGAGAAGAGGAGGGAGAATACCACTGATAGCTCCTTGTACTGCGTCAGGGAGGTCGTTCAGGAACTTCAAAAACGGTAACAGTTCAGTAAGGTAACTGATTTGAGAGATCAAACCCACCACTGAGACAGGAACTGCCCATCCGATAATCAGTGCCAAGTTGAAGGCTGTGGCTACTGCAAATCTCACCTTTTCCTCGTAGAAAGACCCTCTCATATTGGCCCAAATGACGTCTCTATGATCGGTTTCAATCAGTCTAGTGTCCATGAAGTTGGGGTTATGGTAAGATAGAGACTGACATGCCACATGGGCGTCCAACTGGGTGGTAAACTGGATCATACAAGTGGGCATGGTCTCAAAAGAAGAGCTTTCAGACTTCATAGCGCTGATCTCCTTAGTCAACCGTTCAATCTCCTCACAGTGCCATTCGATAGAGTCCATTTTAGCTCCCACAAACGGGATTCTGATATCCATACCGAGGAAAGAGGTCACAGGAGTTCTGGTGGTTGCAGCTTTAGGCAGATACTTTGTGGTGTCTTCAGGATCATTAGTGGGGTTCTTTTTGAACTTCTTCTCTGCCTTGCTGATGCGATTGGTCACCAACGACTCCAGTTCTCTGTATCTCTTCTTTTGTGTCGACAGCGAAGAAGTCAGCTTGGAGTAATCTCTTGTGAACCACACGTTTTTGACCTCACCCAGATTTCTGAAAAGACACTTGATTGCCTTCTCACTTCTCAGATGTGCAGGAACGTACTTGATGAGAATAGTCGTAGCGGTGGCTCTGATCTGATGGCTTGGTTTCGTCAGGTATCGCTGTCTCTTTTCGATATACACGTTCAGCTCGTATGTGAACAGAGCCAGAAGAACAATCACAGTTGCAATCGCCATAACCAGATGAGCAGAGTACCGTGAGCTCTTGTAGGGCCCAATATTCGACCAAGACAGATTATCCATGCCTGTGGGCTCGGAAATCATGTCCTTTGTGTTTCCCGTAGCGTTGATGGGTACCAGAATGGGAATGATGATACAGCATGCTACTCCAAAGATCCACAGGAGCATTCGCATGAATCTGAGGAAAAAGTACGAGTCCAGACCTCCTCGATCGATCACGTCCTCGATATCGTACTTGACTGTAGCTGTGAGCCAGTCCACGAGTCCCGATCCTGGACTTGAGACCCGTAATTTTGGAGGAACCAGGTACGTTCTTGGTTCATAGAGCTTTTTGATCCTCGGTCTGATGAGGATGAACAGAGCCAGCTGGACTCCGAAAATGACTATGGCGACCACCAGGGACGACAGAAATGTCTGAATCGACATTCCTGCCAGACTGTGGCCTTTTTGGGGCGCGTTAACGAGTTCGTCAATGTTCATAGCAGAAACAAAGCGTTAAACAAGGGGGAAACTCGTTGGAAAGCTCCTTCTCAGACTTTGGCAGCCGTGGAGCCAGTCAAAACTGATGGTATAAGATCTCAGCGATCCAGAGACCTTAGTGAGGTTCGATAGCGAGTGCTTTAGCTATAAGAACAGTTGTAGCTAAAGTGCTGAAAATAAGAATACTTGATCCAAAAGGGATCTGTCAGAATAACACCTTCATACATATACAATCTTCCACACTAGCGCCAATCTCCTCATTAGTAGCACGCGGCTGGCCAGGGGTCATGCATACAATGGTTTGTGGCCTTGTAGAGGCTGTGTGAAAAAGAAATTACCGGCAGAAATAGAGACATTGTCGTTGCTGGGGAACGCCAGGATCATCAGAAACGACCCAGACAAAGACGTCACGTTGCAACATGCAGCGAACATGTCTTGGGTATCTTTTTCATGACACTTCCGTGGGTTACATTGACATCATGTCAAGTCCAAACAAGAACCTCCCTTGCATGGGAAAGTGGGTAAAAACAGGTGCATAGATAATATCTGTAAGTCAACAAGAGATGTGGATCACACGGATCATATGGGGCCATGAATCGAGTCGATAGGTCTTTCACTCATACCTACAGCTATGGTTCAGTTCTTCCTTAGTCTAATAATAGGTTGCGGGACAACGGCGCACCTCAACCTAAACATGCATCCAGGGGGATCCAAGAATGAGGCTGTTTCATCTGGAAAAGAAATGACCAGAGTGCGTCTGCACTTGAGGGATGTATTATGTGGTATTCTGTGCTGTCTGTGTTGTAATAACAGACCATGTGTTGGTGGTGTCAGTCATATGGTAACCTTCAGAATAGCCACCAAGTATATCAAGTAAAGTGTAGTTGAGGGTTGAGAAGAGAAGGGTGATTTACGCAAAATATTGTATGGGAGGATAACGGTACTCTGACAAAAGTTAATGAGAAGCAACAGGAATACCCAATACAAGCCATCTTCCACCTCCATCACCTCTGTAACAACGAAAAAGCACCCCCAGGTCACTTCTGCTCTTAACTAAATCCTAACAAAACTCAAATGGTGTAAGAAAACGTTTCGATATTGTGTTCAAAGTGAGTTGGAACGAACCATATCAAAGAGCAGCAGATGATCACTAGCCTGAACCAAGTAACAAATCATGGCATCTCAGCATCAACCTCAGAAACACACCTCCCCTTCTTCTGCTCGTGCACCATTTTTCCTTATCGCCTTATCAAACTTTATAATGTTCGGAGAAACGATACTCAACTTGAGGATGGTGTAGAAACGACCATGGTTGACGGAAAATGAACAGAAATATGGGCACATACTTCAGTGAATAGCTGGACCCGTTATGGTATTTCAATCACTTTTAAAAATGCATTTCTCACACATTCCACTATTGTCCCATCTCAAAGTCGAACCCACAAGCGCAAATAAACCTTCGCTTAAACATCGTGAATTTCTCCGAAACATCTTCAGACAACCATCGATGACCGAAGTTGTGCCAAGGACCGTTGTCTACTGTGGCGTGTGTACCCTGCCACCGGAATACTGCGAATTTGGCGGCGCCTTCAAGCGATGTAAGGCCTGGCTGGAGGACAACGACCAGGAGCTCTTTGCCAAGCTCTACTCGGTCGAGGCCCTGACAAACGCCGTTCAGGCCTCTTCAATCTCGGCTGAAAAGCAGGAGGAGATTGACCGAAAGCTGCAGAAACAGCAGCAGAAGGACGAGGCCAAGGCCGAGCGAGAACTGCTCAAAAAGCTCGCCTCCAAGGTCGTCATCAAGCGAATCGAACGATCCAAGCGAAAGCGAATCATCTCAGTTTCGGGTCTGGAAGTCTTTGAACTCGATCTCAAGAAACTGTCCAAGACTTTCTCGTCCAAGTTTGCCACTGGAGCTTCTGTCACCAAGACGGCTGACGGAAAGGAGGAGATTGTCATCCAGGGAGACGTGGGAGACGGCGTGGAGGAGCTCATCACCCAGATGCTCAAGGACAAGGGCCTCAACCAGGTCAAGGTCGAGCAGATCGACGAGAAGAAGAAAAAGAAGGAGTAAGTAATCTATTTATGCATTTTACCTGTACAAACACCACTGTTATTAACGACCACCACGTATTATTATCTATATTACACTGCGAGGACTGTTCACTTCTCGCTTTCTCTTAGCAATGTCTAAATGGCGTTTCGAACGTCTCGAATAACCGCCTGGATCTCGTTTGATAGAATCGACTCGAGATGCCGCATCTTCTTGGGCTCGTTCTGGAAGTCTCGATACAGCCAGCCGGGGATGGCCAGAATCAGCTCGCGCGCCTGGTCCTCCTCCAGCACCTTCTCGGCAAACGCAGCCTCGATCGACGCAATCATCTTCTCGGCGCCCGCCTTCACAGCAGGGTGGTTGCTGTCCATCAGATCCATCAAGAACGTGTACGCAGTGGGCGCAATCTCACGGACCCGAATGATGGGCAGCGACTTGAGGAATGCATCAACAGCCATGTTGGACAGATCCGAGCCCTTGGTCAGAACACCACTCTTGGAGATCTTGGCGATCGTGGCACACGAGTTCTCAACGCAGTACATGGCCTCATGGTCTCGCGAAGCAGCAAAGCTGAACAGATCATTCAGCCGATGGACAGTGTACTGCGAGTAGGCCTCTCCTCCAAACTCGGCGGCAATACCAATGCATCGAATAGCCTCCGCTCGAACACCATAGTCAAGGGCGTGCATGGACGAAGTCACCTTGGTAATGAGAGAATAGAGTGCAACCTCTCGGCCGTAAATCTCCAGCAGGAAGGACAGGATTCGGATACCGTGGGTGACTGTTCGAGGGTTGGAAACGTCGCTGAGCATGGCCATGAGCTTTTCTTCCAGCAGCGAGATGAAGGGGCTGCCCTTGATGGCATGGGCGTACAGCACAATCTTCTTCTGCTCGGAAATGAGCTCTCGGTCGTCGTCGCTCATGAAGGGAGCCGATGAACCAATGTCGAGGTAGTGCTGAGTGTGTCGATCAGCCAGCTGAGTCATGTTGAGCACAAGAACGGCAACGAGCTCCTTCATCTGCCGGTCAACAAGCGAAGTTCGACCCAGCTTTCGCACAGTGCTGTGAATCTCTCGGTAGAAGGTCGCAAGAGTACCCACAGACATGTTCTCACTCATGACGGACATGGCGCAGTTGAAAATCAGACCCCAGGCTCGGTCAAGTCGGTACATGGCACCGGTGGTCTGTCCGTCGAGAAGGATGGCTTCAAGGAGATGAGGGAACAGCTTGGCAGCCATGGACTGCACGTTCTCAAACTCGAACCGCTTGATCCACAGCTCGGTGATCTCAACGAGCTTGTCCTTTTGGAACATTCGGTCCTTGAGAAGCATGGTCATGGATGTCAGTGTGCCGATAGCAAGGGCCTTGTCTTCGAGCTCACGCTTGCTGGTGCACAGAGCCTTGCCACCGAGCATATAGACCTGCCAGTCGCTAGCCTTGGTAAACCGTCGGACATCGTCGTCGTTGTAGATCATGACCATCTTAGGAACCACCTGCGCAGACTCAATGAGAGGACGGACCACGCGTTCAATCTCATCGAGGTACTGGGAGTGTCCCATCAGCGGGTTGATCTTGGTCCACGCCATGGCGAGAGCAGCAAAGAACTTGAGAGAAGATCCAGTCTCACGGAGGGCACTGTAGGTGATGGCCAGCTCTTCGGCGTGAGGAGAGAACCGATCACGCCCCACAGCAGCACCAATGGTGCCCGTGCACTCGAGGAAGGGGATCTTCTCGTCGGCAGTGTAATCAGTCGAATTCAATAGTGAAGTTAGCAATGGGGTGAATCTGTCGTAGCATTTCACAAAGTTGTCGGGGGCAATGGACGCGATGCGGTCAATGGCAAACACAACCTCCTGCTTGAGGTACAGCGGGTTGTCCTTCTCGTCCACGAGGTGCAAAAGCGTGTTGACAACGTCGTCTACATAGAGGGTTAGAATTTGTTTGGAAGCATTGTGGCAAAAGTGGGCAAGAGCTGTGGCACAGGAGGCCAGCACAGCCTTATCTGCTCGGGGGGTTCTCAACGTACGGGTTACAGCAGCGACTACTCGCTCATGATATCTCACCTGGACCTTTCCTGCGAGATCGACGCTAATTCTCCCGAGAGCATGACATCCTGCCCACTGCACGCGTGTGCTCGAGTCGCACAGGGCCTTTTCGATGGCCTTGAGCACCTCGTATTCCTCCTTGAGAATGGTGGAAGGACAGCCCTCAGAGATGGCCGCGATGGCCATGAGGGTGGCGTACCGGTTCTGCCACGTGGACGCGAGGGCCGTCTCCTGGATCTTGAGGTAGTTGAACAGCGCCATCACCACGGTCTCCTGGAGCTCGCGCGCCAGCATGGTCAGAAACTGACACGCCTCTTTTTCCGCGGAGTTGTGGAACTCTCTGTCCTTGCTCTTGGTGTCTTCGCCGTCGGCTATCATCTGCACGCAGCACGAAATCACGTTTTTGATGAAGCCCGGGCTGGCACGGCAGAGATGGGGCACACCGGTGACAAACATGGTCATGAACTCGAGAGGGAGAAGCCGGAACTCGACAGGATGGCGTTTAGTAGACACGATTTCCGTGCTTAGGGTCGCAAACTCGAGGAACTTGGGCGAAAAAAACCGGGGCGCAGCCTGGGCCAAACCGATGAGCTTCTTGTAGGTCTTCATCTGTGTGGGCTTGTTGGGCGACGAGCTGGGGTCGTAAAGCTCGAGAATGTCTTCCAGCAGCGGCTCCAGAGGCGCCCAGGCGTCCTTTTCGATCGACGTCAGCAGCGTGGTGATGGCACCGAGTGTCGCAAGCTTGGTGTCCGAGTGGAGATCTCTCAGGCCTGCCCGGAACGGGTGCAGGAACTCCTCCACTTGGGCGTTTGAGAGGATGAGGAGTTGGTCCATCTGTGTTAGTAGGGGTGAGTAGAAATTGGTATCATAAGATGTGTTGTGTGTGAACATAGGCATCACAAACCACATGAACACGATGATATCAAAGGGCATCAAAGGTATCAACCAGGCTGTGTAACTAGCTGTGTCATTGCCAGTGTTCTGCCAGGTCTGTGGTATCATTTCAATGCCTTTTCAGCAGGGTATCTCACCGTAGCAAGTGGTCTCAAAAAGCAAATGTGTGGGTGACAAGGTGAAAGTAGAGTGCGATTTTAGATATGCTTGTCTTTGGTGACACAAAGCCGTACCACAGATGAGGTTATTTGGTTGCACTATAACGAAACCAAAATACGAGAAACTTTACTGCGGTTAAATGGTGGCTTGAGACAATGGAGACAATGAGGGGAGTGACGCGATATCAACAACAATATGGTGATTTCGAATGCCTACTTTACTGTCAATTCGTATCGTCCAACCACATCACTATCCACTCTTGATTCTGACTGCAGTCTATACGCACCCAGTGCTATCTCTCATCATATGGTGGAGTTACTGATTAGTCAACACCTGTTGTGTGATCCACTTACTTGTGTACAAGTACTCATCATTCAACAATTATACTTGTACATCCACTCTCTGTGCTTCATCTTAACAATCATTACCATCTATCTATTCTATATCATATGCAATCCCCTTCTAACCAAACGTCTTTTTGAGCTGCTCGTAGGTGAAGAAAATAATGGCCGACGAGGGGGCAGCTCGAGAGACAGTGATTCCACAGCCTCGGTACAGAGCTCGGATGCCTCCCTTCTGGTAAATCTCCTTTCCGACCTCAAAGAAGCCCTTGCCAGAGGAAGAGCCGTTGGTCACCGACTCGGTTTGCATTCGAGACTTGATGGTGTCGGCAGGGAAAAGAGACAGGTTGTACGACATTCCGGCGGCAGCTCCGGCCAGAAGCGACTCCACGGTCGTGCAGTGGGTTCGGTGGTTCTTCTCCTTGAAGAACTTGGTCACCCACTCGTAGGCTCCGAACCAAGCGGCAGAACCGCCCGTTTCTCGCAGAAGAGTGCCCATCTGGCCCTTCCAGAGTCCCTTGACGCCGGAGGTCTTAAGGTTGTCGACCACCAGCTCGTAGACACCCATCTGGGGCTTGGCCACGGTGTGAAGCGAAGCCTTGTGGGAAGAAGAGCCTACCGAGGCAGACGAGTGAGGCTTGGCGTACAGAGCCTGGACCTGCATCTGGCACTTGATGAGCTCAATGGGGGTGAGGATGAAGGACGTGAGAGCACCGGCGACAGCTCCACAGCCCAATAGAGTGGACATGGGCAGCTTATCTTCAGGAGTGCCGGTGATGTTCTTCACGAGTCGCTGACAGGCGCCGTAGAAGACGAAAAGCGACGCGGTTTCAGCAGCAGCACCGAAAATGGGTGACGAGATGCCTCGGTAAAAGCCCAGAAAGCCCTCGTTTCGGAACGTTTGCTTGAAACAGTCCAGAGGACCCTTGAACTGGGGGTTCACGTCGCTCTGGGACTGAAGACGCACCTTGACGGTGTCAAAGGGGTACTCAAAGACCTTGCCGGTGGCGCCGGCAATGGAGCCGTAGAGCACGTCTTTGAGCGAGTCCTTGAGAGATTCGGTGGACATTGTAGGTAGTTGTGTGGTAGCACCTAGCTGTAGCTGTAAAAGCCTTGTAGCTGAGAGTCGCTATGCGATTTTGA
Organism: Yarrowia keelungensis; assembly: GCA_001600195.1. Classification (NCBI taxonomy): domain Eukaryota; kingdom Fungi; phylum Ascomycota; class Dipodascomycetes; order Dipodascales; genus Yarrowia; species Yarrowia keelungensis. The sequence continues at coordinate 1,911,189 of BCJD01000002.1, read as the reverse complement.
TTTTGCGGAGTGTGTGTGTATCTTGTTGATGCTGAGGACCAAGAGTGCGGGAAGAGCAGTCTTTATAGTCTTCAGATGAGTTTTGGGGAGTCTTGTGTCACTTGGGACGATGGCCGTTCTCAGAATGACGTAAATAGAGCGGTAGATCAAATGATGTCACCGAAACGTTTATTGATCAAGCGAAAATGAGCAAGTGACAGAGCGGGTTGCGGATCAAATGTCTCGAGATTTCAATCTCTTATACCAAGTGATCTCTTGGAGTTGCCAAACTTGCACTGCAAAAAAGCTCTTGAATAATATGTTATCCTGTGTCTTTGGATGTTACGCCCCAGATGAGGCGAACCGAATCTCAGTATGAAGAGGAGCTGGAGAGAATGGGGGACGCTGTTGCGGTCTCCGGGTTCATGGGGTAGCGGTGCTAATGCGAAAGGTGGCTGCAGCAAAAAGCGATTTCAGTCTCCAGGCCCTGCACAAGCACTCACCAATAAAATTATAAATTTTCTATTGAACCTTTTTCAGCGGAGCTTATCCGGTGAAATTGGAGTGAGACAATGGAGGGGCAAGAATCTGGACAACAGTCGAAAGGGTGCTATTTGAGAGGAATCAAAGGGATGAAAAGGCTGGAATATATGTAATAGACACCCTAGAGTTGATTTCCGTCAAAATCCCTCTTAAAATCCCACTCCTTCTACCCCTATCCTCTCCCAGCCGCACTGTTTAAACGCACTGTATCGCGGAACCGTGTAAGCTGTGAAACCAGTGATTGACTCGAAAGCTTCACTTGTCTGTCAAACTTCTCTCGTCTCGCAAGCCTTTGACTCATCCCTCGCTTGCCCAAAGAGGCAGTAAACACGAGATCTAGCGCTTCTCCCAACCACAGCCTTGTCTGCCCTGACACATGGAAAAAATGTATCGTCTGGAGCAGCTCAAGTGTAAAAAATGGGACTTTTGAAAGCAACACCCGACCACGTATGGAAAAATACACTCGTGCAAGACCCACCAGGCAGTGCAAAACGAGATTAAGAAAATGCCCGCTCTGGGAGTAAACACGCGCCCATCTCGGAATGAGCAAAATAGGCAGGGTGGAGGAAATGACTACCAGTAAGAGCAAGGCAAGTGGTAGCAAGTACACGTATGCAAAAGCGCTGCACTCGAGCTGATAAGGAAAGGCATCCTAACGGTGTACTTGTACATGTGAAATGCGGGAGTCTGTGGGGTGGCTGTGCGGGAATAAAATTCTTAATATGGGTTTGCAGGAATCGAACTGCGTGCCATTGATTAGTAAGCCACATTCAAAGCTCGCCGGTTCGAACCCCGCCTGCGCACTCCGCCTTTACCTCTGCCTGCATGAAGAAATAATTATCGAAATCATACCCACAAATTGCTACACAACAGCACACGCTATGGTGAGTCTACGAAGGAGCCAGATGTGGCAAACGAGTGACAGAAGGCTACTACATCCATTCAAGATTTCATCGCTACAATTTCCTTTCCCAAAACCCCTTCAACACAGCTAACACAGTCCCGCCACGAAATCTACTCTCCCGAAGGTCTACGAACCGACGGACGACGATGGAACGAGATCCGAAACTTTGACTGCAAGATCAACACGCACCCGACCTCGGCCGACGGCTCTTCGTACGTCGAATGGGGCCATACCAAGGTCGTCTGCACAGTGGACGGACCTCGAGAACCAGACAATAGACAGAATACCACGGATCGAGCTGTGATCAGTGTCAACGTGAACGTGGCGTCGTTCAGCACAGAGACGCGGATCAAGCGGCAAAGAAACGACAAGCGGTTGGCGGAAATGAACATTCTGATCCGGCAACTGCTGGAGGAAGCTGTGCTGACTAAGCTGAATCCTCGGACGCAGATTGCGGTGAATATCACTGTCATTGCTCAGGATGGCGGTCTTTTGCCGGCGTGTATCAATGCTGCCTGTTTGGCTATGATTGATGCGGGTGTTCCTCTTACCGATTACGTTTCTGCCTGTTCTTCAGGTGTTTATTCTAACAATGCTCTGATTGACCTTAATACCATTGAGGAGCAGGACGTGCCGTTTCTGACGATTGGTGTGATTGGCAAATCCGACAAGATTTCCATGCTCACCCTCGAGACACAGCTGCCCATGGCGTCGCTAGAACCCGTGCTGGCCACCTCTCTCAGTGGAGCACATGCCATTCAGGACATTATGGACGCCGCCGTGAGAAAGCATGGAAAGCATAGACTTGAGCGAAAGTAGGGAGCATGGTGGAGGAGAAGAACGACTAAGACGGTTGGTTCATGTCTAAGAAGATTGAATAATAGGTGTTCATGGCTTCTGGAGGATGGGTTCACACAAGACTAGATCAGACTAGATCAGACTAGATCTAGCCCTTGTACCGAACTCGTACTGTTGACTGAACCCACCATGACAGGCAAAAGCCTCTGTATAAATAGATAAGGTATTGGCACAAGATAGGAGGGGAGCTTTGGAGAAGAGCCTCTAGAGTGAGATGTTAGGTGTACCTACTTGTAGACTGTAGAACTTAGTCTAAGGACTTGATTGATTGTACTGGTTTTTCGATAATCCATCTTTAGCCTTGAAACAAGAAGACAGCTAAATTGGATAGATCCTCTCAATTACATAATCAGAGGATATCTCAGGCCTTGAAAGACAGAAGTTATGGACCTCACAAGACCATCAGAAGTAAGAGCTTCTGTAACTAGTTTAAGCAGCACTCCACAGCATCTCAAAGGTTCCATGGCTCGTCAGAGTCCAGAACAATCGCTTCACCCCCCTTGGCTTACATAACCACTCCTACCCTGCTTACTAACCTCACGATTAAGTTCATCAGACACGTCGTACAGCCAAACAGCAACGTCATGAACTCTGAATGGGTTATCGAACCACGGCTGAGGGGGGTGAAAGAGGTGGCTCAAGTACGTAGTGTCAGAAGGGAAACGCCAAATTCGGGGAAATTGACCTCTATATATACTTCCAGATCAACCGCAACGTTGCCTTAGTAATACTGCACCACCACACACTCCTTCCTCCTCCCGCACGTGACTGCGCGAATAGTACTCGATAAGAGGCCCAAGAGAGGTCAAAGGATGTGCCTTCTGTCTTCAAAGCTCCATATACTTGTACCATCTTCCTGACTTACCAATCCCGTTACTTTCTTTTCCTAACCTCCATACTGTGAAGGGGTGCATACCCGTATACTCTACGTAACTGTACTCCCAACAACACCTGTCATCATAGCATTATTCACAGGAGACCATCACTCACACCTTCACAATGTCCGGCCTGCAACGACGACGAGTCAACAACAGCTCTGCGGGAGGGGACACGGGCGAATGGGGCGCCGAGCGGCAGACCCCGGCCGTCACGCCAGGAAAAAACGACGAGGATGGCCCGAAAATCGGCTACGACCCCAAAGACATACAGACCGCCGAGGAGGAGGTCAAGCAGCCACGGCTGACGCTCATGGAGGAGGTGCTGCTGATGGGGCTCAAGGACCAGCAGGGGTACCTGTCCTTCTGGAACGACAACATTTCGTACGCGCTGCGAGGGTGCATCATCATGGAGCTGGCTCTCAGAGGCAAGGTGCAGATGGTCAATGACACCAACCGACGGCGGTTCCCCATCAGTGACCGGTACATTGAGGTCATTGACGACAAGCTCACCGGCGAGGCGCTGCTCGACGAGACCATCAAGATCATGAAGGCGTCGGAAAAGCTCACTGTCGGCACGTGGATCAACTACCTGTCTGGCGAGACCTGGAACCTGTCCAAGATCAGCTACCAGCTCAAACAGGTACGTGAACGGCTGTCCAAGGGCCTGGTGGACAAGGGCATTCTGCGGACCGAAAAACGCAACTTTTTCCTGTTTGACATGCCGACCCACCCAGTCGCCGACACGGGCGCCAAGGAGGATATCAAAAAACGGGTGCTGTCGCTGCTGACCGCACGCACCGTGGTCATTAACCCCTCGCCCTACCTCCCCGAGGGCGTGCCCTTCCGGTACCTGCGGTCTGTGGGCGCCGTGTGTGGAGCGTACGCGGCCAACGTGCTGGAAAACGTGCTGGCCGATCTGAGCTACGAGATGCGGGACCAGGCGTTTGCGCGGGCCGACGACCTGCTCAACGACTTCTCCGAGTGGCCGTTTGTGGAGAAGCCGGGCCAGACCCAGAACGTGGGCGTCAACCTCTTCCAGGAAATCCACGAGGAGATTGCCGCCAACCCCGACAAGGAGCTGCAGCTCGAGGTGGTGGCCGGCGTGTTCGATATTTTCGCCAACCTGGACTCCATCTTATAGTAGGAGGGTGTATGGTTGATCTAGACTTAGGAGGGGAGATACGAGCGAATGTGGACGAGCGAATGTGGACGAGCGCAGCGAGTTCACATGAGTTGGGCGAAACAAGGCTCGTTCACCAAGTACTGTAGGGTATAATCACACTATTTTGAATTGGAGACGTCTAACAAGACCAGAGTACTTGTAGGTATGATGTGAACCATGCCTGTAGAAGTCTAGAGGACATGGTAGATGACATTCTCTGAAGAAAATTCATGTGGATGATTGGTAACTTCGTGCAGGTTTGTCGTGAGCTGTTTCAGATGAGTTCAGAGTGTTTACTCTGATTCTAAGGGACTGTGTAGATGCTTACTTGGAGTATGAGGGAAGAGATATGAGGAGCCATTCAATATCTAAAGGGGCTCTACCTGCTGACATACCACCAATGGTGTATTGAAGGATCAAATGTTGATTCCGAGTACTCTCTTTGACAAGTGCAGTACAATCAATGGAGCTTTTGATGCTCTGGAGCTGGTATACACTCACACCTTGGGGTGTACTCTATGTGAAGTTTCTGCGGTAAACGAGCCATAACAAAACCAAATGAAGTTTTAAAGACGTATTTCACCATCCTGTAAGGCCCAACAACCAACTCCTTTTTCGTGTGTCTACCCCTCTTCCTCCACAGTGATCACCGCATACCCAGTGAATACGGTCTCTCACATACGCACCGTACCGTACTAAACACGTAGCTAACACCGACACTACTGCATATAACCACTCCAAGATGCACCCTTCGTCCTTTAGCGTGTATTTCAAGCGACTTGCCTCTTTTGAGGGGTGTCTTAGTATGTACATCTCTGTATCTACTACACCATAAGACTGAACTACGTACAAGTACGGCAAACACCCTTCTCATACAATTAATAAATATTACTCCTCTTCAACATCTAGAGCGTCCAGACGAATAATCGTCCTATAACCCGTATGCTGAACCAACAAGAACCGATGCTGATCCACTCCACACATCTCCTGAGCTCTTCCTAGCGCCAGATCAGCTGCCAGGTCGTTTTTACCCATTTGTTCAGACAAACAGGCCGCTGATCTCTTGTCAACAATCCGACACAGCGACTTGTTCGCAGTCTGGCCTGTTTTTAGCCATCCCAATCCCACCGAAGAACAGTCATAAGCCCATTTAGGACCACTGAAAAACAACGTATGGAATCTGATACGCTGGAAAAGGCTTCCAACTCCATTGATGAAGACCACGTCGTCCTCCAGAATCAGACACTTTTCCTTATCGCCTTTGGCACACAAATCCAGAGCCTGACGGTACTTTTTCGTGTACCCCAGCTCGTCAAAATGGATCTGCGCTTCGTAGCTGGTCCAGTCTTCACCCAGTCGTGCCGCACACGTCTTGGTATCGTCTGCCAGCACAAAACCGCGAGGAATTATCGACGAAATGTGTTCAAACGATCTTCCACATTCTTTGGTCAAAATGTACGTATCGAATCTTTTGTTGAAGTGGCTCAAACCAAGAGGATCCTGGATGTAGCGAGTCTGTAGAGCAATAAGACAGAGCGACAAGAAGACGCAAACTGCCAATATCGCCCGTCTGCGTTGTAGCATGGTGTATATCGAAAAAGATCGAACCGATCGAAATGGGTCAAAAATAAATATTCACCATGACCTGACCTGTCATCTGCACACATTTCTTGGCTGCATGGAGTTCGGATGTCTCTCCCACTCCGAGGTTTATTAGCCGAAGATACGGGAGTTGAAACGTGAGCAAAGATGAAGACCACATATGTCTCTAAATCTCGATTTCTACTCTTCTACATGTCTCTTTTTCATGTCATGTGTAATATTAATGCTAGCTAGTAGTTTCGGTGGTCTCAGGGGTCGCCTCTTGAGCCTCCTCCTTCACAACCTCCTCCACCCCTTCATCAGTAACAATCTTCTCCTCCTCCTTGGTTTCCTCAACCTCCTCCTCCTCGCTTCCATCCACATCAATCAGGTCAGCCTTTTCCTCTTCAACCACTCGCTCAATACGATGCAGAGGCTCGACCATGGTGTCGATAAGATCCTCGCGCACAAACACCAAAAAGTACGGCGTCGCGGTGTTCTTGTCGTCAAAGTCCATCACCTCAGAGTCCTCCACTCGTGTAATCTTCTCGTCGTTGTACTTTCGGAAAAAACCGCCCTGGTGGTCTCGAATGTACGTCCAGTAGTGGCCAAACGAGGCTTCTCCTCGGTGGATGAACACAGCGTGGATCTTGTAGCCAATCTGCTTCATGTGGGCAAACTGGGACTGGATCTTGGAGTCCAGTTCAGCCAGCTCTTCCTCCACGGTCTGTTGACGAGCAGTTCTGGTAGCAATCTCGTCTCGAACAAGCGTGAGCACCTTGCTGACGTCCTGTTTCAGGGTCATGAGCCACTGTTCGGTCAGTTTCAGGTTGTCGGTAAGAGTTCCCGAGTTCTCAACCTTGGCATTGAAACCCTCCAGCTCCTTGAGCAGCTGACGTCGCTCTTCTCGCCACTTGAACACCTCCATTCGTTTCGCGTTCACCTCTTCGTCGTCAGTATCAATGTATCGATCCATGTAGATGACTTCATCGAACTTCAGAACAGCAAGAGACTTGAAAGGACGGCCAAGATCTCGGTCAAACTGCACTCGCTGGACCTGAATCTGGAGCATAGGAGGCAGTTTGCCGATAGTCAACGATCGAATCACGTCTCCATCAGAGAGGGAAACAAGATCATGACCGAAATACGAGTCTAGAGCATCGTACAGGTCCCGAGGACCGTCAGCAACGTCAACAAGAAGAGACAGGAATCGTTCCGTCTTCTCACGCCGTTTGCTGGCATCGTTGGTGTTCACAGGCTGCAAAACCTGCTTGGTTTGACCGTAAAACAAACGCTTGACCAGATCATCCTGCTCTCCATCAGCATCAACAGAATCTCCCTTCACAGCAGCCTCCAGCTGGAACAGGACGTTTTCAATGCACTCGGTGACATCCTGCTGACGTCCAAACAACGTCTCGTTGATTCTTTCAGCCTTGTACTCATGGCTTGACTCAGGCTCAGCAGTGTTGGGAGACTGAACAAGAGTAGAGTCAGTATCCACAGACTTTTCTTTGTCTCCTTCTCCAGGAACTGTAGCACACGATTCACTGATACAAACTCCGTCGGCAACAACCTCCTCCTCAGGCTTCTTTTCAGTCTCGGCATGCTCATCTTCCTGAGAAGCAGAAACGAGAGCCAGATAAGCCAGGTTCTTCCGAGGAGTCACGTAGCCCTGGTTCGAGTAGATCATATCATTGAACAGCAATGCCAGCTCGTGAATGAACTCCTGAGCACGTTTCACCTCGGAAGGAGACACGGATCGTCCTCCAATACGCTTATCTCGAATCTCACCGTCAGTCAGCTTGAAATCGCTATCGACATTGCTTCCATCATGCTGCAACACCTCCTCTCTCAACGGCTTGATGGCGAAATAGTACTGTAACAGAGAATTGAGGTAGCACGTGTTACCAATGTTGTTCAAGCCAATGGGCCAGTCGTAGGTGGACTGAGGGAGCTGGACAGCCGATCTGGGGTCACGTGACAGCTCAGCGATGATGGCATCACTATCGTGTTCGTTGCCGAGGTACCGAAGCGCCTTTCGAGCAGTGACAATGCGTCTTTTATCGGAGAAATCCCGGAAAGCGGTGATTGCATCTTCAGGGGAAGCAGAAGGCGAAATGCCGAGAATCTGACACGCTTCCTGCTCAGAAGTAATGTCAGGTACAAGTTTCTCGACAAAAGAGAGCAGCAGAGGAGCCTGTCGATCAATAGCAATGGCCTTGAACGCTCTCTCTAGCCTCTCAGACGTGTTTTCGCTCTGTGCAAACTCGTATGCGGTGATAATAACGTCGTCATCGACTGCAGGTTCGACTCCGAGGTCTGCATAAGCCGTGGGCAGGTCCACGTCGTTGGCAGTCAGCTGGATGAACTCCTGGAGAGGACCACAGGAGGTGATAGACGCTACCGTCTCCATGGCCATTCTCAGGGGTCCCACAGCTGCTCCCTGGTCCACCTGCTCATCGTAGAACGACGCCACCTGTGCAGCAATGTGTTCAGGCTCCATTCGCTCAGCTTCGTCCATATCCAGACCAAACTTGATGAAGGCTGCTCGAACGTCGTCCAGAGACGCACATCCCAGCGACATGAGCTCCATGACCTTCATGATCAGAAACTCGGACTCGCGTTGCTGGGCAGCCTCTCTTAATGCCTCAAAGTAGTAGGGAGCGAGCACCCGGTCCGAGCCCGAAAGTCGCTCATATGCAGATATCAGAACCTCGTCGGAGGCGTTTTCCGTCACTCCCAGCGTCACGTATTGCGCGTAGGCTCGAGGCAGCAGCAGGGGCCCTCTATTCTCCGGTTGCAGACGCAAAACCGACCGAACCTCGGGTTCCAGAGGAGTCACTTCGATTTGCAGACTGCTGAGATGGTCTCGCTCTTTGTTGCTGCTGTTTCGAATGAGAACGTACAGTTCCGACATTTTGCGCTCCAGCTTGGCCCGGATAGATGCAGTGAACGGGTTCTGGGTCTCGTAGAGCTTTGGAGGCACCCAGGTCCCCCGTTCCTCGTCTCTGGAGAAGTTGAACGACGTCAGAATCGACTGGTCGATTTTCTGCTGAATCGCGGCATTGTCAAACTTGATTTCCTTGTTGCCGCCCCGGTTGAGCGGCTCGTCGATGATTTTGAACAGCGTGTGGAGACACGAGGCAGGGGAGGGTTCCGACGACTGTCTCAGATGCTCGGTCTCCTTGAACCGCTGCTTGACGGCAGAGGGGGTATAGGGAAGGAGGTCCTGTGGCGAGAACTCGGGCGGTCTCAATGTGAACACCAGTCGGATTCCGGTGTTTGAACACACGTAGGTATACGTCTTTTCTGTAAATGAAGGGGAAGCGTCGGGATCGACTTCATTGGGGTCAACTTCGATTTCGGGCTCCATATTTGTGTCCTTTCCACTCTCGGGCTCCGGAGTCACCGTATCCATGTCATCGGGACCTCTCTCAACCTGTGTCTGTGCAAACACCGGAGTTGCTTCTTTGGAGCCTTGCGTCTGGTCAGCCAGATAATGGAAGTCGTACAGCTCAGCGCGTCTGTGGCCGTCGACCACAACCTCCAGATGCATGCGGGTCTGGCGACACACAAAGCGCATCACCGTCTTGGAGTCGTGGCTCTCGGGAAACGGTGCCACGTCGACCCTTAGAAACTCGTTGAGCGCCTTGACGGGGGTCACCTTGGCGGCTTCAATTGGCGACATTTTGAGAATGTCGGGCTCGCCGGTCCATCGGGCCACGTCGGCCAGAAGCCGGCCCGCCGATTTGCCGTAATTCGACAGCATTGAGGGGTCGTTAGGGTGTGGTGTTGTGGAGGGCAAAATGTTAAGGAGCTCTATACAAGACGGTTTAAACTACAGGCCATGATATCAACATATGCATCATCAAAAGTAGGTTTGATAGATTTGAAAAGGTTACCAAAGTGAAATTTGGAAGCCAGAAAGATACAAGAACATCCACCTCTGAAAATGGGCTGGTTTGGATCGAGTGATAAAAATGGAAATCAGGCAAAAGCAGCTGCCCCTGTTCAGTCGCCTGATCACGTGACTCCCACTCACGTGACCACACCTACACCAACTACACCAACTACACCAACTACACCAACTACACTCCCCTCTGATCTGCCTTCAGCTACAGATACAGCCTCTTCCGCCTCCTCTGTGGCTTCTACAGCTGCTGCTGCTCCGGCAACCGGCTCATCTTCGAATTTTTTGACGTCAATGCTCGGCGAAAACTCTGGTTTCCTTGAAAACCCGCTGTTCACCGGCGGAATGGGTCTCATGGTTCTGGGAGCTGTGGTGGCTCTAGGACGAACGGGAATTGTGCAAGGATCGCAATTTCTGCAGAGACAGCTGCTGGTGGACCTTGAGATTGCGTCCAAGGACCGCTCCTACGCCTGGTTCCTGGAATGGATGTCTCATCATCCCCAGAGAAGCTCCAGACACCTGGCAGTGCAGACGACCGTCAAACAGCACGCTTCAGGCTCGTTCACAACCCAGTTTTCGCTGGTTCCCGGTCCTGGACGGCATCTCATCAGATACAAGGGCGCTTTCATGTTGGTCAAGCGAGAACGGTCAAATAGACTGCTGGATATGAACTCTGGATCGCCTTTTGAAACAATCACGCTTACCACGCTCTACAGAGACCGATATGTGTTCCAGGAACTGCTTGCCGAGGCCCAGCAGCGTGCCCAGAAAATGCAGGCTGGAAAGACGGTCATTTACACATCGTTTGGACCGGAATGGCGTCCGTTCGGCCAGCCGAGACGAAAGCGGGAGCTGGACTCGGTTATCCTGGACAAGGGCGTTTCCGAGAGTATTGTGGAGGATGTCAACGATTTCCTCAAAAACTCGCAATGGTACCATGACCGTGGCATCCCCTACAGACGAGGATATCTCCTTTACGGTCCTCCTGGTTCTGGAAAGTCGTCCTTCATCCAGGCTCTTGCTGGCGAGCTGGACTACAACATTTGTATTCTCAATCTTGCCGAGGCTACTCTGACCGACGACCGACTCAACCATCTGATGAACCACGTGCCTGAGCGAACGTTCCTGCTGCTCGAAGATATTGATTCGGCCTTCAACGAGCGAAAACAGAGTGCCGACCAGGGCTACCATTCTGGCGTGACCTTCTCTGGTCTTCTCAACGCCCTTGACGGTGTGGCTTCAGCCGAAGAGCGAATCATCTTCATGACCACCAACCATCCCGAACGCCTTGATCCTGCCCTCATCAGACCTGGACGAGTGGACTTCAAGGAGTGTATTGACAACGCCACCGAGTACCAGGCCGAGAAGATGTTCATGCGGTTCTTCCCTGGCGAGGAGAAGCTGTGCAACGAGTTCATCCAGACGCTCAAGGCCAACAACAAGCTGGTGTCCACTGCCCAGATGCAGGGTCTGTTTGTCATGAACAAGACCGATCCTGTGGGAGCCATCCATATGGCCCAGTACTTGCCTGAAAACGAGGGCACTCCCACCCCCGCCAGCGAGCCTCCTGCCCACAAGGGACTTTAGGAGATGTTATGAACAAAAAGATGGCAGCAAATGACTGAATGACTGTATATAAGTGTACATAGCCGTTATCGATGATGAGTTTAGAGGGGTGTGTGTCAAGAGGGGCTGACTATAGTATTAAGATAGTACAACCGAAGAGTTCTACTTTAGACAAGGATGCTTACCAGTATCTTACAGAGTAGAAATGATGATGATTGATATGAATAGAGAGTATGAGGAAATCAGACAAGGAGGTATAGAACGAAAGGGTTTTCATAGTGGAACACCGCAACGGCTATATTAGTGCAAAAAGGCTCCAGGTCTGTTAGCTGAGACTGAAGCGGTACAAGTTTATGGGCTATGTCCTACAGTGTACTCAGATCATGAATCATAAGGTAAACGCTTTGAGAGAATAGTCATAAAGATTAGAAGTAAAGACCTTGACATCAGACCTTGACATGAGCAATGGTCCATTGAAATCAGATAGTCTACGATTGTTGTAACAATGCTTGAGCAGAACACTATAACTAATCAGAAAATACGGCAATCACCATTTACTCTAATAATACGGCAATCACCACCTACTCCAATAAATACATTATAAATACCAGTTTTGCTTATAAATACGTTCTTCACCCATCTCCACTCCGCCTGAACTTCCCCTCGGTTAACCTCGAAACTGTCTGAGAACCCGCCCACGTGCCTTGGCTATATCCAGGGCTGTCGGAGGCTGTCCCTTGGCTTCTTTCCGGGCTTCCGTCATTAGTCTGAGTTAGCAAAATCCGCAGAATTCGAGCTGTCGATTTTTATGGATGCACTCACCTGTTTAGAAACAGAACATAGTCCAGGTAGACGAGGACGTCTGTCTTTTTTCCAATGTTTTTCTCCGTCCGTGCCTTCAACGCCCCCTTGAGGTTCTGCTTGGGGTATATTCGCGCCATATTAGTCAACAGGGAGAAGACAGGATTGCTGATTATTATGACCCGTCTTGTTTATCGCTGGTGATTATGTTACGCGGTTCCAAAATTAGATTCACGCGATACTTGTGACATGTACTTTTGGCCTTTGCACAACTGTTATGTGGCTGTACCACGAGGCTGTGTGGTCATGAGGTATTTAGAGGGGGGAAGAAGGCTGTGTAACTAGTAGAATGAACTAGCTGATCACCTTTTTCGCCTTCAATTCTTTTCCAAACCTTTCAAGTAGCATTCTTTCTTCGCTTTTTTTCACCACCTCTTCTACCCCACCGAAACGTCATTATGCCGAAGTGTGCCATTGGACTGTGACCTGAGACAAGAGTGTTCCATAATTCTGGCCTTTCTCCCAACCAAACAAGGTTTGGGCTACAGCAAAGAATACAGCAGCGTGCATGACCTACATGCATTGCATGGACCCAAATGTCTTCCCCTGAAGCTACAAGAGACGGTATAGCTTTAGCTATTGAAGCGAGGTTCTACGACACCGACTACGGGTTCAGACACTGAGAGCGCTCTGGCGACGACACAAACACCGTCATTTAGCGGAAAAAAAAAACCCGAAAATCGTCCAAAATCAGCAACTACTTCAGCAGCAAATTCCCGCTCATTCCTCGATCTTCAAATATCGCATTTCGCATTCTCGAATCGCTCCGTCGACAACATCGCCAAACTCGACTCTAGTCCACAGTCTGTTTCTCGGGAGTCCGGAAAATGCGTTTTCTCAAACGACGAGGAAAAACCTCGAAGGCAAAGAACCAGGGCTCGTCGCCAACGGTGCTGCTCAGAGTGAATCTGATCCAGGTGAGTATTAGTGGAGAGGATGGAAGTACTGACTATTCGTGGTATTGTGGTCAAGGAGATGAACGACGGTGTTTTGTTGTCGAAAACGGAAATACTGGCAGTTTGCTGTAACTATACCACCATCGTTGGATCACAGACATCTCCAATCTCACTTCAATCCTCTCACTTCAATCCGATTTGATTTCAACCACGAAACGTTTCTTCCCCACTTTGATCGTTGACCGTTTCCGACCACTCGTTTCACAGCTTGCCAACCTTTACTGTTTGACTCATGTGTCTCAAACATGACTCGTGATTCGCACAAAGTTATGGAGCCCATAAGCGAGTTATGGAGATGAGGAGGTGTGGGAAGTGAATAGAAGTGATCTCTTATACTGTCATTGTACTGATTTCCTCCTTCACCACCTCCCCATGACCCTACCCCTCCTATCAAAACTAACCCAGGCCCGGGGAATCTGCCCTCGAGACCGCGAAAAGAACACAAAGTGCGAGCCCTACGCCGTTCTGTCATGTGGCGACTTTCGATTCACCACCCACACCGTCCACAACACCGTGGATCCGGACTGGAACTGCTGGTTTGACATTCCAGTACGGTCTGGAGACGAGGCCCTGGACATTGTCGTCTGGGATCGTATCAGATTCAACAAGGACTATCTTGGCGAGGTGGCCATTCCTCTGAAAGATATGTTCCACAAGGGTGTCACTGAGACCGAGACTCCTGTCCAATGGTTTCCCTTGCACTCCACCAGATCAAAGGCTGCAGGGTACGTCAGTGGAGATGTATCGATGCAATTCTCCCTCGTAGACGAACAGGGAGAGTCCAGCCCTCATCTGTTTGAGGAGTGGCAAAAGGTGGTTGACACCGAAGAGCTGGAGTCGGATATGCCTGCCAGCGACGCCTGTGACGAGGCTGGAGGCGATAGTGACATGGAAATGTCGAATCTGGCGCACGAAATGTTCAGAACCAACATTCTCGATCTGCCTGCCGAGATGCGGCTCAGTTTGGACATGAGTTCCGAGTCCCAGAGCGAGTCGGGAGCTGAGTCTGACGTTGAATCGGACCAAAACGGAGACGAAGACAGAAGCAACAACCCTGACGATTATGTTGGAGTTCCAGACGTGTCTCAGGCCACTCTTCGACGAGGAGACGAGAACCACGACGATTTCGACGGCCAGCATCATCAGACCACGCACCAGTTTGCTCCTGGAACACTCAGAAAACAGCAGCAGCCTCAGCTAGCTCTTGTGGGTCCTCCAGGTCTCAATTCGCTAGCTGCGCAGAATATGATGGCACGGACACCTCCAATCAACACCTCCGCTCCCTCTACAGGCACCCATACTCCTGACCATCTCGAGATTCCTGCCAAGAAGTCCAAGACCAAGAGCAAGTCGAAAAAGTCCAAGAAGAAGAAGAGCTACCAGCACTACGAGCTCAATTGCAGCAACGCGGTGCTGGGAGTCATCTTCCTGGAGATTCTCAACATCACAGACCTGCCTCCGTTACGGAACATGACCAGAACGGGATTTGACGTTGATCCGTTTGTCATCATCTCCTTTGGACGGTCCACTTTCCGAACTCAAAGCAAACGACACACTCTGAACCCCACATACAACGAGCGGGTCATTTTTCCCGTGCTCAAACACGAGCAGTCGTTCTCCATCGGGTTCACGGTCATGGACAAGGACAAGATCAGCACGCACGATTTTGTCGCCGACGGCCAGTTTGAGATCAAACCTCTGCTTGACCTGGCTCCCAGACCTGATCCAAACAGTATGCTGTACGACCTGGATCACCGGTCTGCTCCTCCTGCTCCGTTACGTAAGCGGCGGTTCCGACGAGCAAGAAAGGCTCGCAACAACAACCTCACTGCTACGGATTTCGACGACTTTATGGTCTCGTCTTCTGATCTTCCTGAGCGGTCAGACATGAACGAGTACGACGACGATGAGGGAGACAACATTGGCTCTTCTACCGGTTCCCCTGCTCCATCCAGTGCAGAGAACATGCGTGTGTTTGAGCTTCCTCTGCGAATCAAGAACCAGAAATATGCGGAGAAACACCACCCTGTTCTCACCGTGCGGGCTCGGTTCATGCCCTACGCTGCTCTTCGTCAGCGTCTGTGGACGTCCCTTTTGCAAAAGTACGACGTCACCGGCAGTGGAACGATCAATATCGTCGACTTGACGCAGATGCTGGACGAGCTCAACTCCACGCTGTCTTCCACCACTGTCGTTGGCTGGTGGAAGAAGTTTGGACGGTCCATCGACGAGGATCTAACGATTCCCGAAGCCGTCACGTGTCTCGAGCAACAGATTATGAAGGACTCGCTCATGCAGGAGCATCAGATTATGAAGCAGAGAAGGGCCAGCAAGTCTGACGGCATGGAGGGTCTGTTGACAGGAGGAGCCAACGGTCCTGGAGCTTCCACTGCCTACGCAAACGCCAGCTCTTCGTCAGCAGGTACCTCGCCTGTAGCTGCTCGAACCAACTCTCACGGCAGTGTTTTGACTGCTTCTAGTGCCGGCAGTTCGATTCCTGGCCACCCAAGAACCAACTCGACCTCCACTTCGACCCGTGAGAGTTCAGCGGCTCCTTCGGCTGCTCCTAGCACCGACGAACATAGTGCAGCTGTGAGCAACGGAACACCCATTCCTGTTCCTTCTCTGATTCGGTCAACCACTCACTACCAAGAACCGCTTTTGATCACAGATGCTCCTAGTGATAGCGACCTGTCTCAGCAGAATTCTCAGCTGTACAGAGCCAACCCGTCCACCGATACTCTTGTATCTCTTGCCAACTCTGGTGACGACGACGACGAGCCTGAGCGAGTTATCAGACTCGAAACTTGTCCCATTTGCAACCAGCCTCGGTTCAACAAACGGGCTGAAATGGACATTGTCACGCATCTGGCCACCTGTGCCAACGAGCAGTCTGTGCACAAGATTCTCTCGTCCAGATTCGTCTCCAAGTCGCAGGCACACAAAAAGTGGTACTCCAAGATTGTGTCCAAGGTTACCCACGGAAACTACAGACTGGGAGCCAACTCGGCCAACATTCTCGTCCAGGACCGAGCTACGGGTCTCATTGAGGAGGAGAAGATGAGCATCTACGTGCGTCTGGGTATCCGTCTTCTCTACAAGGGCCTGTCTTCTCGAGAAATGGAGAGAAAGCGAGTCAGACGACTGCTGCGAAGTCTCACCAACAAACAGGGCCGCAAGTTTGACTCTTCGCTGTCGGTGAAAAGCATCAAACCGTTCATCCGGTTCCACAACCTCGATCTCTCGGAGGTGGCTGACCCTCTGGACTCGTTCAAGACGTTCAACCAGTTCTTTTACCGAAAACTGAAACCCGGAGCTCGTCCTCTTCAGAACGCCGACGCTGGAGCTGTCTGTTGCGCGGCTGACTCTCGAGCGACCATGTACAAGTCTGTGTCCAAGGCCACGCAGATCTGGATCAAGGGTCGAGAGTTCACCATCAAGCGGCTGTTTGGAGACGCGTACCCCAACCTGGTGGACAAGTTCAACGACTGCAGCATTGCCATCTTTCGTCTGGCTCCTCAGGACTACCACCGGTTCCATTCTCCGGTTGAGGGAACGGTTGGCAAGTCTAAGACCATCGATGGAGAATACTACACGGTCAACCCCATGGCCATCAGAAGTGCTCTGGATGTCTTTGGCGAGAACGTGCGAGTTCTGACTCCCATCGAGACCAAGGACTTTGGCACGGTCATGTTCATTGCCGTGGGAGCCATGATGGTGGGATCTACGGTGATGACTGTGAAGGACGGAGAGCATGTTGAGCGAGGCCAGGAGCTGGGCTACTTCCAGTTTGGCGGTTCTACGTGTCTGGTGCTGTTCCAGAAGGACTGTATGGTTTTCGACGACGATCTGGTGTCCAACAGTGAGCAGGCCATTGAGACCTTGGTGAGGGTTGGTCAGAGTCTTGGTCATGCCAAGTAAGGAGGAAGGGGTGTATTACATCAATGAGATGGTTATAGATAATGCATAAGCGAACAAGCTGGAATTGTGAACGTAGTAGGCGATTTTGAGTGTCCACAGGTGACAAGTAATACAGTAGGTGCCAGTACGTAATCAGCTTAGTCATCGATGAATGGTAGTGTCGGTTGTACAGTCAGATCTACAGGACAGACTCGTTTCTGGAGATGTTTTCAAGCCGCATCCCTGAGTTGTAGAATTGTCTTTCAAATAGGGGTTAGGTGCGTTTAAGAGCTGTGAAAGGGACTAGAGATTCAGATGTGCATTACAGACATGTCCTAAAAGTTTCAGACAGTCAGGGTCACTATTGAGTGAGATATAGAAGCCCCTATTTCTAAGTAGTTATTCTAAGTAAGTCCAAGTAAAAAGTCAAGTACCAAAACTTAGTAGGACAAAGACCCCTCACTCCAATACGAGATACCACCTTTCGTCCTCTTATCGCCCCGAATACGGCGACAATCTTGTTGCCTGTCTCAACATAATTGCTCAGCAAGTTGAAATCATCGTCGACACTTTGCCTTGGATAGGGTTCCATGTCGATGACTCGGATGCCAAAAAAAAAGCAAAAAGCCCAAAAAACTGAAGAGGAGGTATGGTTATGTGGGGAAGAGAGAGGAGGGGTGTAGATGGTGGTTGTAGATATACTGAAAGAACTGGAGTCTTGACTGTGTGTTAGATGCTGTATTATCATCTTTCTGTGTTTACAAGTACTTCACTTCCTGACGTTGTCTTCTTCCCCCTGCCATCGCCGGTGCACTGAGGACGCAGCACATGCGGATCTCCACCCATGGGCCTCTTGTCTCCCCTTTACGACCGTCGGTTGTCTCACTCTGCCATTTGATTGACTATAAGCAGCAGCCAAGACTTATAGATTCGGCTATATATGCAAGGCCAGATGCAACCCAAGACACGTGGGAGGGAAGATGAGAAGTGATGGTGAGATGGATGAGGTTGGTTTGATATCGGACTTCGAATTTTTGACAGCTTACACCGCTTCTCGGTCGTATTGTATGTCACCATCTCACCACCCATAAGCTCAGATCTACATCTCTAATCCTGGCAACCAATGGTTCTGATTAAGTTGTCTTCCCTTCTTGGAAAGTTGGAGGACAAAGAGTCTCCAGATTAGTCGAGAGCGGTTAATTTTGAGAGGCTGAGTAAAGACAGCTGTCAAGCCAAGCGGTGTACCTGACAAACGGACGTTGACGGGTTGTGGAGTGATTGTTTGTTTGTGCTGTACGGAGTACGAGTACTGTACTGTATTTACTTACCTCAATTGTAGCCATTTCACCACCTCATCTCGCTAAGGTTACACATTGATTTTGGAATTAAGGAAGGTGGCTCGAAAAGTCAATGATCGTCATTGCTGAGTTGGACATGGGGTAGTGAAGTGTTATCGTTGATGAATTTCGAGGAAATACTAGATCTCATGGTGATGACACTGTAGTATAAGAGCACTGTAGACATATCCACAAACTTGTTCCGTACACCTCTGTATACCTCTGTACACTTCTACACATCCGTGTATCTCTACAGCATCCTGTCACTCGTCTACTCCGTACTGTACTTGTCGTATTCGCTTTCCTGCCAAGACTTAGCAAGACACTAACGGACGTTATTTCGTCAACTCCGAAATACAACCAATAGAACATCTGGCCCTGCAACACGCCGAGACCTCGTTTCCCCACCTGCTTCTTTCAGGCCCAGTTCTTTCTTTTTGAGCAGAGTTCGTCGACGAGGCGAAAGAGTCTGAAAGAAAGAAGATGTCAATTGGCCACGCATAATATCTGTCCCCGGACATGTCTCAGCAGACAGTACAGCGTCACACGTGCCCTGCAACGTCAGTTTGATTCACTCTTCGGCCTCCAGGGCTATGAGATACCAGACAGACTTTGGCTAGTCCGTGGTTGTAGCGGTTATAGTTGGCCAGTAAGTTAGATTGATCTGATAACGAGTGGAGGGGGTGTTTTTGTGTTCATACATCAGAGACGACACAAATGCGTTTGTGCAACTTTTACCTCTTGAATTGTTTGTCACAAACACCCCTTCCACAACCTGCCACTCGGTCCATCTCTATCTCCAACGGCACTCGCTTAAGCACGGCACTGTACTAATCAATGCAGAGTGTGCAGCAGCGTGCAGAAACGTGCAGCAACTTGCAGACGTCAATCTAAAGATATACCTCGCTGAAAAAGTCAATGCTCGGTCCTAAACGGGAATCAAATTGGACAATGAAATCAAAGACTGATAGGCAGTGCCCGCAAACGTATATAAACCGTCTCCCGTCCCCAATTGACCTCCAGATCATCGCACAACTTCGCTCTCTCGTTCAAAAATGAAGTTCTCCACCATCACCACCTCTCTTCTGGCTTCTCTGGCTCTGGCTCAGTCCAACTCTTCCGTTGGCACCAACGCCACCTCGCACAACTCCACCGTGCCCCACGAGAACTCGCAGACCACCATTGTTGTCACCAACGACGACTCGTGGGCCTCGGCCAACATCCGGGCCTTCTACGACGAGCTCAAGAAGGAGGGCTACAACGTCTTCATGTTCGCTCCTGCCGTCCAGCAGTCTGGAACTGGAGGCACCTTTGTGCTCCCCAAGAACACCACTCTCCCCAAGGGAGCCGAGTGGGGCTCTGTTCCCGTTGGAGCTCCTTCCTGGGGCCAGGACGAGAACGACGACCACATCTGGTACTTTGACGGTACTCCCGGAGCTGCCGTCACCTTTGGCTTTGACTACGCGCTGCCCAAGTTCCACAACAACGTGTCCGTCGACCTGGTTGTCTCGGGACCCAACGAGGGCTGGAACCTCGGTCCCTTTGTGTACACTCTGTCTGGAACCGAGGGTGCCATGTACACCTCTGTGCTGCGAGGCGTTCCTGCCATTGCCTTCTCTGGCGAGAACAAGCACACCTACTACGCCAACGCCTCCAAGGCCGAGACCGCCGCCCACAACATCTACGCCAAGGCCTCCACTGCCATTGTCAAGAACCTGCTCAAGAACGCCAAGGGTCGACCTACCGTTCTGCCCTTTGGTGTTGGTCTGTCGGTCAACCTTCCCCTGGTTGGAGACATTGATCCTACCGGCAAGTGCACCGACCCCAAGCCCATCTTCACCCGACAGACTGGCCGAGGCGCCATCACCGACAAGCTGGTTTTCAACGAGACCACCGGCCTCTTCAAGTACGGCGACATCAAGTCCGATGCCACCAAGGCCTGTCTCAACGGCGACTGTTTCCTGCCCGACGAGACCGACGTGATCAACAACTGGGGCTGCTACTCCTCCATCTCCGTCGTCACCACCGACTACGACGCTCCCGGCGCCGTGGCTGCTGAGGCCCAGTTCCTCAACCGAGGCCTCGTCCAGTTTGCTCCTACCGGCTACGGCTCTTTCCCCGGACGAAAGTAGGGGAAACGAGAAAGAAAAACACTCCTTAACGATACCATTTAGATTCTGTACTATTATTAATGATTTATGAATAAGAGAAGACAGTAGACTGGACAGTAGGAGTGCCATAGGCCTCATGAAGAGAGGTATGTAAAAATGTAAATGAGAATGACACAGCTAATTGAGTGAGCACGAGGGTATCGACAACTTGTGATGAGCGTGATATGTATAGCCACTTGAAGACGATGTCAAACATAGTGCACCACTGTACAACAGATTACCAATAGAATTATAATCCAGCCCTTGGAGAGACAACAGCACATCTCCCAAATGTCCAATCGCATCATAAAAGAGGAACTCATGACTACACCACTCAGTAGCTGTTCTCATTGACCACCAATCACTTCAACCACTGAAATGACTACTCTGAGCTATGAAGTCATTCTACAGCTCTAAACTGTCGACTAAAGCGTTTTAGGGTAACCAAAAAATGTTCAGACATCACGATGAATCCACTGAAGCAGTGTGCACCAAAAAACAGCAAACTGCTCGCTACGCTCACCGTTTGGAAAAATGATATCCGTGAGATTCGAACTCACGCCTCCGAAGAGACCAGGAAATTTGTCAAGGTTTTAGCCTTAACCTGGCGCCTTAGACCGCTCGGCCAGGATACCGTTTTTTCGAGTAATTTTCGAGCTTTTTGTGACTATATATAGGGTAGTACTGCTTAGTAAGCATTCCGAAAATAGAGGTTTAGCACGTGAAAAAACACCAGAATCATATTTATCACATTGCAAATAACCCCAAAATACCTTTACTTTACATCAATCTAATGTCTACGTCGTACTGACTCATCTATTGTCTTTTCTACTTGGCTAGTTCGTTGCAGAGATTGTCCCATTCTCTGACAAAGTGTTCGTCTGCCGAGAAGTTGGACTCTTTGTGGACGTCGAAACTGGTCTCGAAGTTGGCCCCAAATTGAGCAGCAAGACATGCTTCGTCTTCTGGTGAGATGAGTTTGTCTGAGTCGTTTACAGACGAGCTTGCAAGCCGTGCATCGATCATGGCCATGATTTCGTCCTGTGCTTTCTTCATCTGCTGAGTTTCGCTGAATGGGGGGGATTCGTGGAAGTCAGCGAAGGACTGAGATGACTGGTGGGACGTTTGACTTGACAGGAACTGACTTGAAAACTGACTTGACTGTTGACTTGACAGGTGAATTGAGTCCCGACTCAACTGTTGGCTCGATAAAAACGTTTGGCTCACCTGCTGACCCACCTGCTGACTCGAGTATGACTCCCCGTAGCTACTTGACTGGAAACTGTCAAAGGTTCGCTTCTGAACTCTCTGTGGCTGACTCATCTGCGGCTGGGACTGGCTTCGGTAGAGTCTCTGGGGCTGCTGGTTGGTACGTCTCATGTACTCCTGAGCGTGTCGTCTCATCTGGGCTTCGTTGGTGATACTCTGAGACGATCTAGTCTGGGTAGGAAGCTGAGGAATGTGGTATTGTTGGACTAGTTGTCTTTCTTGCACTTGTCTTGAGAGTTGGAGGGAGGAGGCTTGACTAGCTGGTCTAGCTTGAACTGGTTGCCTTGTTTGGACAGCTAGTCTGATGTTTTGGGCTTGAAGAACTGCTCTGTTGGATGCACCTTGAGCAGTGTTTGAACCTCCAACGCTGTTTGATCGAGTTTGAACAGTGCCTCGAGAATCTTGAACTGACCTGTTATTCTGTGTGTGAACTGACCTGTTCTGCTGACTCATCACCAGTCTGTTTGGCTGACTCACTGCCCTTCCTTGGACTGTGCCAACTGCTCTAACTAGCCCAGTATGAACCTGTAGTGTACCAACACCCTGACCAGCAGGTCTCTGAACTTGCCCTTGACTCACTGATCTTTGCAACTGAACCTCGACCTGTGTTTGTTCCTGAACTTCAACAGAAGCTGCGTTTCCATCTTGCGTATTTTCACCACCATTCGTCTTCTTCTTCCTCTTCTTACTCTTCTTCTTCTTCTTCTTTTCTCCCTGATGAGCTTCGATGAACTTTGCCACTATCGACTCGATATCTTGAGCCGAAGAAGGAGCTGAAGAAAACGCGTTTACCGTGAAATCCATCAAACCAGGCGGAGGATCAGCCAGTCTGTTTGGATTGTGGATAATCTCAATGTTGAACTGCCTGGAATGATGCGCATGGTGCTCTTCAAGACCAGGAATCAGTGTCTGGAGTCTCACAACTCGCAAACACGCCAGATCCATGTCATCTTTGCGTCGTATCTTGTCGTCCCAAATAAAAATGGCGTGTTTATCAGTGAGATGAAGATGCGAGTCTGAGTGCCATCGTGAATACGGACCCTGCAACGAATCGACATGTCTGTAATCGCAGATTCGAGTGATACACAGCAGGATTCTCTGGACCTTGAGAAACCGGATTTTTTCGCCGTTTTCCAAGTTTGCACTGTTTCGAGCCCCCAACCAGTTCGTCAAAAACTGTCCTTTGTGTCGAAGAAAGTCAGTAGACATCTGCAACAGTGCTCGATGGCACGCAGGGCACATGGGAATCTGGTAGAGGTTCATGGCAAAAATGGGGAGTTTTAAAACAAAACGAGAAACAGTTTTGAAGTCTGAAACTTGAACAAACAAACCCCAATTACTGGAAAGTCGCCCAAAACACCTTGATAGTTGTTTAATCTCTTTTGAAGCAGTCAGAAGTCTGTATGTGTTCACTGGGATGATGGGTATAAGAAGAAGAAATCCGTTGAAAACACAAGATGGGTAGGAAATGAACAGCTGACTTGTCGTGGACCGGTTAAGCCTAATCTCCTTGCCATAAAGCCTTTGTCTTTTTACAATCCTTGCATTGATAAAACGAATATTATATTCCAGAGGCAAACAATGGGTGTTGGATTCATTTCAGGTGAAACAGAGTGGGGGGGTCTGAAAGAAACAAACGAGAGTAGTAGGTGAATGGATAATTGTGAGTTGTTAAGGACACAAACAGGGCTTCAGAGATCTCCTATGAGCTACCATTCAAGTCATCTTATTCACGTCAACTCAGTTCTCCACATTCAGCATGAGGTTTCGACCCCACCTGCGAGTTTTTCCGGGCTTTGAAACATGCGTATATTGGCGGTCACAAGACTGAAATACACGCCATGAGGCTGCGAAAAACCAATGTTTCTCCAACACTGGCTGGACCGGTATGCGGCCAATGCCTCGAGTGCATGACAGCTGCAGCTTGCCGGCGGTAGTGCGGCCTTGCAGTGCAGATACGAAGTATACGGGAGACAAAGAAGCTACGCGTACCAAAACGGACTTTTGGGGCCAACATGAGGTGCAAATGGGGCTGTGTAGGGTGACGAAGAAAAAAGTAGATGACCTAACAGCATCTGAAAGCTCAGCACAAAAATGGTAGTGGTTAAAAGCTCGTTCCTGAAACCCGTTTCTTGTACCATAGCTAAGCTTATGACTGGTCTGAGTGGACCTCGGTTACAGTGCTAACAATCACTGGTCAACTGTTAACAACCTAGAATGGAGTTTCTGAGGCGCGTAAAAAGGTAAACAATCGGAGTCCTAACAAATGGGGCTGACAAGAGATCTTGTTAGAACTGAAAGTATTGGACATGTTCTGGTACTAGTGTCACCTCGTACCACTCATAGAATGTGTCAATTGCTCTTGATCATTATCATCAGTTCGATTTCCATCACTATTTCATATCAGATGAATCACTGTGTATCGTTTTATTAGATGAGACGTATTATCTGAGCGGGGTTAAGGGACTGAAAAGCAATCAAAACGGTCAAAAGTGGCGAAACATTGGAATGCAACACGTCTGGAAATTATGCCACAAAGTGATTTGATTAGTAAATGAGGTTGATGGAGAAACATTTGGTCTTTGTGTATGTTGAGGTGATGTTGTCAATCCTGACTAGCTATCCCTTGCTTTCGTAGATTAAGAGATCGTAATTGTTACCTTAGATGGTGTGTTTTGTAATCAAGATGTGTGTTGTTTCTGTTCTTTTTGTGTAAGTACCCGTAGTTTATGCCATAAAGTACCCGTAGTTTATG